>JAUPFP010000007.1:3919057-4384057 GCA_036925085.1 Brachycybe producta | reverse complement strand
TTGCCACTTCAACTTTAATTTATGAACGTTGAATTTTAGGTGCATTTGGGGGTGTGATTTTAGGCAATAAGATTTCTTTCTGCCCAGCTTTCTTCCCCTCCCCTAAGGGTGCGTCCACACTTAACAAACGAATACCTTAAGAGTTAGACGAACGAACGAATCCCTTAGCCTAAGAGTATTTTTTGTCCGAAATTCAAGAAGGAAACTAGGCGTTTAAATTTCAAATTGAACTCTCTGAACAGGGTTTCAACATAGAAAAACTCTGTTCAAGAGCCTACTTAATATAATAAAGTTTGTCTGCATTGGAAAATTTTTCATAAGGTTTAAGGCTTTTTGTTCTTTTTAAAAAATTGTAAAGGACCAAATGTGATTTTTTTAAATCAATGTTTTCTTTTCCATTTTTGAACTGTCATAAAGATTTTATTTTTACAGATATTGGCATGAAAAAACACCTTTAGCCTGTTTTGTCTTTATTCCAACCTATTTCCAGTTTATTCTAAAGAAAGAAGAAAGGTAAAGAAAGTTCTTTGAGCCGACAACAACCGGACACACTCAGCCTTAAATATTTAGTGTGCCGCAATTTCTCATGACTTGTGCCGTGAAGAAAAAAAAGGTTGAGAATCCGTTGGTCTACTAACTACTGTATAAAGCTGGATTCTCTTAATAAAAGTTTTAATTGAATTATAAAGGGTGTTGTTTGCCGTTGGCTCAAATTAAATTACATTCATTTAAAACTTCAATTTAGAATTTTGCTGCCCCTCGTTTTTTGGCAATCACTGCTAACAAGAGTGTTTCCTTTATACAATCAGTACAGTATATGCTCTCATTTTTAGCTGGTCACAAACGATCAAACCTGGCTTGACAACACACATGATCAATTTTTTTAGATTGACAAGTTATGTTTGATAATCTCTGGTTAGCCTTAGTCATTACTTTACAAAATTTAGTATTGTTATTGGCGAAACACATGACCACTTAAGTGGTGGCTTATAAGTAAATTTGCAAAATTCTGGTAAAATTAAGCAAATATTGACTAAGTGAACGTGCTATTTTTTAAAATTTTGAAACAACTTTAACAGGAATATGTTGGTTAGAGATTATAACAGGTTGGTTAGAGGCTAGATGTCCGGTTACTTTCAGTTGTCAACTTGTGTTCTAGCGTCTAACTTGTGTTTTATTGAAATAAAAAACTATAATTGTTGGTTGTTCTAAATGGGATTATTTACTTCACAATTGGCCCTTGAACCACATATTGATAAACATTTGCTCAAACCAGAGCATTTGATCATTAAGAAAGTACTTTGAGCATATTCGCTTACTATTTCTAGCTTCTAACAAATTAAATTTTCTTCTTTTTAAGTTACTTTATTATATACCTAGAAATAACTTTTAAGCAACCCCTTCAAGCTTAAAGTAGAGGTAACTGCAAGCTCATAATAAAACTATTAATAACTATCCCCCAAAAATAAATCATTATAAGTTGTGTTATAATGTCAAGATATAATTATTTCAAATCTTCTTAAGTGGATCTTAATATGAAGTTAAACACAAACATTTTATAAAATGTGTTATCCGATTAAGTTTCAATTGGTCTAACATCTTTAAAAAACGCGTTTCATTCATTTTTTTTTCTTCAGATTGTGCTTATCTATGTATTTCTCTTTCTATGTATTACTATCATACAAATGTACATCTTCCAATTGCTTTATAGTGGAGAAAAAAAAAGGAAACTGGTTTTGACATTTTCTCTTTTTTTATCCAAGTGAAAAAAAAATTTTACAATGTTTTGTACATTGTACAATCCTCTCTCTCTCTCTCTCTTTCTCTCTTAGAAGCTATTATATTTTGATTGAAGACCATGATTTTTTTTTCTCTCAGAAGGTTGGACACATTTATTATTTCCCTTCCTTTTTTTTTGTTGTACACTGAATGATGTCACAAAAGTGATGCATATCTTTAATACAATACTGATAATAACTTGAGTAAATACACGGTTATAGATTGATGCATATTC
The DNA here is from genome assembly GCA_036925085.1 of Brachycybe producta. Classification (NCBI taxonomy): domain Eukaryota; kingdom Metazoa; phylum Arthropoda; class Diplopoda; order Playtdesmida; family Andrognathidae; genus Brachycybe; species Brachycybe producta. Next base: position 4,382,043 of record JAUPFP010000007.1, on the reverse strand, counting down.
ATAAATTTTTAATGGCCAAACTTTGCTCTCTCTTTCTATCCATTGTCTTTTTTTTTTCCTTTAAGGTTTTGCTATTATGTTCTGTAAACTACATTAAAACTTTATTTCTAAAGTGTTTCAGTCTTTTAGGAGGCTATTTTCAATCGATAGTATTAAAAAGAGTACTTTTTGTGTATGGAAGAGATAGAAGGGGGAAAGAAAAAAATAAACGAGAAGAGACATTGTATTTGTAAGAATGAATTTTTTTTAAAAAGTTACCTATGGATGTTGGCGATTGGGAAACAATGGCTGTACTCTGTCCTTCGCCTACTGAAGTTGAGGCTGTTGTCCAGAATTCATAGTGTAATTCTTCTTCGAGTCCTCTTCCTTCGTAATATAATTGTGTTGGAGGCACGGTGTGGCTTAAAGGTTTCTTTCAATACAAACACACAACAATAAATTGAATTACAATTACAAACATTTTACATTAATACTGTTGCACTATTACATTTGATATAGCCATAAGCACACACCAGACTGAAAATATTATTATGTCTATAAATTTTTATATCATTATGTGTTTGTTGACTTTACTTATTGCATTATCATTGAGAGTAATTTATCTCATGTTGGCAGTCATTTAAATCTGTTGTGATTTAATATTAAATTCATTATTAAGAGCATAATATGTGATTATTAGGACTCGGATTTTTATGCAATACCAAGCAAATGTTTCTCAATTGTGATGTAATAATCATCAGAGCAACTGTAATTATGTCTTTTCTAATCAGAAACGCGGGTTAGAGGCTAGGTGCCTGGTTACTATCAGTTGGCAAGTAGAATGCAAGCCTCTAACCAGTGTTTTTGAATAGTTTTGGGTTGATGTAAACGCGATTGTTACTTCACATTGGACCACAGATTGAGAAATAAGTTTGTATTTGCTTGATATTGCATAAAAATCCGAGCTCTAGTGATTATATTTATACAATGACTTGAAGTATATTTCGAGACCATGTGCGAATTTTCTTACCATGTCTCGGTGTCCGTTCGCCCTCATGTACACTGTGTACTTGGTAATAATACCGTTGGGTTTTGACGGTGGTCTCCACGATAATAAAACGGCATCCGATGACATAACGAGGGCTTTTATTTCTTCTGGTGCTTCTGGGACTAAAATGTGTATTCACAAAAGAGAAACATTTATAAACAAAATTGGAGTTTTGCTGCTAAAAACACTCAATGTATCCAAAAACTCACTTGAAAATTATTAAAAAAAAATAGAATTGTATCAATTTGCTAACTTTTTAAAGATGCAATAACAATTTTCTTAGGAATTAGAATAGCTGATGAGTATGTTAAAATTATTTTTGCCATGATATTTTTTAAAATGAAGCTTGTACGGACAATTCGTGAATTTATTTTTTTAACTAAATGTTTGACACAATAAAAATGTACTTTGGATCATCGTAAAATTGTCATAAAATCTGTATTTTTAAAGATTTTTGTAAAGCTAATATTTAAAGACTAGTGGGGTAACCCGTCATAAATGACGAGTAGAGGCTGGCCCGCAGCAGTCGACAACAGAGTCGACCCCGGCCCCACTGATTCATCAGAGGGAACAACGTCGTCAACAACGAAGTTCCTCACGAGTCGGTAACGGCGGAGCCAAAGGAGGAGGGCCAGTCACGTCACAATATTCATTTTCTAAACTTTTAACAATTGCTGTTTGAGTTAGATTAATTATGTTGCGAGTGATATATAATTATAACATCAATTATTATTTCAAACATCTGTGTGATTTCGAGTGATTTATCCTCTTATTGTTGAATCATCTCACTATGGCATTCAATGTGACTAATAATTTAAAAGGCACATTGGTGAATTTTATTGATTTACATATTTTCAACAACTTTCTTGTCTAAATATAACAATAGATTTACTGTAGACGTTCGCTATTCATTTATTCTAGACTTTTTTTGTGTGGAATAACCGTATTAATTTTATTTCAGACACAAGTCTGCAATTAGAATGTTTAAAACTGTTTGCATTAAATTTAGTTGCATCTGAAACTGTTTATATTTTTTTTTTAAAAAAGTTGTTTTTATTATTTGCTTCGACACTTAAATGCTTTTAAAAAAAATGTTTAAACTCTATGAGGATTTTTTTCTCCAACTATTTTTTTTTTACTAGATGGGTTGGAAATGGAGGCAAGTTTTTATTAGGCCATTACGAAGTGGCTCATGAGCTTCTTTTAAAACTAGTTATCTAGCTAAATAATTTGCATTGCAAATCAAAGGCTTGGTTGCACACTTGGCTTTTTTTTCTCATTTCCAATATACATTGTACATAACACATTGTAGAAGCAAAAGGGATGACGCCCGTTGACTGTTAACATTTCTTTTCCATCGCATAAGATAGTTTTTTTTTTACCCTCTTTTGATCATTCATTCTCCCTCCGAATCCTTTCATGAAATATGCACAACCAATTTCCATGTGACTTTTTATGATGGGTATTTCTTTCTTTCTTGTGGTCTCTGTGGTGTTAGGGGTCAAGACTTTTTTTTTTGCAGTCCAATCACTGAGACACATGTATATATAACCTTAACATAATCTACTTAAAGCATAGATTGTGTTTGTTGGTTATTTAGTTAAGTTTCTTCTGTAGACATGTAATAACAGCATGGTTTTTCCCCTAATATAGTATGTCCACTGTGGTTTTATTGTTATCAGATTTCTAGTTTCCTCAGTGTCCAACACACACATACTCTGATGGTCACTTCTTTGATGATAGGCAGGTGAAATACATATAAAAACCCTCTTCCTTCCTTTTCTTAGTGTTCATTTATTCTCATAATACTTGGTGCTAGAGCTATAGGCCAAGCTTGAGGTTTTTAGTGTCCGTTTAACTTCTTGAAATGTCTTTCTACTATTGAGCACACATTCTACTTAATACACGTTGAGGTTTTAGTGATCATTACTTTTATCTCCTCCCTTTTTTTCTTCTATGGTTCAAAGTTACTTTGGATTCTGTTTTTTTTTTTGTTAATAATATCTGATCTTTTAAAGGTGGCACCGTGTATATACGTCAATGGAATTTAAACAACCTATATCCGAAATAACAATGCTATGTTATATACTGTATATATGGTACGTTGTTTGACAATTTACGAGAAAAAACCGCGTCGGTCTTGATTAGCATTTTTTTCCTTTGTTGGAGTTAAGATGAAAAAACCAAACTTAAGACATCGAATTTAAGCATCCAAAAAAAAAAAGAACGTTGTGAGATAAAAGACTATTACGATTCTACTTTTTTTTTCTTGTATCAGTAGAATGGAAATAAATTTTGAGACAATTTCCTAGCTAAAGTAATTACTACAAATAGTTTTTTTCCTAATTATATTAAATTAATTCTAATGCATAATTAAAGTACAGTATCTATATTGTATGCATTGGTATGCCATTTAATATTCGCAACGTGAAAATTTTCTAGTGCTGTAAGGAAAGTTAACTTACAATTAAATACTAGTCTATTTAAAAAAAAACATTAAATTTTAATGTTATTTGCAAAAAATAAAATTAATTTTATACACCTAAAATTATTTTTTTGAGTTGCGTGACAAGTAAAACTTTCAAATTTTAAGATAATTAATTTAACATGTTAAGGCAATGCATTCTATTGCAGTCAACGTGTTTTAGAATGACGTTTCAAAATTTATTTGAAACTAGAAGACATAACTTTGAAAATAAACTTCATAATATTATGACAGTTTGAAAAGTAAAGATGTCAGGAAATTTCTCAATGCACGCGTAAAATTGCAGTTTTATTTTACTCTTATAGTTTCAAAATAATCTCTTTTAAAAGTTGCATCTGAAAAGTTGTTTATTATTTGAATCTGTGTACATAGACCATGTAAAATTCAATTGACAGACCAACCTAATTGGTATCAAGTTAATTAAAGGTACATTGAAATAAGGAATTGAATTTCTTTTCTGTGACCTTACCATCTTCATCAGTACTACAAGTGATGAAATCAGTGGCCACTCCATCTCCAGCACCATTGAATGCAGACACTCTGACTGTGTAATTTGCAAACTTTTGTAGATTATCCAATACAATGCTCTGTTGAATTGTTGTCTTTGTAAACATCTCCTCTTGACAACAATAACATGCCAAAAAAAGGAAATGAAAAATGTAAAACAAGCATTAGAGAGAATCTATTTTTAGTATAAACATTTTTATGTTTACAAAACTGTCTTGACACATCATGATTAAATCTTTCAATTTTTTATTTTTTAATAAAACTTATTCGGTTGCAATAGTTACCTTTTGATCCTAGTATCTTGTAAGTTATTTTATAACCTCGTAGCAATCCATGCAATGATGGAGCAGGTGGAGATTCCCAATCGACTCGAACTGCTCGAGATGAAAGGGTCGAACATTTTACATCTTGAGGTGGCTTACTCGGAACTTTATAATCGGAGTAGGATGGAATTTGAAAAAGAAAATGATGGGTGGCATGGCATGATGGGAAGTGGATGATAATAATAAGAAGAAGAAAAAAAAAAGAAGAGAAAAAAATTGATTTTCATATGCATCGTTTTTAGAATGAGAGAGAGGGAGAGAATGTACGAGAGGGATAAAAAGTCGGGAATGAAGTTATTCTTTTGACGTCTTATACTATATAGTATATACGGTTTATATATATTGCCATATAAAACAGTTGGTGTAGCAGCTGTTATGATAAAGCAATGTACCGATATTACCTCGGCATTGTGTTCCGCATACCAAAAAAAATCCATTTCTGCAAAGTCAAGTGTTTTAAACATATCAAAAATTTTAATCTTTGCAACACTTTCTTCATGTCGAGTAATATATGGGTTTCTTTTTACTACCAAATTCCTTTTCTTTTAAAGCTTGCCTTTTTTTTATTACAAAAACTCTTTTCTTTTAAAGAATGTAATAATAACAAGAAGTGATGGTGGTATTGTCATGAATTTAGAACAATTCTCGGCACCATGAACAACCAATTTTGAATTCTTTACCATTACCATTTATTATATTGATCATTATCATCATAATAATGTTATATATAAGAAGAAGGTTATATTTTATACCATCTTCTAATGTTGTTGCCACATGTTCCATTGTTCGTGGTCCAACACCTTGAATGTTGTATGCTTCAAGTATAATTCCATATTTGTGAAATTTCTTTAAATCGGTGATGACATATTGGATAGGTTGGTCAACAGATGTTGTAGATGAGAGATGTGTTTTGAAGGAATAAGGTCCTTTAGTATCATAATCACGATATCCAATGTGGTATCCTTGAATTTCACCATTCCATAGTTCTTTTTTAGGTGGCTTTAAACAAACAAACACAAAAAAAAATAAGAATTGGATTATTTTGGCAGAAAGTTTGTAGGTTTTTTTTTCTCCTGGTCTAAAAGTTAAATATTTTTTGTGGGCGGAAAATAAATTGTTTATGTTGCACATAAAGGATTTTTCTACCATGTATTTATATAGTTGGAAAGCTGTATGAATTGAATGAATGTTGGAAGCTTAAAGCCGTTGTTGCCACTGCCATTACTAACATACAGTATATGCTAGTCTATATATAGAATGGTGTGGCAGCTTTGGTTTCTGAGTGATATGTTGTTGATTTAGCATTTGATGAAGTTTGCTAGACTAGAAAAGCTTATTTGATGAATGCCAAACTTTATGAGAAGTGAAGTGTGTGTGTGATGGAGGTTAGCACAACATGCATACAATCTCTATATATATGTATATTGCAATAAATTTGATGTGTATGAACAGTTTAATTTGGCATGGAATGGGTGTTTATAAAATGAAACTATATTTTCCATCTGTCAAATAATGCACTGTACTAAGACTGAAAAATATTACATTTTTTCTTTATACTATGAACTGATATTTTATGCTAGAGTGGCACATGTATATTATAGTATTAATTTGTAGGATGAAGAGTATGGTATCAAGATGTAAGAAAGAAAAAAAAATTCGATATACGGGTAATACGATAACTATCTACCGTATATTTCACCTTTGATACGTTTTGGAAGAATCTGAGCAACAACGTTTTTAGAATTGATTTGAGATATTTTTAAGAAGTACTGATTTTTGAACTCTGGTTATTCTCCGTTTGAGGAGCCAACACTAAGATGTTGGTAGCTGGATTACTTAATAATATTTTCATGTTTATATATCTCAAAATAAACTTTTTAATAGGTAAAAATAAAAAATATACATGTATTCTTCCAAATTTTTTTAAAATAAGCCATTTCAGTGAGTTTTGTCACTTAAAAAGCTTATTTTAAAATATGTCAACATGAAATTATCTTTAAGTGATTAAGCTACCCTTCTAGTTCCTTTACAGCTTCTTTTAATGTTGCTCCGGTAACAAAATAACCATAATTCGAGGGGTGTGTTCGCACCTTAAAACCACCTTAAATTGGACTGACATAGATTTGACGTAACTATTAATATTAACATTCGAAATGCGTTAGTAACTGGAATAGTAAGTGAATATGGTAAATGTATTTTGTCGACGATATCCAAAGAGCCAAATTAATAGTCAGATTCATAACTAGATAATATTTCGCCCTATTTCTGCGCCCTGAGCTTTGGCGTCAGAGACAGATACCCCAGTTTTTTTAAAAGTTGATGCAAAAATAAAACCATCAAACTGCCACAAAATATTTCTTTTCTCATTTTTTCTTCTTTTTAATGTGACTTCTAAAAAAAAAAGTTTGCGTACTTAAATATTACTGGTGAGCCACTGTTTTAAGTGTAAATACATCTTTGATATTGATGTTTAATAGTTAATGCCAGGCACACACACACAGAAAAGAAGAATTGAATATACATGCTAAAGATTTTTTTTATTGTTGGTTAGCCTTTTCATGAACAATATTATATGACTCTACATTCACCAAACCTTTTTGATACTTTAATGGATAGTTTTATATCACAATTGCCTATACTTGTTTATAACAGAAGATATTGTATAGAAGATATCTCTTGTGAGTGGTATCTCCATGTTATACAGTACTATGTGTGTGAGGTAGAATGTTATTAGGAATTGCTTTTTTGTGGGCACGTTTTCAATGTCTCTGAAGACACATAGTAGTTACTCTTTCTTTATTTCTTTGGCATTGTCTCGAAATATTTCTACTTGGATTTTAAGAACAGGAAAGTAGTGTGTACTGTGTATATGGGAGGAGGAAATTATGAGTCTTATATGGCATAAAAACGTGTGCATGTGATCTTTGTCTTGTGTATGTGTATATATGTGCCATATCTCCACAAATATAATATATTGATCCATATTGGCATATATGCTAGTATCTAACAAGTTTTCGCACTTTGTTCTTCTCTAGTTTCCTGCCAACGAAAAATAGATTGCATCCAATCCGCTTTCATCTTTTAGTTTTTTTTTTCTCGAAAAAAAGAGATAGAAAAAGAAAAAAAAAAGGTTTATTAAGCCATTAAGAGACAGTATTGTTGATCTTCCCGTTTTTGACATTTATTACACCAAGAATCGACACCAGTGTCATTTAGTTTGGACACTATACTGAAACACACACACACATAAGACACTCACACTGGACAATGGGCAGACAGATTGAAAATCCTTACAACTTTATCATGATTTTTGTTTCTACTATGATATAGCCTCTAAATGTTAAAAGAAAGAAATTCTGTATTTTTTTTTGTCTTATCCATTCATTCAGTTGGAAATTTTCCAGAATCTTAACTTTTATCTTTTGATATTTTTTGTTATTTGGCATCTTAGGTAGGTATAAGGTCCGATGTTACCGTTTTTCTCACTCTCTAAGGTAGTAAAAACAAAAAAAACGAAACCAAAAATACTGAGCTTACTTTCCAGACAACTTTAAGTGATCTCGAGTCTGTTGCCTCAATGTGGATGTCCAATGGTGTTCCTTCGGGAGCTTGCTCATAAAAATAGATAAACGGTTTCCATATATAAGAATTAATGTAGCAACACATTGAGTACAACAAAGACTTTGTTTGGTTTTTTAGGGGGTGTATTTTTTTTTTTTTACCTTCTTCATCCATTGTAAGAATTATGGTTCCACTGGGTATTCCAACACCAATGTCATTTTCTGCAAAAATTCTGATTGGATAGATGGTGGCTGGTCTTAAGGATTTTATTGTAACTGAATTTTCTATTCCTGATACTGTGTTGTTATGTGCTTTTTCCCATGGTTCTTGACAAAAGTAGCAAACAAGAAAAGAAAAAAAAAAAAGAGTTGACCATATTATTATTTACCATCAGAAGTGAATATTTTTGGATGTCACATTTTCCACTTGTAATAAGCTGTTAATACTATCCCTCTATAGCACTTACCATTGTTGATTTTGTACTGAACTATGTAGCGTATAATTGGACTGTTTCCATCAAAAGGAATCTTCCAAGAAATACGGGCATTTCGACTTGTTTTCGAGAGAATTGTTGGGTTTTTCGGAGCTTCGGGAGTTTCTTAAAGATATTCCAAAAAAAAAGTAACTTAAAAAGTGTTGTTCAAGCTGATTTTAATGTGTAAACACTAGTGGAACTCTGAGGTGTCATTACGATGAGATTATAAGACTCTCCTATAATAGTAAATTACCATATATAGACTAAAATTTTGTAACAGTCACAAGAGCAAATTACAAAATATTATTATAAGAAATATCGTCATATAGTTTTCATTGACTGGTGTACAGAATAATATGACAGTCGTAAAATAATAGTACATAAACAGTGATATCATAAGGTTTGATTGTCACAATTTTATGACTTTTTTTGTAATGCGGCCTCTGGTTATTTTTATTTTTGGATGCAACATTAACAGAAACTTAATTAAATGTGCTTTATAAACTAGAAGAATATTTTAAATTGGTAATGGCATTGGTAATGGTTTATGGCAGTTTGAAAATGGTCCAACTTTAAGTAGACGTTAATTTTTAGTTATTGTCTATAATATTATATCAACATAAAAATTCTATTAAGTGTGATTCAGCTACCATTCTAGTATCAAAACAAATTTAATTTTGTCTTAATGTTGCTCCTGAACTGCAAAATAACCAGAGTTCGAATATCAGCTGTTCATAAATGATCTTAAGACAAACGTAAGGTAAATAACTGCCACCGAATATTAAAAATTGTGCCCTATTTAAATCTATAAAGGCAAATTTTATGAAGAAAATAGAAGTTTGCAAAATAACTAGAAGAGTAAAAATATCACGTGAAACAATTTTTATGACAATTTGAAATATATGGCTACCTCATTTTTCAATACATTCAGTTTAAAACGTATTTATGTGATCAGAAAAAACAGCAGTTAAGATTTTCAATTTTCAAACTTGTCATAAAACATTTTTTTAAAAGTTATATTGTCGTGAAAATTGCGTTTTTAAATTCTTTGTTTTTCTATTTTCTTTTGTTCACAGTTGAAGTTGAGAAGTATTAGGTGGTTATAATATTAAATTTTAGTGTTTACTAGTGTCACTGTCATTTATATAAAACTATATAGAGTAGATAATGTAAATGGATAAGTGAAGTCACCTTTGATTAGCAGGTATATTTTAGTGTTGTCATGTCCAAATGGATTTGTAGCTTCACAGTGATAAACGTTCGTATCACGGCGGTCGACTCGAATAATAACTAATTCGGAGGTTATTCCCTGTAGTTCGGTCCTTTCTTTGATTAAGAACCTGAAAGATGTTTCATTTTATATACAGTATATATATATATAAACTCAATTATATACTAGGTACATAATAATGGTGCTCAATTTAAAAACATTACAGACTTCATAATTACTAAGTCTACTCTATTGTTTTAGTAAAGATGTTTAGTATTTTGTTTCACGGGTTACCCATTTGGTGTAGTAATGGATGTTCTCAATTTGTAGTTAAACTAATTAGTCGTGTTTTGTTGGAATTAAGTTTGGTAGGCGTTTTTGTTAGGTTTTGTGGTAACTTTGGTCAAAAGTACAACTTAGAAATATATATATATATATATATATATATATATATATATATATATATATATATATATATATATATATATATATATGTATGTATGTATGTTTCTACATTATAGTGATTGTAAACGTAAATGAAGTGGCATATTCTACATTTCAGACTTGTACTTGATCAAGAATTAAGTATCATTCGCTAACTTTCACCCAGCAACCGAGCAGCTTTTATGGTTAGTTATCTAAAAGTTGGCAACCAGCATGATGCTACCATGGATAATCAACCAAAAGCTTTAAATGGTTGTATTTTTCTCATTAAGTCTGCTAGAAAAAGAGAGATTTAACAAGTCACACAAAACACATATATAAGAGACGAAATAGGCAACTGGCATGTCAATGTGCCATTCTTTGATGTAGTACATTTTTACATGAATTTTAATTAATTATGCGACTGAATAAAAACAGAGAACTACATTTTGAAACATTTTCATCAAACTAACTTTTTTTTTATTAAATTACAGTTTAAAAGTCAATGAGTTTATTTTGTGAATCACCTTTTGCTGACAAATGTTGTTTCAGTTGAAATTGATTCAGTGTCTAAAGATTACTATGGGTATTATAATGGTGCACATATAGGCCTACACCAATTCAATACGTGTCAAATTGACACGTGACAATATTGAAACATTTTAAGTTAAAGTTGATAATGTTTTTAGTTGAAATGTTTATTCACATGTTGTTTGGGTGTAAACACACCTTACAGTAGTACTAAGGCACAAATTCCAATGACACTTGGCACTTGAATTTCAACTTGAACTTTCGGAGTAGGGTTCCAACATTGGAACAATAGATAAATCTTGTTCAAGAATACACCAATTAATGAGGTTTTTCATGTTGGAACCTTTTTCTGAAGAGTTTCTTCTTTAAGTTGCTCGCACACTAGGTATGTGCCGCGCCACGCTTCCGTCCAAATGGACGGGGCCTCATTCATTTACATGCATTTTTTTTGAAAACCGTTTTTTCTCCGCGCTGCGTCACCGACCTAGTGGGCGAGTAGCTTAAAATTATTGTGGACTTTGCGCGTTTTTTTACACTGTGTGATGTTATTGTTAACACTGAAAAGGTAGTTAAGGCCCTTGGCACACATCACTTTTGGTGGTCGATTTCGACTGCAAAGTGAAGTCGAGTTGTCGCTTGTGTGCCAAGGTTTGCCTTCTATGCATTTCTTTCCATTGCAATACATGACAACCACAACACACCCACCAGTAGTTGTTTTCGACTTCAAAAACGACTTGTATGCCAAGGTACGACTTCTTTCCATAGCATACACATCCAGTACAAACACAGCCAGCCACCTGAGGCAACATTTTGTAGTCGAAATCGACCACTGAATGTGGTCTGTGTGTCAAGGCATGTGTCATGTTGAAAGTGCTTAAAAATTAAAGTTCCAACTTCAACATAAATAATTTATCTATTTATTTCCAGTATTGATTTGTTCGTTTTAACAATTTTAACCAAATTGAAATTTAGTTATTCCTTAGAAAACGAACTTGCATTATTAAACTCTTAAAGGGGCATGGTGTTTGTTGTTGTTTTTTTTTTATTTTGGGCTAGGTGAATATTTTGATGATGTGTTTGATGTTAAATACATGCATATATATAGGTGTTGTTTAAGAATTATCGGATTTTTTTTTTGTAACCCGCATAGAGCTTATTAATTGGGAGTAGGAAAAAAGGGGGATGTTTCGGTTCGATCTATAGCCTCCAAACAACAAAATCGATTAACCAAGCTGTCTCGCTTTCATAATTTATTGTGCGCGGCTGTACGGAATTGTTATTTTCACCTGGGTGAATCAGATGAAATGATTTTTTCTGTCGTTTTCCATTCAATGGTTATTGGATCATCGCCTTTAGCCATGCAATGTAAGTGGGCGTCTTTCCCTCTGATCACAGATTGGTTTCGTAATTTATCTTCGAAATAAGCTGGCACTATGAAAGATAGAGAAGAGAGAGAGAGAGAGAGAGAGAGAGAGAGAGAGAGAGAGAAACATACCTGGTTATCTAAAAATCGTTAATTTTATTTGAAAGTGGTTTTTGAGTAAAAATTGCCAATACATGTTTAAAAATATTTTGTAATTTTGTTTTGTATAATTTGACTTTACCTTGTACATCGAGATAGATAACTTTGCTCAGTTCGGAACCGACTCCGTTGCTAACTTGGCACAGATAATAGCCCTCGTGACTTTCTTGTGCATTTCTTATTAAAAGCGAACCATTGCGAGATTCTTGGACACTGATGCTAAGGAGATTGACCAACTTGTAATCTCTTGGCGTTCTTCCTAGTGGAAAAGTCACTTGTTAAAAACATATAAAAACAAATTGTTTAAAAGTGTGGATTCTTAGCTGAAATAATGAATTACTAACATATGGTATAAAGCTTTATTTCAAAACTTTCATGTAAAATAATCTCAAGAAACAGCAAGAAAACACCAGAAAAAATTCAAAGTTTTTTAAAAACTATTCAAGAGTTGTATAAGTTTGTGTAAAATTGGGATTTTGCCCAATTCTAAAGTTGTTACAACAACTAATATTTTACAACCTACTACGCTTGGTACCATAAAAAAAAATTGACGAAGTTGTCATAAGGTTGGTTTGTAGATGGGAATTTCCGGTTGTATAAAGTCGGAAGTTGTTTCATGAAATGTGTACATAAAATGAAAGAGACTAGGCCTACTTATCGCAAAAACAACAAAATAATTAAAAGTAGTTTTGAAGAAGTTATATTGTGAGGAGTCGCAAATGAGTCTAATGAAATCAGAAAAAAATCAGAGAAAGTCAGGAAAATGAATATTAGTCACGAGAAAATCCAGAGTTGGGATAAATTACTTTTAAAAGTAATGGAACTATGATTACTAATTACATCAGTAAAAAAATACAATTAATTTCAATCATAAAGTTTTGATTATCGTTCTTCAGGTTGATGCGTAATGAATTTTCGAAGTTGCATTGTCATAACTAAATATTGCATTGTCATAGCTAAATTTTTAAAAGTAGAATGCTTCAAGGGCCGGAAGATACTCAAATAATTGGGTCGTTTTCTTGAACATTGGTAATGTGCAAGGAAAGTTTCTTTACTTCATATCAGTGGAGTCCAAATCATATTTCTGAATGATGTTAACTCATCAGGCATTTTACAAAATTAAAAATTTGAGCTGCAACATTACACATAGTAATTGTTGTTGGATTTATATTTTCAGCTTTTGACCATGCTGCGGCTTGACTCTTGTTCCTCTGCCACATGCTTCTTGGCTGTTTGCTGCAGGGCCTAAAATTTTTTATAATTCAGACTGCACATTATTAAAAAAAATTATTAATTCTTTAAAAAAAGTTTATACAATTGGTCCACATATTTATTATGTGGGCCTACTTAAACATGAATACGGTAAAAAACAAATCTCAAAACTTTACTTTACAAGCCATGTCATCTACCCGCTCTTTTCGTATATTTGAAAATACATGTTGAAACCATTCCTGTTCTGTTGCCTTGGTACATATTTTCGCATGCCTCGCTTTCACCTTTAACCATCTAGTAACAGCTGGGTTAGGGTCAAATTCTGATAATGATGGCATGTTAACTCTGACATGAAGTGAATTTTTTATAGTTTGTGGTGCAAGAGAAGTACGATCATAGGTTTTCAAGATGTTATAGTAGGAAATAAGTCTCTCCACATCAGCACTGTGAGGCTTTGCCACAATTACACGTGAAACAGAGGTATAAAGTGTCTTCCACGAGTCAACTTGCAATAATAACTGCAAAACTTCAGGTTCAGATGTTCTTCTGCCATTGATTCGAACATCAGCAGCAGCTTCACGGTAAGAAGCTGCAAAGTCCAATAACTGAAAATCTCGGCAGATCAGATTGTAGCACTTCCGTAAATCGTCATCAGATACATCATCACATATGCACTCTAATGGTTTTAAATGGTCCCATTCAGTTGTGTCCAGCCTATACTTTAAAAAATTCACAATAGATTCAATAGTATCATTCCGAACTGCTTCATACATTCGCAAGTCACTTATATATGAATGATGATTTTTTCTGCGGCGTGATGGTTCATGAAGACTAACTCCATGAAACTGGTAGGTGTTCGAGATTTTTTCTGGTTCCTGATTTGGCATAGTCACAACAGACGAGTCAAATAGTTCTCCCCAACCACCAAGAAGATGAGATGTTTGTAAACCTTCAATAGAAGTCATCAACTTCTCACTAGCCACTTTAATGTCAAAAATGATAACTGTGTCACCTTGTATTTGCTTCTGGAAGCGTGTGTATAGAAATCCGAGGTCAGTCAAAAAACAAAGTAACTTAAGTTTGCTGTAATCGGTGAGCATCTTCAAATAGCCTTCTGCTACATGATCCTTTTCACTTGTTTTAAGTTGAAAATACTTAACTAACACTCGCCAGCTTCGAAGAACAGCAACAAGAAGAGAATACGTAAATTCTGTCCATCTCACCTCAAAGTATTTTGGGATGTGCAATACTGTCAGATTTTCTTCTTTGGCAATCTTTTTAAGTTCTTTTGTACGAAGTCCAGATTGATGGAAGTAGGTTGAAATTGCTACACAACTTTCGATTATCTTTTTGACCTCCACTACATTTGAGGTTAAACTTTCCCATGCCAGTGCACTACGATGTACAGCACACCAGATTTTCATGAATGGTGAATTTACATCATTTCTTTTTTTGTCGGCTTGTAGGTATGCCCATAGCCCTTTTCTTTCACCAGAATTTATACTGGCTCCATCCGTTACGATTGATGTCATAACAGGTATCAAATCATCCCATTTAATTAAGCGTTCCACTGCATGTTTCACAGCTTTATAATAGCCTTCTGCACCACGGTCATTTGGTTCTTCAAATCCAAGAAACAGTAGTTCAATATTTCCTTCTTTTGTTACAATTTTTGCCATGACATGAATATTGTCAATTTGCATACGATCGACAGAACCATCTACTCGAAGTGAAACTGCCAGACAATTTTTCAATTTTTCTTGGATTCTGTTAATGTCTGCTTCAACAATGCATGATAGGAGCTCTTTGTGGCTTGTAGGATTCACATATTGAAGGACTCCTTCTTTTGGACAGTAAGTTTCAAAAGGTGTTGTTGAATCAAATTCTTGACCTTTAAGATTTGCTACTTCACGTGATGGCCATGACCAGGCACTGAGAGTACCACGTTTTGCATCATTGTAGACAGTACAAATGAATCTGGCCATTTTGTTTGCAAGTTGACGGTTTTGAACTGATATTATCCGATTCAGGGGAGCTTCTTTTTCTTTCTCAACTTCAGATAATTTTTTCAAATGATCTACTTGCATACATTGCAGGTGCATGGATGACATGAGATGCTTTTCCAAAAGTAACTTACGTGGCACTGTACCTGCTTCTGTGCAGATTGGTGGTACATGATTCTTCTGCACAGCATGTATCATTACTGTTTTTTGATTTCTAAAGCAAATTGAACATCGCACCATTCTTCTTCCTTTGTTTTGAAGTTTTTCAAAACATTTGTCCAAGTTTAAAGATGGCTTTGGTTCCATTGCTGACACTCCAAAATCATCAGCATCAATTTCATCAGCAAAGTTTGAAGAATCACTACACCCGCTAGTAGAATTAGTTGTTGATGTGCTACTATCCTTACATATTTGTTTTCCAATTGATTCCAAATCATCTACAGCTTTTCTTTTACTAGCTGTGGCATTTGTGTTTTTTAACAACCATCGATCCATTTCACTTAAAAGGTAAAATTGTTAATTAGCCAAAAGTAAAAAAAGAAACCGCACACTCTTCAATTTCTTAATTTAAGTGCTGAAGCATGAAATGTGTTTTGGGAATGCCCCTCAACATCTAGAATGGGGTAATCAAAACAGGATGTGACCAAAACAGGATGTGACCAAAACAGGATGTGGTGGAACAAAAGGACCACATTTCACAGCTAAGTTAGGCTGTGACAGTGTGACCCACTTCCAAGAAGTCTAAAATTAAAAACAGACAACTCCATTCAAAAACCATAATTTAGAATGCATTTATTTGATTAAATTCAAAGTTAAAAATAAATTTCAATTTATCTAAAAAAATATTTTTTATACTACACACTTTCAAATTTCGGCCTGCACATTTTGAAATTCGAACTGCACAAAGTGTGTCGGGGTACACACAATTTTAGGCCCTGGTTTGCTGAGTCATTTTTTTCAAATTCAAAAACCATATTAGTTTTTTTGAGATATCACCATGAAAAAAAAAATTTAATTATATCTCGTCTGTTATTCCAGTTTTCTGACAAACTTTTTAAAATCTTTTCTTGATGTTTTTTTTTTTTGTTGAAAGTATGAAATTTACGTATATTATGTAAATCTTTGCTCGAACTGTGTTTGCCAAATTTACTTTTGAACCAAAATTACAATAAAAAAAAGATGTTAGTTTAGCTAGGACACATATGCTTGTGTGTTATTTGCAAGTTTCATTTGTCAGTGTTGCACTTTTATTAGTCACACAGCATGCATGCTGACATTTGAAATGGTCATGAATATTCATGTCTTGCTTACAACCACTGTCGGAGTGTAGGGTAGGGGGGGGGGAAAGCTCAAGTAACTCTCACGTTTTGCATCACCACCTTCTTTTCTTTATGTACTTGAGTGCATTTTTACTTGAATTGAAGTTGCAATGAGAGACAGAAAACGAAAGGCTATCGGCTCTTTTGGTATTCTCGAGGGTTCTCACTATCTAATCAAGGCAAATTATTGCATCTTCTTGTTCAGACTCAATCGATAGACAGCAGAAGTATATACAGTATATAAGTCTACCTATAGTGTAAAAGGGAGTTAGAAAGAGGCTTTTTTTAGAAGGCAACTTCTATGGTATACAAAAGAGGTTTTTTTTTGTTTCGTTCATGTTTCTACTAGTATTTTACTAACAAACTTGATAAGACCTTGTCTCAAAATATCATTTCACTATTTTGCTTTGATGTTAATTCCTTTATTGCAGACGTTTATTTAATATAGTTTCCACTTTAATAAAAAAAAAATTGTAAGCCTGCTTGTAATTAATAAGTACAACATTAGTGTATTTATTCTTTTAATGATTACCTAATGTCGACTATAAGAAGACTGCCACACATCGTAATTCGCAATATAGCATTCAACTTATTGAGAAAAAAAAACGTAAAGTTGTGAACTTTGTGAAGTGAGTTTAACTTGTACAATTTTTGAGAATAGAATCTTCTTAGTAACTTTAAAAAGAAACTGAAACTTGAAGAGTGAAGAAACTTACAAACTTAATAAGCTTATTATCATATTTATATTTTTAATGTTTAGAAATTGTTTTCTGAAATGTTTCAAAAAGGTGCAAATGTGATGATTTTATATTCAATTTTATATTTTGTTAACTGCCATAAAGTTTCTCTTTAAAGATAATATAAAAATTTCATTAATTAACCTGTTTCTTTAATTGTTTTCAGCACACTTGGTGTTTTTAAGTTGCTTATAAAAGATTTTATTTGACCAAACAAAACCGTCCACCAAGGCATAAATAAAATGTAGCTTTAAGCTAAATATAAGTGAAAGTTTTCTATTTTGTAGTTATGTACTTCTGCATTAATTTTAATTCATAAGGAATAAATTTGGTTGCTTTCTGAGATATTATATTAGCCGTTGGATGACAATTTCTCTGTAATAAATCTAAATATGTTATTCTATACATAGGGCATTAAACCTATATATAGAGAATCTACAAAGAGCTCTATATATTTCGCACAAGACTTCATTTGTGTTTAATGTAATTTTACTTGCAGTGAGTGGGCTCTATTTTAATATAATATAATGAAATACTATTTACTCTTTTTTTATTTTGCAAACTTTTATATGTATTCTTAACCACACACAGTGTACGTCTGCAAGTAGTCGAGATAATGATTGTTACTTTTGGTGCCTAATGTTAGGCCATTGTAGTTTTCTTGAAGCCAAACATTTCCAGTGATGCGTAATATCTGAGATGATAGTTTGTGGCATCCTTTTCTTCGTAAATTCTAAACAGTTTCCTTCTTATGGTTAAACAGGGGTTGTGGAATTATAGAAAGAGAGCGAGAGAGAGAAACACTCAGTATATATACACTGTACATAAAAATACTCGTGTCTCAAAAGACACTTTTTTTCTTTATTCTTGTTATATTATATAAAGCTCGAGAACTATTGAAGAGGTAGATTGTGAACCATCTTAACAAAAAAAAAGAAGAAATAAGGATAGGAATACACAAAAATACACAATGGGTCCTTACATTTTTTGTTGATAGTGTGTGTGTGTGTGTGTGTGTGTGTGTGTGTATTGAGAAAATCATCTTACCAATCGCTTTCTTCCAAGTGATTGTGGGCATAGGTGAGCCCTCTGCTTGACAGTCCAAGTGGTGAGACCTCTGAAGAATGACTGATGAGTTGCGTGGTTCCACCAACCATAGAGGAGGAACTCGGATCAAAAAAGGAGAAAAGAAAGAAAAAGAGATACATTTGACTATAGATGGCACACAGTTTGACTGAGAAATTCAGAGGAAAAAAAAAAGATTTTTTTTGTTATGAAAAACTAAGAAAAAAATGAAGACTAAAATTTTATTTTTATATATATAAATAAAAATGTATAAAATATAAGACATTACTACTATATTTTATATAGTTGTTAACTACAGGGTGATGAAAATGTTTTGTTACTTGTAGAAGTTATTTTCCTTACAATTCTTGACATTATTGCATATTTTACATTTTAAAATGTACCGGCCTTAATTGTATTTAATTGATATCTTGGATTTTAAAGTTTCAATCATCTTCTTATGTCTAGTTTCCACTAAAAAAGTTAACTGCAGTTACATAACCAAGATTATAGTTAATAGCAGACAAGCAACAAGTGGTACTTCCGCGTGTTTCCATTTTTAAGATACGTTTGGTTAAAAGGTTTTGTGGTCACATTCTGTTTGGTTTCACTTTCTGTTAAACAGTTGTGCATTTTTTGAAATTTTCATTCCTCATTTAGTTAAAAATTGAGTGTTCTCACTATCCGCCATGTTGTTTGTAACCTAGATTTGTTAGAAACACAGGAAGTGATATATTTAATCATTCAATAATGTGGTTAACCAACCACAATGTGCCAATGCAGTTGAGTTATCTCCATTGCTAATTCAGAAATTTAAAAATAGTTAATGTAACCTCATCTGTTTCCAGTAGAAAATTAACTTTTTTAATGCAGTTAATTTTTGTAGTGAAAACGAGGGAAAGAGTTCGTGATAAAATTTGAGTAAACCTTAAGAGTAAAAAAAAAAGGAAAATGAAATTCGTTGTCGCCATATATTTGCGTAGGAGGAGTAGTAAGACAATGGGGCCATCCTGTATATGTCTGATCAGTGATCACACTTAAGCCTTTTTCAAAACCCACTAAGTCCATTATAAGCACAGTTTCAAAATTTATGCCTTGGATTTGCATTGACTGCATCCATGCATAATTTAAATTTAAATCATGGTTTTCATATTGGACTACATAATATTATATATTCAGAAAGTTTCATTCAATGTTGAATAATAAGTTCCTTTTTTTCTCAATAACTTCTTTTATATATAAAAAAAGCCAGTGAATTATTTTGAGTATATTCTGAAAAAGAAAAAAGTTTCAATACAAATAAATTATTTTGGCGCCAATTTTGAAGTTAAATATTCATTGTTATAACTTTAACTCTATGGTAGTTTCTAAAACTTTTTGCCTCGCTTCCACTACAAAAATTGACTGCAGTTACATAACCAATGTTATAGTTGACTGCAGACAAGCTAGAATGTGGACAGGCAGTTCTGCCCAGCACTAAGATTTCGTTTTCTCCGCCTTTTTATGAGCGTCATCAATTTCTAATTGGTTTGTTATTTGGTCTGATGTCACATGCCCAGCCCTTTTATGAGGGATGGCAATTTCTAATTGGTTTGTTACTTGGTCTGATGTCACATGCCCAGCCCTTTTATGAGGGATGGCAATTTCTAATTGGTTGATATTTGGTCTGACGCTCATAAAAGATGGGGGCAAACGAAATCTTAGTGCTAGGCAGAACTAACTGCCTGTAGAAGTGGTACTGTTTGGTATTTTCATTTTTAAAACACCTGTGGGTAAATGATTTTTATGTCACTTCCTGTTTGGTTTCACTTCCTCTTAAACATTTCTGCATTTTATAAAATTATCATTCCTTATTCAGTCAAAAATTGAGTGCTCTCACTATTCGCAATGTTGCTTATAGGTTAAGTTTGTTATAACACAGGCAGTGATGTATTTAACCATTCAATAATGTGGTTAACCACACAGTGTCAATGCAGTTGAGTCACCATTGTTAAAAAATTTAACCATGGTTAATGTAACCATATTTATTTCTACTAGAAAATTAATTGTGGTTAACTTGTTAACTGCAGTTAATTTTTGTAGCGGAAACGAGGTACTGTATATCCGTCCTTTGAAAATTATAAAGAAAAGAAAAAGTTCGGAGGTTTCTCTTTTTAATGTAACTTTTTTTTTAACACATTACAAACACAATTTTTTTTTTCTGAATGTTGTCTGTATATGATTTTTTTTTGTCATGTGAAAATTATGACTGTAGGTGGAAGACACCGAAATTCTCTTTTCTTGTGTGCCTTGTAGAAATTTTCTTATTTGCTTTACAAAATAGGTAGTGTCAACTTAGGTTAGTCGACATATCGTAGCTTTTGGGCAATTTTATATGTAAAGAAGGGAACCCAAAATCGTCATGGTAACATGTAATGTCAGCGTCTTTTCTCTTCTATATTTTTTTTGTTCTCTCTCTCTCTCTCTCTCTCTCTCTCTCCAACGTCTTTTCGACACTATTTGCATTTCAAAATAGTCACTAATTCCATTTGTAGTTTTAAAGAAGGTACAGAAGGGAATGCGAGAAAGTGAGAGTGAGAGATAGACAAGAAGTAAAAAAAAATGTCTAAGCATACAGTATATGGAGATTAACTTCACACTTTTTCTTTTTCTTTTTAACACCAGCATCTTTCGATCCATTCATTCATCCATACAAACATCCCCCCTCCACCTTTTAAAAAAAGTTCAACTTATTTAATTCTGAAGGCTTTGGTTTTTTTAGCTTTCGGATGTCACTTACAACAATTTTCACACAGACAAAACTAGAACAGTGAGCAAATATATAAGTACACTGTAGAGATATACAGTATATTGTATGCATAGCATTTGCAGTGTCAAAATAATAAAACACCTTCAAAATTAAAGTAGAATTCTGCAAGTATGCCACAGTTTATATTATTAGTATAGCAGGAGTAAGCTTATACCTAGTACACACCTGATAATTGAAATGCATTTAAATAATAAACGTGTTCTACAGAGCCCCCTGTGAAGGGCAAACAAACAATATATCGAATTCAATTTTTTCAGTTAATAATCTGAAAATATTGAGTTAATACTTAAATATAATATGACAAAATATTGATTTAGTATTTCAATTTAAAATATTAATAAGGAAGTCAATTTTTATTTGGTGTTCATGTCCTTAACTGGATTCCATATAATTCACCTGAACACATTTAATTTTAATTCATTTAACTCATGTTTGTACAAGGTATTAGAAGCCAAGAGAGATAAATGACATTTTTATAAAAATAGAGAAAGTACCATAGTCAATGAAATGATAAAGAAATTTGGTGGACAAGAAAAAAAAATAAATGAAAAAGATGCTTATTGCTGCTTTTTAAGGTCAATTCACATTCTACGACGGAACGTCATCCGTCACAGAATGTACCATCACGTCAACACATTATACAATGTATTTTATATGGTATCGTCCACATTTACCAGCATTTACCAGCTTGACGTGATGGTGACAAAGAATGTCTTGACGTCACGGTCCGTGACGTTGATGGTCAATTCTGAAAGTGTGCATGTGTGACCGCGGTGCCGTCGCAGCTATTTATGGACGACGAAACGTTAATCAACGTAACGTGACTGTGACGTGACGTATAGTGTGAATCGACCTCTATAGCGTGAAAACGTATAGAACTATAAAATTGATATATCTATGGTGGTCTTTTTAATTTTGAACTCAAATTTACTCAGAACATTCTTCTCCTTGGTTTCTAAGCTCCTCATATGTTTGTATGTGTGTTGTAGGCCTACATACTATTTACTCATTTCAAATTATGTTTAAAAATAATGAAATTTTGTTTCACTCAGACTAGACAAAAAAAATAGCAATCTTAGCAATGTTTTTTTCTAAATTCTGACAAGCTCTTATTTTACATTCATGACTTTTAATAATCTTTTATTTTTTCAAATAACTGAAAGAAAAAAAACATTAGCTCAAGATGGCTTAACACTAATCTTTATTTGTATAATATGAACGCTGTGTTTTTTCTTTTTCTTTCAAAAGCGTCATAAAAAATCACAGTTTGTTATAAACTAGAATAGTAGACGGTTATTTTTATTAGAATTTTCATGTTGATATTTTTAAAAAAATATTTTTTTTTTATCAAAATTTGAAAATACCTTAATTTTAGGTGTGTTTATTTTTTTCTTTCGCATCAACGTTTACAAGAAAAAATAATTTTTAATTTGCCACAAAACGTGTTTATTATGAAAGTTTTTTGTCAAAATAATTTTAACACAAAGATACATAATTATTGTAGGCCTACCGGTTATTTTTAAAAAAAACTTTCAAATTTTTTTTACTTAAGTTGGTTGGTAAAAAGCTGATTTTTTTGTCTTTAAATTGCAAAGTGAAGAAAACCTTGAATATGTTTTAGAAACTAGAAGGGTAGCTCAATCACTTAAGTTTATTTTCAAGTCTTTATATTTGAAAATAAATGTTGTATATACAAAATTAAAAAAAAAACATCGTTTGCTAATCATTGTCTGCTTAAAAGTTGGGTTATTTTCAAACTTACATAAAAAGCTTATTTTGAAAGATACCAACCTGAAAGTACTATTAAATTATTAAGTTACTCTTCTAGTTTCTCGTCACTTTGCACCTGAAAGACAAACTAATCAAGAGTTCGAGATCCATTTACATTTTAAAACCACCTTAAAGTTGCTTTTTTAAGAAAAGGTTTGTTTACATCCATTATGTAAACAATTGTTTGAACTTTGTTAACAAAATTTACTTGGAAGCTAACTTAATATGTAAGTTACATAAAATTGCATGAAAATGTCTGACTATAGAACGGAAGGAAGTTTGTTAATTGTTTTTCAAGAAAGAGATAAAGATGATTTTTTTTTTTGGTTCAAAGTATTAAATATTTACCATTAACACGCAGTTGAGCAGTGTGCCTTACGGAATCTGCGGCATTGCTGGCTACGCATGTGTAATTACCATTATGCCATGGAGTGATACTAGTTATGATAAGACTTCTGGTAAGCTCATCAAAAGTTTTAGTTATGATGCCCATATCAGATGGTATGGGATGATCATCTTTGAGCCAAGTAATCGCAATGGGTTGGTCTCCTTCTGTTATGAGACACTGGACACCAGCTCGAACTCCAACACGTAAATTTGTTGGAAATGAAAATGGATTTATGACAGGAGCATCTAGAAAATAAAAAGAATATTTTGTTTGTTTTGTTTGTTTTTTTCTTCAAAAAATAAAGTCAAACCTATCAACTTTATTAAGTTATTACAGTTGTAATAAATTACGTGAAAATCTGATAACATACTGTATATAAGCTTTGCATTTGTTATAAAACAGTTTATTATACTGTTTCATTTTAATTGTGCACAACTCTTGTTACAATTTGTCGACAATGTACTTCAAAAATGTGGCTGTATTATTATTTTTTTTTGTTGGGTTGTGTTATATACATAAAAATGGTTAATAATTAATGTTTTTATATCTCTACCATATAATACCTCTGGTAATTGGAATGTAAATGATGAAGTGGCAAGCTAAGCTTTCTATATATCCATTATAACATTAACGTTGAGATATGATATGCATTCTAATAATAATGTATCCTTCTGTTTCGTAGATAAACTTCTAAATATTCAACCAAAAAAAAGAGAGTGGCTTTCAATTTACGAGTATGTTTGTCATTCTGAAAATGAGCACCAGATTTATTATGATACTGAATATGTAACATACTCGCCATAGGGTAATATGGTGTCTCCATACAATCTACCTCAATTAACATAAAGCGCGAATTCACTCTACAATGTTCACATCTGATAGATGAAGTTTGTCATATCGGACTTAGTTTTTGATGTAATTTATAATAACAACACAAACCTTTTTTTTCTAGTTAAGTTAGCCTCTAAATTTGTGATCCTTTATCATAGGATTTAAGTTTAGCTTTAATAAATGACCAAATACAATTTTTTCTATAGATATTGAACTGACCTTAATTAATCTAATAAGAGTTTGTACTATACTTTTATATTTAGGTGTATTTTTAAATCTAGAGATCTCTTGAGGGCAAAACCGTTCGATAATTTGATGGTGATTTTGGAAGCTTCCTCCTTTCTAGTCATCTGTGCTATGTTAATTAGTAGATTAGCTTTAACGTGTGTTTTTGAGGATGGAAATGACATTCCCTCGCAGCAAAAAGACTAGAGCTATATTTATATATAAAGCTTAGCTTCTGCTCTAATGTCATTTTTCTAAAACTCAAAGTCTTGAAGCTTTTTAAATGAGTTTTGTGAATGTTATTTTTTTTTTCGTTTTTTTTTTCTTCCTCGATGACAATTATGCCAATGTTTTTAATTACTTTTCTCATATAACGAAATCTGTGAACTTTACTGACATAATATATATTGCAAAAAGTCTCAAGAGGTTTCATTTTATATACTGTATACATGTTATTTTTGCTAAGTTAGGTAATTCCTTTTTTTATAGGAATTCGAGATGATGCTGATGATGATGATGATGATGAGAAATTTGAGTTAAATAGGGCCTTATCATAAAATATGTAATTATTGAAGTAGATTTTTTTACAAATATTTGAATGCATATTGATGCTATTCAATCGTAGTGTTAATATTAAAAGAGGAAAATCAATCATTTTACGAAATTACTAGTCAATGTGCACAGTTACTACTTTGGTGGTAAATCTTCAACAAGTTGTAGGTACATAAAGAATTAACAAAATTATCATCTACATTAGCTTGTTGTTTTTGACATTTTGCAAATTATCTAAAATGCTATTTCAGTTGTTAATTTTTACTGTCATATTTTGTACATTGTCTATAAATTGTCTAGCAGTTGATAGTAACCTTGATGTTAACATTTCAGAATACTGATCTGACAGTTGTTTAATACAAAGCCAAAGTCAAATGCAATATCTGCTAACAACTGTGGCCAATTCCTGAAAAGTGGGCAATCATTGCTAACAACTGTGGTCTATCTCTTGAAAATAGGCAATAACAGCTAACAACTGCGGTCAATTCCCTATAAGTAGGCAATCACTGCTAACAAAAAAAAAAGATCCAAATTCAAGAACAAAACTTAGCACTTGAAACTTCTACTTTAATCTTTTAGCCGAGTTCTAACTTAAAAAAACTGCTCTATGTTGAAACCCAGTCTTGAGGGTTAAAGTCGAAGTTGATGTGCTAATTTGAGCACATGAACTTCATGTACCTTAAGTATTTTTTGGTAAGTGTTGGTGACGTCATACAAATTTTTGCTAAAACGTAATCTGAGACAAAACTGTCTAAAGAGACTTAACTTGAAGATGTTAAAATTGCATTTGTCGCTTTTAAAAATTCTACGAAGAACTCAATAATCAAGCAACTTCAGGTACTTAACTTTGAAGAGAAATTCTCTAGAGTGGAATGACCATAATATATATAATGTATAAAGAGATAAGATTTCCACTAACAAAATCATATAATATTAATTGTTGTTAAGCCGAATGTTGACGCTTGTTTTTTTTGGGGGGGGTGAGTGGTTTCTTGAGGATTAATTGCAATGTCTGAGATTTTAGCAACTGCTCATCATCATCATCATCATATTGGGTTAAATGAAATTCTTTTCTATCACTGAAAAAAAATCTGAGCCATTATATATGTATATATTTTGTACAGTGTCCAGCAATCTTTCTATTTTTTTATATATATATATATATATATATATATATATATCTTTTATGTAATATATCTTGTCATGTATTAAATGCAAGCACGTGAATCTGAACATCATTTCTCGTTAGCCCTCGAGTGATTGATTGCGACCAAAAATATAAAGATGGTTAGTTTGATTGGATGCTGTAATCATGATGAGAAAATGTGTGTGTGAGAGGTTATATTTGTAAGTACTTTGGCCACGTAGGTACCCCTTAAGCTTAAACTAGATCAATCATTTATATATATATATACTATAATAATATAATCATTGATTTTGTTGTCGTAGTTTTTTTTTTTTACTTTGTTTGATGGTTCAAAGAAAGGAAACACTTACTCATGACGGACAAGTGAACAGGTCTATCGGAAGATTGGCCCTGACGATTAGTGACCACACACGAGTAATATCCGGCGTCTGAAAGCCTATTTACTTCCTGTATAATTAGTGTTCCGTTTGAGAAAACTTTGTGCCTGTGATTAGTCGGAAGGGTGTGGCCATCTGTAATTAAAAGCAGATTTATTTATGTAATTAAATTTTAATGTGCAATAAATGATGATTAAAACACGTTGGAGGTAGAGCCACAACACAAATGTAGGCGGTACATTGGGCTTTTTATATTTTGAATTTTTGTGAGCAAACGTTCCGTAGTAGTTTGTCTGTGCACATAATTTTTTTTTAGAAGGAATTCTAGTTTTTTGGTGAATTTTGTTTAGACATATATACATTTAGGTGTAGGTACTCAAATAATAATTTTCTAAGAGCAGCATATTATTTTAAAAGTAATTCGAAAATTTACTTGGAATTAAAGTTTAATCGATTCTTAGCATTTTTATGATGATATATTTCGAAATAAACTTGTTTTGGCAGTTTGAAAAAAAAACCAGTAAAATTGTATGTTTTTTGAAGGCTAATATTGGCAACAAACCATTTTAAAGCCAAAAATCGTTATTTTCAAATTATGATCTTTTGAAATATATCATGAAAGTGGTACCAAAAGTATCAATTGCACTTTAAATTTCTTTTAAATGATAATTACTTTTTTAAAAAAAAAATGAGTAATGTACTTTAACCAATGTAGATCTACATTATACCCAAGCAAAAATCGTAACTCCACTTTACCTGCTTAATAACAAAGGACGTATTCATAGTACTCAAAATCTGTTTAATCTCCTCTCAATTAAGGCAATTCTAATGCTGATATTTTTTTTCAAATGAGCTTTCCATGTGTTTTTGAAAATAACCCAAGTTTAAACAGACGATATTTAATTTATTTTTGTCTATTAAAAATTTATTTTGAAAGATACCAACATGACCTACCGTTTTATTCAATATCTTTTTAGTGTTTGCGGCTGAAATATAAAACATCTTAACAATTTATGTATTTTTTTGTTTCCTTAGTAAGTGCAGCCCTATGTGTGTGTGTGTGTGTACATCATGAATATGGCTGTAATTTTAGGTGCATAAATTGAATATTATTTGTTTTTTCCCCAAGCAACATAAAGAAAATAAATAAGTGTTAATAAGTGTTAAAAAATTTATCATTTTTACGAATATTTTTTGCATCAACGTTTAGAGAGAAAAATGATTTTAAAAATGCACTAAAAAGTGTATTTTTAATGATATCGTCATTTTAAATACAGTCAGTCACTATTCAAATTTCTAGTTTGGCCTATAAAACAATCGGACATTTCTCCGATGGGCCGCTTAGTTGGAGCACCGGTTTTTCCATTATGGAGCTAATGTACTTTAATAATAGAAAATCCTCAAAAAAAAGTAAAATGGTACATTTTCGGAGAAAAAAGAATGAAAACTAGAAATATGAAGTATTTTAGAAAGAAAAAATAATTTTGTTGGTATCAGACATTTTTTTGGCTCGCTACGCTCGCTAAACATTTGTTTCAAATTACAAAATAATATGTCAAGTTTATTTGAAAAATAAAAACAAAACCAGGTGTAATTTTGATAAAAAAAAAATACGCTCACATTTAAAGAGGATGAAGGTCTATTGCATTTTTTTTAAAGTTTCTTACTTCTTAGGTCCGAGCAAATAATTTTTCCCTAGCCATTTTTGTCCTAGCTGCCCCCCCCCCTCCCCGCATTCATTGCGTAAATTTTTATGAGAACTGTCTGAATTAGCTTGCGGACAAAAAATAACTTTATCCCAAATGGGGAGAACATTAGGACCACAAAAGTACTAACATAGACACAGAAAGAGAGAAAAAGCACGACAAAAGCAACGACTCTAAATTATTCAGCAACTGACTAGAGTGATGTCAATTTAATATTTATGACACTTTTAATCATGAAAGATTTAACTATTTTGACATATACATTATGTTGACCAGTAGTGCAATAATAGCACTGTATAGACCAATGGTCAACCTATTTCAACATTGAAGACCTAAAAGCAAATCTCGTTCGTATGATTCTTTTTAACCCGACCATTGTTTGTTTCCCTTTTCCGCTCATTAATTATTCATGGATTTTTGCAATTTTGTTCGTGTGGTTTGAGCTCTGTAGTATAAGGTCGGTCGACTACCATTCTGTTAAATTTCAAATGTGAAAAAGTTCACCATCAACCATCATGAGATTCACCTTTTTTCCAATGAATTGAATCAATCGGGTATCCGGCAGCTCGGCACCGTAGAATTGCATCTCTTCCTGCAACTGCGGAAGTGTTGGGCATTATTCTTACAAAAGGGGGTCCTATACAAATAAAAATTTGAACAAAAAAAAAGCTATTATTTGAATGTGTTGAGAGGAGAGACTCGTTTGAAATGAATTTGTTGCAATCGTTGCAAGAAAGTTTTGTGCCAAAAAAAAGTTTATGCATGGATTTTTTTAAAAAATCTAGTAGGCTAACATTATTTGCAAAAACAACACTTTGTTACCAAAAATGTGGAAAATCAGTTATTTTACACAAATATGATATAAATGAACAAAACCAACATTTTGATAGTAGAACTGCAAACCTCCTAGGCAATGTGCAAAACTAACATTTTGAAGTAAAACTATAATGTTACTAGGCAATGTACAAAATCAGCAATTTGTGTTTAAAATTGAAAAATTACTTGACAATGTACAAAACTAGATATCCGTCAGTAAAACTACAAAACTAGCAGAAAAATGACTAGAAACATAAAAAAAAACAATGAATTTCAAAGATAAGTGCCAAATGTTTTGACATTTTACAAAATATGCTGCACGAGTGAATTGCATTTTAGGCAATATACAAAATGCCAGTCTTGATAATATTATTATGCATTCAACTTTGTAGATTGTTAATTTACACATTTATCTAGTAATTATGCAGAATAACTGATTTTCCACTTTGGCTGTAGTATCATAATATAATGTTAGATCTACAATATAAATAATCTTATACCGGAATTTCCGGTAGTCCTATTTTCATATCATGTGGTGATGACGGTGTATTTTTTTTTCTCTTCTTTTTTCTTCTTCTTCTTACCGTAAACGTTGATTCTGGCCGAATGCCTAATGGTTCCCACTTTGTTACTCATGACACATTGATAGTCGCCACTATCTTCCGGTGTGGCTTTCGACACGTTCACATAGCTAACAATGTCTTCCTTAACATTGACAAAGTTTGCTGATGGTATGTCCATGTCATCTAAACTCCATTTTGCAACTAATGGAGGATTTCCCGACGCCTCACATTTCAGTGACAATGGGCTTCCAGTCTGTATTGTTTGCTCGTTGAATTTCTCTACGAAAACTGGAGCAGAGTCTGTTTAAATAAAATCCATATAACAAATGTTAGCTGGGTTTATGTCTAGGTCAAACTAAACCTACAAACACTTGTCTATTGGCTTCAATTTGTTTGGAGTTTCACAGATTTTTTTTTTCTCCTTTAGTTCTTTTTTTCTTGGCATAAATTTGTCTTCTTTTTTTTGGAGGTTTGTTTGTAACAAACAGATTTCTTCAATAGAATGCTGAAATTGCAGAAATTATATTTAAAATACAAGAAACTTAATCAAATAAATTTATAATTTTTGTGCTTATTATAAAATACAAGTAATGAATGAATTTTGTGTAATTTTTAATAAATCTTTTGCATTTCATAAAATTAAGTTTGTTGCATTTTTTCAATCAGTTTCTGCATTTTTCTATTCAATTTTAATAATTTCTATTAAAATTGTACTTTTTTGTTTCATGAAACTTGTTTGTAAACTGGCTTTTCAAAAACCACAGCCAAACTTAGATTAATATTTTCGTTTTTTTCTTAAGATTAGTTTTTTAAGGTAAGATAATTACAATGAAGTCACAAAAGTTGCTTTGCAAAATTTTATTTTGCATGTTTACATTTATTCTTTGCATTATTATTTGGAATGATAAACTATAATGCATGGGTTGCATTTCGCAAAAGTTCCAATTTTTGCAATTTCCTTTATCTTAGTTATAAATAAAGGTAAAAACAATGATTGGTAAAAAATATTGATTTTATACATACCTCCAAGTTTGAGTTCGGCTGAAGCTTGTACCGAGAAATGGTCATTGCGAGCAATACATTGATACATTCCACGGTCTTTTCTTTTGACCGATTCTATACGTAGTATCTCGCGAGACAGAAGTTTAACTCTGTCATCCATTGCCAAAAATTTGCCATCTTTGATCCAAGAGACAAAAGTGACTGGATGGCCAGATGTGGTGCATGCAAAAGTGGCCGATTTGCCTTCGTCCACTTCTTGTCTTTCTGGTTGAATGTAAACCGAGAGTGGCACTATACCAAAAAAAAAAAAAAAAAAAAAGAAAACGCAAAACTTACTAATTGCAATAGTAAATGTTGTATCACAATTAAAAATAAGAGAAGTATTGTTGAACAATTTTTTGTTCTTTGTTTATTGATTTTTAACAGTGTTTTTTTAACTGTGGATAAATGTGACTGGCAGCTTTCATTACAGTTTTTTTGTTGTTGTTGTCATGAGGACTTGTGTCTAAAGATTGGTCTTAAAGTATGTCGGAAGTAAGAAAAGTGGCTGCAAGATTCCAATATCCGTTTATCTTAAAAATGTCTTTTTTTATAAGAACTCTGTTCAATGAGCAAGTTCCGGCTTTCTTGTTGTCTTCTTTTTTTCATGCATCTTGTGTCTTTGGTATAAAAAAAAGAACATATAAGGTCAAATGGGCTAGTAAAGTAAAGTGGATGGTCTTAAATGTGGCTGTTTCCTGAGATGGGCTAAAACATAAATGTTCTTATGGCAAGTCAGTATTGTCTGTGTGTGTACTGTATGTGTGTGTATCCATTGTATGTGCCACAATTTTGTCAAGTACATCCAATTCAATGTTCTACTTTCCTGTTTATGGCTTTATAAACGTTGCAAACACTTGCTTATCTTTGCTTCATTGCTTCATTAAGCTAAGTTAAAAAAAACTCCAAAGAAGAAACCCTCAAAGTCGATTTCCTTTGCAAGTTGAGGACCACTCACTCACTGCTCAATTCATATATTAACATGTATTACAGTTATTGCCCATCATGAAACATATTGAGGGTACTTCAAAGTATTAAGAATAAGAAGAAAAAAAACTTATTGGATGTTGAGTGGGTAACAACATAAAAGATCTCTTCACTAAACATAAGTGAATATATTTGGGTAATATTGAGTTTTATTTCGGAAAACTACTTCTGTTTTAGATAAATAAAAAAATCCATCCAATTTAAACAAAAAATATAAAAATTAATGTAAGTCTTATTAGGAATTTTATAGATTGAGCCGACATATGGTATGCAATATTTGAAAACTTCAAAAAGATAATGCAGCTAGTACTTTAAAGTGATTTCGACTACAGAGTGTATCAAAATTAAATATTTAATAACTGCAGTTATATTTCTGAGACACTGACAATAGTTCATGCTGTAAATGTTACTGACAAAGTGGAAAACAGCAATTAATTTACACAATTACTAGACAATGTATGAAAAACCACCAATTCTGTTGTAAATCTGTACAATTCTTAGCATTGTAAGCAATTTGCAGAATATTTAAAACAACAACCCAATCTATCTATTTTATATAATGTTAGCAAAGTCTTTATGTTGGCAGATTAGCTTTGTTGTTTTCAGTCTTCTACATATTGCCACTAATTATAATTTGTGCAAATTTACTACTGAATTTGTATTTTTTGCAAATTGGCCAGTGAATTTGTAGAATATCTGCTGTTTTTACTTTGACAGTAAAAAAAATGTACTGATACTTAGAAATTTAATAATTTACTGCCACAATAGACATTTCTGGTATTGCTTTTAAAACAAGAATATGCGGTCCTGCTTTTGATTATTTTGGGGTTTACATCTACTAGGAATAATAAAAATAACATACAACATACATGTATAGCAAGAATAAGTAATGGAAAGTTGCTTTTTGAATATGGGTAAAAAAAACTATATTTTTGAATATTGCATATACATATGTATTATGCACGTACACATAATGTAGTATGTAGGGTGTATGTATCCATTATTATGTAGTGCACGTGATCTTTCTTTTCTTCTCTCTGTCTCTTTCTCAGAGTTTATTATATCATTTCATTTCAACTATGGTGCCCCTTTTTAGTTAGTTTCCACTTTCACTTCCCCCCCCCCCCCCGCCCCCCCCCCCAAAAAAAAAACGAATTCTAGAAAAGAAATAAGATTCTAGGTTAATTTTTTTTGTACTCAAGCGTTGTTCTGAAAGTATTACTGTTAAAGTTGAAAATCAGTTATTTTACAGACTTCCTAGTCAATTTGCCGAAAAAAACTGCTCAAAATCTTCAAACTTAGTTGTGTTTTAGACAATGTGAAGAAGCCGGCCTACATCAACACCAACACGTCGATTTAAGTAATATTACTTAATGAGGCATATTACACGACACTACCGTTACTTATGATACTTATTCCGATAGAAGTGCCGATAGTATGCCCTCTTACGCGGGCTCGGCATCTAATCCATACGGTATGCATACGGAACCGGCTTAGGAGGGCATACGTTGACACTAATAACGGAATAAGTAGTGTCGATGAAGGTATCTAGATTGGCTTGTTTTAGATACCGGTATTTTAAACATTGCCTTAAGTACATTGTACATGTTTTCTACCCAACTATACTACAAACATTAACTGCAGTTAAAGTTAACAACAGTTAATTTTCTAGTGGAAACAAATGTAGTTAAATGAACCATGGTTAAATGTCTGAATAATGGAGTTTTTTGATTTTGATTTGAAAAATTACTCTGCAAGCAGCCATAAAGGCCTAAAGTCCAAGTGCAGCATAGGAAATGCATTGTCAAAACCAGAAAATATAAAACCCCATTGATGTAAACCCAACAACAATTTCAATATTTTTTTAATGCTGCAAATATGAGTTAACTCAACTGCACTGACATGCACATTGTGGTTAACCACATTATTGAATGGTTAAATATATCACTTCCTGTGTTCAAACAAAGTTAGCCTACAAATAAAATGGTGGATAGTGAGAGCACTCAATTTGTGACTGAATGCGGAATGAAAATGTCACAAAATGCACAACAGTTTAACATTAAGTGACACAAAATCATTTTATCACAGGTGTCTTAAAAATAGAAACACAGAAAATTACCACTTCTAGCTTGTCCGCAGTTAACTATAACCTTAGTTATCTAACTGCAGTTAATTTTTGTGGTATAAGTGATGTTGCACAATGTCTCAGAAACTGATTTTTTTTTTTCATTTTAGCTTTAACATATAACTACGAAGGAAATATAAAGGAAGTAGATCCTATTATTATTAAAGATGCAAATGATTTTGAATGTTAATGTTGAGTAAGCGTTTTCTCCTTTTTGGAATAATGACGTTTCTTAGATGACATGTAGCCCTAGCATGTCTATCGAGCATGACCAAATAAAGAATTAATATGAAGTTCCTAGTATACACTGGGAGTTGTTGTATGCCAGATACAAATATATTTAGCTTATATTTATGTAACTTCAGCTCATACATAACATGACTTAATATATTTGAGTACATTTTATATAAATAGTATTTGCATGAATCTTTCAGTCATGCCAACAAACCGAAAGCATATTCTGTACCCTTGATAGTTTTATCGGTGCTTTTTTATTCACTTGTAGTTGAAGACATAAAATTATAATTTTTTGATTCAACTTAGGTTTGTACAATCACAAATTTATTATATTCACTGCATATACATGGCAAGATTTGAAATTATAAATTATCCTATTGAAAATTAAGAGATTTTTTTTAAAAATATTTTGTTTTATATTATATTTTATTATTTTTCTGATATTTTTTAACTGCCAAATATTCATAAAATTGTATATATTGGTAACATTGATGTTTTTTGTATAAAAAGTTTTGAGATTTTTTTGCCATCCAAAAATCATTACAAAATGTAAATTTTGAATTTAATTAATGCTTTTTTGTGAATTTGGATCTTTTTGTAATATTAAAATTGGTAAGGTGAAATAATATTCTACAAGTTTTAGCATTAAAAGTTATTCGATTTCTCCTAAATACATAAAATTTTAACTTTTTTTATATGGATGGTAATGATAATTTGACTGTTTACGTTAAATGCTATGTAACGTTTATGAGATTTCATGAAATGGTGATGTAGTTTTAGAAGAATGGTTTTGTATAGGTAAAGTAATCAAAGCAAAATGTTATAATAGCATTGTAGCATTTAGTCCCATAGTAAATTAAAAATATGACAGTTATGATGACATTTGTGGTCAATCCAGAATGTTATCTACTATCTAGTGGCTATTAAGTAAGTTCCCAAAAAATACAAACAGCAATGAGAATACATTAGTAAGAAAGTTAATATTAGTTTTGTGATAATTATCCGGATATTGATTATTTTTTTAGCAAGACACTTTAATGCGTATGTGTATTTTAATTTTCGCAATCTAAATTTAATTTTGAGCTTCCAACATTCTTTGAAGAATATTTTCTACTATGATAGAACAACTAATATCTGAGTCAAAATCTGCTATACTTATTATTATGAGTGTCTTAAGACTATTTTCAAAGCTTTTTTTATGGAGATGGAGGGAAAATATAATAATGGAAAGACATGAGGTGTAAGGGAAAATTGCTTGATAAATCAATGTTCATATTTTTCGAATGCGACGGATATGTGATGGTTTATTCTCCCCTCTCTCTCTTTCTCTTCCCGTTCTATATTTTTTTAATAGTTTGAAATTGACTTTCATGGTCTTGGTGACAACACTATGTTCACATAGAATTTTTTTTTTTTCATTATTTATTATCTGAATTTTTGGCTGTGATTATTATAGTCTAGATTCAAAAACTTGTTCGCATGTTTTATTCACATTTTTTTGTTTGGATTCAGAGCATTTATGAAATTTTCGAAAGCATAAATTAAAAAAAAATAATAACATGGGCGCTATTAATCTATAATTTTATAAAAATGACTTATCATTATGAAAAAAAAATCTGAAATAATCAGTAATATTTAAGTTAATGGCATTATTAATTTGGTTGACAAATTGCAATTGGTTATGCTGTACGTGTTTCAATCTTTTCAAATATTAACCCTAGTCTGATTTTTTAGGCATGTAATTTACTATTCATTTCACGTTGAATTTTGGTTTTGACCTCATTTCGAAACAGAAAGCAGAATATACGGGGGGGGGGGACCATACATTAGCATGAAATTATAATTATATAATAACTTTGCAAATGATGATAGTTGATGTTAACGTCAAATTTTGTATAGACTTGGGTTTATTCCAAAACATCTTTTTTTGAATCTCGACTATTATTATGTCTATTCATTCATACCTATTAGCTTAATTGGTCTAATGAATGGTTCTCGAGGGATAAAAATATTGTGGACCTTAAGGAGGGTGGTAGTAATGAAAAAAAAAATATTTTTCTTCGTGATTCAAATTAGGTTTTGTGGCCGAAAAAATTAATATGCAATGCCCCTTTTTCTTATCTCATTTGCATGTTACATATTTAAAACTGTTTTTGTTATTTTTTTAGTTTGGCATTTTCATATCTATGCTAGGAATTTCCATAATAGAGCTACCATATCATAGTTTTGTGCATTTTGTGTGCAAAAGAGCCATTCATTCATACATATCTAATATATATCTTTTTTTTTTTTTTTTTTTAAAAATGTTTCATTATGTATATTTAATGTTGTGTAGCTTTTAATTTGTATAATTAGAATGGTGCTTTGTTGAGTTGACTGTGTATATCTTTTGTGTTGCAAAATGAGAGTTTAATGTAGCCCAGTGTGGCCTAACCTTTTCTTTACTAATACTGGTTATTATATAGTTGCATATTTGTTGTTTTTTTTTTCTTTCTTTTCCAACTTTATTGGTGTTATTTTTCCCATGTGTATAACTGACAACATGCTTAATAACGTTGTTGCCAGAAAGAAAGAACGGGAAAAACGCAGACATCAAACTTATGCCCGAATAAACTTTACTCTAGCAATGCAATGTACAGTGTAGGGGCCTACATGCATATCTAAGTAACCTTCTTCTACAATCTAAAATATGGATTTAGCTTTTTTTTTCGGTAGACGTTTTGAGTGGATGTATATTTCATGCATTTTTAACATGTGTCCAATATACTTACTTCGATCAATCATCTGTTAAATTTTTTTTTCTGGTACCGGTAATACTGTTTAGACTACTTTGTTTTTTATTATAAAAATAGCTTCTAAGGTAATGCCTTCAATATGATTGAAAAATTATTTATTGTATGGAAATGGAAAACAAGAGTGTACCTTGAACAAAGTATTAACTGTCTCGGTATACTTTATAATGGTAGCCAATAATTTCACATTGATCATATAATGGAACATTGCAACAGAAATATTAAGCTGTAAATACACTGTCAATTTTGGCTTGTCAATCTGTGGGGCGAGGTAATGGATACATTTTGTTCAAAATGTAGAGCTTTTGTCTATGATTGGAAGTTGAGCAATTAAAGAAGGGGGAAAAGGAGCAGCCCATGCAAAACGTCAAATGTAAATGAAAGGATTGACAAGCCAAAATTGACCGTGTATTTACAGCTTTACTTCACAGTGCTCTCTTTCTCCCCCCCCCCCCTTCTCTCTCTCTCTCTCTGTCTCTCTTGCTCTTTTCTAGTTTTTATTGTTTTATTGTTGTGCTGGGAATTTTTACCAATATATTCTAGTAAGTATAGACTGGCAAAA
This sequence comes from Brachycybe producta, assembly GCA_036925085.1. Lineage (NCBI taxonomy): Eukaryota > Metazoa > Arthropoda > Diplopoda > Playtdesmida > Andrognathidae > Brachycybe > Brachycybe producta. The sequence continues at coordinate 4,344,715 of JAUPFP010000007.1, read as the reverse complement.
TGTTGTATATATTCTATGGTAAATGAAAACGTATGCTTTTGTATGTGGCACTATTGGGTATGTTTTTTTTGGGGGGGGGGATAATATGAGTTTGTAGTATAGACCTATATTTCATCAACAGAATATCGTACCTTCAAGTATGGAGAATAGATATATTCCGTAACAGTGTGATGGTGTCACATATATACGAAAGAACCATATGTTCTCATTTACCATGGGATATACATTATGTTATATGACAGTATTGGTACAATTTCCAACACAAAACAATAAAACAATAAAAATACAAAGAAAGTAGTGGAATATTTCTGTTGCAGGGTGTTCCATTATGATTCAAGTGGATAACATTATTTATTTTTATATTTATTTTATATACACCGTGTGCTGTATGTTCTGTTGTGACAACGTACAGTATGTTAACGTTATGAAAGTATGTTACAAACTAGAACGATAGTTGAATTATTTAATAGTAACTTTATGTTGATATCTTTCCAAATGAAATTTTATAGACAAAAATTTTAAAATATCGTCTGCTAAAACTTTTGTCATTTTCAAAATCACATCAAAAACTTACTTGAAAAGATCTGAGTACTTAGAATATCTTAGGTGATTGAGCTACGCTTTTAGTTTCTAAAACACTTTCTAGTTTTTTCTTAATTTTGCTCTTGAAAAATAGAACAAGTAATGCTCTCTAGAGGCGTTTAAACTTTAAAAGAAGCTTAAGTACGTTTTGAATTTGTGTCGTAAATTCATAGTAGCTTTTCTCCTTTAAAAATAGATCCTATGGGGGAAATCGAAAATGTGCTTTATTTTGTAATGTACATTCTCTCTTCAATTCAATACTTGCATGATGTATATTTATATTTCAAAATTTTTAATTAATTTATATGAGGCAGATAATACAAATCATGTGTTGTCATGCAAGCTGTTCATATAAATTTTACCTGTGATAGTGAGTATTGTTTCTGCCTTTTCGACACCAACACTATTGTTGGCAATGCAAACATAAGTTCCACTGTCTTCTATTTGGGCATTGCGGATGACCAGGCTACCATCTACCACATGATATTTGTCACCAAGTTTTACTGTTATGACATGTCCATCTCTTAGCTTTTCCCATCTAAAAAAAAAGAGAGAAATAAAATAGAAACGTTTTGTTAAAACAAACGAGATCTCTTTTTTGTTGTAAATTATTAACGCCGTGCTAAAATAGCTAGCTCAGAGCCTCAGACACAGATTTACATAATTCAAGTAAAAAAATATAAAAGAAAAAAGTATTAAAAAATAAACAATTTCAGAAATTCAAATAGTAGGTGAAGACTTCAGGGTGGTCGGTTTTGGCGACTACCTGACTTCATTTTACATTCGAAAGGTGGTCAAAAAGTGGCATGTGTGCCAACGGCCTATGGGTACAGTTTTTATTTGTTTGAATCATTTGATCATTATATCTAGTTATTTTTTATGAATTTTGCTAAAACATATTTTGAACTTTTTTGTCAAAATTTATTGTGGGCCGTACAACTAAAAAACAGACCACTTACAACAAATAAAACAGATCTGAACAAATGTTTATGAGGTTCCTTGAATCCCTTGTTCAATAAATATTGATATGCCTACAATATCTCATATATATTATTTTCAATAAACTTTGCAATTTATTTCTCCTGAAAAAAAAAGGTTTATATTCACTAAACGTTTTCGTATTCTTGTTAGAAATTATTAAATGTAATCTTCGCAATTTTTAGCATCAAGCAAGACGTTTTTTTGAAATCATTAAAGATTCTCTATATTTTTTTTTCTAAAAAAAAATATGTTTTACGATTTCAAGTCTTTATTTTTTCAAGTTATGAAATATAGACAAGTATAATTTGATATTTGGTGCAATGGCAGCTAAAAAAGAACATAGGTTGTAAGAAATGCGTTCAAAAAGTTACGAAATTGAATTTGCAATGTTTTTCATTGAATTGCTCTATCAAGCATAGTTCTTTTTTATACGAGGAATAGGTGGATCAAAATCGATGATGATCTATCATACATGTATAGTCTATAGCATATATACAGTATATATATATATATATATATATATATATATATATATATATATATATATATATATATATATATATATATATATATATATATATATATATATATTTATATATATATATACCCGGATATTTTATATATACCTATACACACACGTATAATGGGTCTATATATGTGTCTGTGTGATATACACATAAAACACAGTAAAAAGTAGAAGGTTGAAGAAGCTTCAATGATATATTTATGTCTAATGGTGCAGATGAGTGCAACAATTTCCAGAATTTTTGACATCACTCGTCCATAAACTTTTTCTATCGTCGTCTCTCTTTCCGAAGATTTTTCTTTTTCTTCTCCCATATCTTCGTTTTTGTTATATATTATAACAAGTCTTTTTTTTGTGTGTGCATTCGGGTCATTGATTCGTATATATCGACATCACCTTTTGTGTCAAAATATATTCGAAACCAATGAACTGAAGGGTTTTTTAAAAAAAATAAATTACTACTTCATTCTTATTGCAAATTGAGAACTTGGGAGTTATTTTTGTTCACACTCATAAATGAAATATTGTCACTATCGACAATCCATATTTTTTTAAGATATAAAATACAGAAGTGTATTTGTAAACTTTGAAAGTTTGCAATAAAAAAAAATCTTTCTAAACTATGATATTAAAAATACAATTAGTAAATTATGTTTTGTGAACAATATTTTCAAATGTTGAAATGTATCGTTTTTGTTTCAGATTGTTTTATGTGCACTATAGCAACCCTGTTAAAGTATCAGGAAGATACATAGCACTTGGGAATAGTGGGGTCTAGAGATACTGTGAGCATATGTTGCTTGCTGCATTTTCTACTATACGTATAGGCCTAACTTTTTTTTTTTTAGAAATAGATATGATTTTCGGAGAAAAGATTGTACTGTTGTTCAAACATGGGCAAAATAAACATTAATAAGAAATAAGAGACATTGGTGACGAACCCACGGCAATATACACACACACAAACAACCAGTGTACTATTTGTCATCTCAAGATTGATAGTTGAATTATTAAATGAGGATCTTGTTTCTTAGAAAGTTGTATTCATGAGTCTATGTTGCCAACAGCTGATATCAAAATAGGCAATGTGATTGCATGCAACTCATTTAACTAACAATAATTATAAGTGCTGTTCAGTTTTGACTAATAATATGGAGACTTTTCCTTTATTAGATACTGTGTTGCTTTGCAGAAATACTTTTAATTAAGTTTAAAATTTATAAATAATTATCTTGATATAAAAATGTTGGACACCTGGGGTATGATTACACATAACGTGTCAAATATTACAATTACTGTCATATGATAGTCTTATTATCATGCTGTAATCACACCCATTGAAATAGTCATAAAAGCAAATTCCAAAATATTTGTAAGTCAAATATTGACATATGACTGCCATTGGCTGGTGTACAACATAATATGATAGTATGAAAGTCATAAAATAGTAGTGCACAAGCAGTGACATCATAAGGTTGCAATTTTATGATTTTTTTTCTGTAATGATGAGTCATCTACTTACTACAAGCTGTGAAACTTTGGTGTGGATAAATCCTTGGGAATGATTTTCTTTCTGCATTTATGCTGCGTTTATAGTTACAATTCATGATGACTTCCTCTCAGATTTGTAATCACATTTCATAAGAACATGGAGAACCTGCTCGTCAAATGTCGACTCTAAACGCACAACTCTTTATTAAGAATACTGCATTGGGTGCACACTTTTTTGCAGTGTAATACTCAATATATGAGCTCTTAAAGAATTGAGATGGAAAGAATGCCTTTTATAATGAAAACAGTATGAATTGTTTTCTTTGTCTATAGCTTTATTATAAACATTCTTTAATAAATATTGAACCATTTCAGGAATGCTGCTTTTGTTTCATAATGCTTGTTCATCGTACAAATGATAAGATTCTTCTTGTATTCCAATTTGAAACTTTTTCATAAATATTTGTTTAGTATTTCTACCATTGCTTCGGTTGTTGTTTAATGTAGCTAAATGCTTATTAGAAATTAATGTGATGCACTGATTACATTTTCATCAATATATGCATGAGTATTTTTGTTCGTGTCCTTTTCTCTTTGTTTATGGTCACCAGGCAGATTACACATTTAAATACACTTTTATTTGATGAAATATTTTATGAGAAGAGAAAATGTTTATTTCGACCTTTGCTGAAAATGCAGAATTTTATGCATAAATACATACTGTAGAACATGCACGTTATTTATACCATTTGGATATTTTAACATGCAACAACACCCACCACATACACACACAATCAATAAGCATATAGAAAGATAAAAGGTTATCTTTCTAATTATTATGAATATACTCTAAGGTAGTAAATATGTATAATATTTGTATGCACAGAAAAGCACTTAAGAAAAATAAACTAAAGACAGAATTTGTAAACAACATTATCATTTTTACCTGTAATGTGGAACTGGAAGTCCCTGTGCAACACATGGAAGTCGAATTTTCTCTCCTTGCCAACTCTCGATTGTAGACAGAACATGAGCTATTTGTGGAGATACACTACTACCTTTTTGTTCTGAAAATATATACAGTAGTATTACAATAAAAATCATTCAATCGATTTTATGGACATATTATGTGTTATAAATGTATTAGCATGTTAGAAGGATAAAAGTTGAGCATTAAAATCTTCATGTTATATTTATAAATGTTTAGCAACAAGAAAAATCAGCTGTCACCTTTCTCATGCATATAGAATAAGAATTCTCTTTTAAATTTTGCAATGAATTGGACTTCTCAATATTTCAACTCCAACATGGTTATAGGAAGAAATATTTTCAGGTTATAAAATTTCCAGTGTGCAGAACTGTGTAGGATATTGTAATGTTAAGTTATAACCTTTTTTTGAATTGTGCGCAGTCTTTTTAATGGAATTTCGTTGTTGTAGACAAATTAAAATTTATATGCTGAGCTCATCCAGTATGTTTTCTGTTTCTCAGGTGTCCTATATAGGTGTTTTATACAAAAGAACATTTTCTAAAAAGTCTTGCCTAACATTCATTCTTCTTTGTTTATTCTGTCTTCATATTCGGTTCTATTTGAATTTTATGTGGTTACAAACAAAATATACTTTTAGCAATTGTTAATCACAATTATTATCTGAAGGACATTTTGTGTATACATATATTACTGCGCATTGGTATTGTAACATTGGTATCTCCTCTTCAATTTCATATTTGAATATTAACTTAAATGTGCTAGCTACTGTAATTTGTGTTTGTTGTAGGCCTATAATATTTTGTGTAGATTTCATTAGGTCCTATGAGGATTTAAATAGGAGTTTGTTTCATATATACAAATTTCTTTCTCCAAAGTTAAAAATTGTTATCTATTCGAATGCGCGCCTCCCTCGTTTGCCATGTGTCAAAGCAAAAAGAAAAGGAAAAATGTATGACATAGCCTCAACTTGCAGATATGTTTTAACCTTATTTGAATTTATGTTAATATATAAATCTAAATGCAAATTATGCTAGATGGTTTTTGTCTTTCATTTCTGTTGTGCTTGTTGGCATTTGGCCTGTATTTACAACAATGCAGATAAACATGGAATGAGATACAAGAAATTAAACTTTGAGATTGTCAAATACATATTTTTTTAAAACATTAAAACTGTTTTTATCATCATCTTCGTCTTCTTCATCATTGGAGACTAGTCCATTTTTTTACTTATGTAATTAATAGTGCTCGAATTTTTATGCAATATTAAGCAAGTGTTTCTCAATTTGTGGTCCAAGTGCCAATTGTAAAGTAGTCATCATTATTATCATCATCATTAGAGCAACTGTAATAATGTTTTTTTTCCAATCAAATGCCTGGTTAGATGTCTGGTTAGATGTCTGGTTAGATGTCTGGTTACTATCAGCTGTCAACTAGTTCTGGCTTCTAACTAATATTCTTTGATTAGAAACCATAATTGTTGTATGATCTAAACGGGATTGTTACTTCACAGTTGGTTCTTGGGCTACAGAGTGAGAAACATTAATTTAGCTTGATATTGCATTAAAATCCAAGCCCTAGTATTCAAAGTTGGGCACACTTTGTACATGAGCTTTTTTTGGTTTGCATGAATTTATTTTTATTGTAGTAGTCCATCCTTCAATAGCCACCTACAACTGCAGTATACTCGTGTATATATATATATATATATATATATATATATATATATATATATATATATATATATATATATATATAGATATATATATATATAGATATATATATAAATATATAGATATATAATAATATAAAATATAGATATATAAATTTCAACAAAAATTGCATTATTTTTGATAGAGCAGTATATCATTTGAAATATTTTCCAGTATTATATATTCTCTTTAGTTTTTTTATGCTGAGCTTTTGTTTATATAAATAACATTTTTTTCTCTTGGTGTGAATATCGCGTATTCCGTATGATATTCATAATAAAATACAGAATGTCATAGCCTCATTGTTCAAGAAGAACTTCAATTTGATGTTTTGAACCCTCTGAGCATACGTCCAACATGGGAAAATCTCGTTTTACTAAGTAACCTTGATCAGAGGTGTATTCAGTATTGGAACCTTACTTAGAGGATTCAAGTTAAAGTACAAGGGCTAGGTTTCAAATTTTCAATATTTTATTTTGGTCTAAGGCCTGCTTGAAAAGCACCTAGGTCTTCATGTACATTAAGGCAGTTCCATAATGAGTCTTGATGCACTTAAGGACATTTCTAGGCTTTTTTTTCTAATAAATAACTATACAATATGTGAATCTTATATACACATGAATTTCATTGGCCTTTCTATTTCTATATTTGAAAGTAAAGTTAAGCAAAAAAAATTCGATAGGAAATTACTGCAATGTCATTCTTTCCAAAAAAAAAATGATGAGGTGCAACATGAAATTGCTTTGAAATGTTTTTGAAACCTTTGCATAAAATAAACCTTAGAGGGTTCTTTTTTTTGAATAACTCCCATTTATGTTAGAATTCGTTGTTAAGTAAACATTGAAGAAAAATAAATCTTTTTTTTTAGCAATCCATTTTTGTTTTGTTTACTCACTCATAGGTCTGTTATTGCTTTTTTTAGTTTTATTTTCTCTGAGAAAATAAAGTTTGTTCTTATAAGATAACAAAAACTTAGCTTTAGTTTTGACTATTCAAGCAAAAAAAAATACAGACAAGAAGCATTTTTTGTGCTTCAGCTGCGTATAGCCCTAAATTTAAAGACTTTTTTTATTCTGAATTAGTGAATTACGAATTTTAATGAATTTTTCGTTTTCATTATACAACATAGAATGTTTTTACATATTGAAACCTAACCTCAATGAAAAAGTTTAGTTAAAAAATATAATTACTTAAAAATGTTCTTGAATTTTTAATTGGTGACTATCAACTTTAATTTGGAAAGTTTTAGGTTTTTTTTTTTGCTCATTTGTTGTGTGTATGCTTGCAGGATTTAAACATCCAGTGTAATATTTAAAGTTGATTGCAAGTGGTTTTGTCTGCTGTTTTGAGTAAACCATGTAAACAAATACCATCATATAAGACTCGTTCTTATGATGTTGGGATTTAAACATCATAGTTTCGAGCCATTGGAGCATACAACGTTGAATAATTGTTGTTCTTCCTCAAGATACACATTTTAATGGGTTCACTAGGGATCTATTTCCGTCTTCTACAATTTAACGACAAATATCTTGGCATTTTCTTTGCTTTGTAGACAATTTTTTTCTTCTTCTTTTATAAGCGGAACTTTTAAACTTTCTTTACATTTTGTATTTATAGTTATTTTAATTAATTTTATTTGTTAGGCTGGCTTTTCACAATCAGTTAACATGTAGGACAGTCTAGTGCCATCTTGGGCACCATGCTTGTTCAGTTATTGCCAATGCGTTTTCACAAGACGTTTACTACTCCTGCTCATCATTTCAGCTGTAAAAAATGTTGCAAACACAATTGGGCGTTTTTCTTCAAATAACTAACTGAACCCAAAACAATAGACATGCTAAGTCACGCAATTGTCAAATGCATCCCCAAGACAATCACTAACACTGGTCTACGGAAATTGTTTTTACTTATTAGTAGTACTTCTACAGATCGCATCACAAATTTTTGTTATTTCAAATCAATTTTCAACCGAGTGCAAAACATGTGAACACAAATCACGAACAATAACAAGGAATTCACTAGTAGAAATGTTTTAAATTAAACTATTTGTGGGAGCAGTAACACTAGTTATTTGACAAATATTTGTGTAAATATTCGTTACTGGCCTAAGTGTCAAATACGCCACTCGTGAAACGCCAGCCTTATGTAACATAATTTTGAATACCAAAAATAACTCTTCAAGCAGTCAACAAGACGTGTGGCAGAGCGACATAAGTCCAATTGCGGCATGCCAAATGCATTATCAAAATCAAAAGATATAAACTCAATAACAATTGGTGTATCTTCTGGTGCAGCTGAAATTGAAGTAATGCATTGTCAGAAAATTAAGAGCTCCATAATACAAGTTTATTTTCATGCATAAAATCCTTTTGTGAAATCCCATTGTCTTACCGCCCTAGGAAGAAGGGTGTTCGTGTAAAAATCTAATGCTCTACACAGTTTACAAAGTTTATAAAATAAAGTGTAGCTGGTTGCCAACTTAGGCCTTATATATTTCAAACTTGTATTTTACCAATCTGAAAATTGCAGTAATATTTTTTATGTTCTTTTCAATTTACAAGAATTTTTTGACACCGTAAGACCTTTATATTTTTTTATGTTGCGTTAGAGAGATACTATATTTCTTTTTTCTCAAAAAAAAAACGAGACTACCTGTCTACCACAAAAACACCAAATTCTACCACGGAATGTTTACAAATATTGTATGTCATTCAATGTATTTTTCAAAGCACAGATGTAGAATAGAAAATTTGTTGGCAAATCAAACTGCCATGTCTCTATGTATGTGATTTAATTCGTGTATATGTGTGTGACATTTCCTTGATTAGTTTTTTTTTCTTACTAAATTGCCTCCATTCCATATGGACTTTATATTTCTTTTTACTTAAGGCTATGTACGTATTTAGAGCAGATGTTCCCCTCTACATTTTTTTTTGATTGGCATTGTTCAATTTGTGTTTCCGACATACTCACGCTTCAACTATTAAACTTCATTTCAAAGTAAAGAGATTTTGACAGTAGAATTATTATTTTTTTTTGCTAAAAATTTAATTTTGTTTTGTGCATAATCATGATGTCATTTAATATAGAAATTTATCTCAATATGAGTTCTAGCTTTAATAAAAAAAAATTATAAAGGAAAAAGGTACGCTTTTTAGAAACAAATATTGATTTTGGTTTCATATTCTAATTAAAAGGTTATTGTATTAATCTACCAATGACAATTAAAAAATCACAGATAAATTATTCGATGGTTTGTCATTGTACTACTAGAAAAGACATATTTTCAATTGCAAATTTTTGATTTATTCACAGATATGTTTTGTTTTATAATTACAGATTAAAGTTTGAAGTATGAAGTGTCAAAATTGTCATATTAGTAATACATTAACTACGAAAATATTCACTGATATTCATTTCTGAAGGTAAGGTAAGATCAATTTTGCTTACTGTTAATTTTTTTGTGATCTTCTCGATGTGAACAAAATTTTGTAGTGTTCATTTTCAGCTTCATAAAGTTTATTCAATTATTTGCAGTGTTTTATATTGTGCTTCAATTTTAGTAATTTGAGACATGGAGTGAAATTAATCATGGAAATCCAAGTTTTCAGACATGCAAGAATTATTTTCTGAGCAATATGTTTATTAAAAAAGTGCTTTTGCTTCACGTATCCTTGTGGACATGTTTGTTTGGCGTTTGTTTGTTGTGAAAATTGTGGATGGACACATATCATAATTGAACTAGCTAGTGGAACTAAGCAATATTAATAATTTTATGGCTTTGCAATAGAAAAGGAAAAAAGTTTATACAACAAAAAGTTGGAAAATTAAAAAAAAGTGTTAAAATGTACGGAAGGCAAACATTTCAATGTGAACTTATACAACTAATTGTAATACAATTAAAGGACACTGGACAACTTGTATTCTCCAATATCATAAAAACTGTTGAAAAAAGATCAAAATGTTCTTGATGACTTCAACCAAATAGTCTCCATAAATATGGTGAGTTGACTTGTTTTTATATGAAGTACACATAAATAATCCATTTGAATGTATTTTGATTCTCCATACTATGATGATGACGATGTTATAAGTATAAATAATATTCCCAATTGATTATAGCATTTTTTTTTAATTTTCTAAAGTGTATTGTGATGTACTGATGTTTTGATATATCACAATTCTATTAATAGAAGTAAATATGATCATAGGTTTTATGATTGATGATAGTGCTTCAATGCTCTCTTGATGACAATACTTTGTTTTTCGATAAAGTGCATCAACATAATGTAATATCCTTGTTTGTTTTCTTGGGGAGTAAAAGGGGTGATATTGCATGGACCTTTTCATATATATATAATATATGAGGTTATATTATGATGTTGGTGGTTGTTGTTGTTTGTTTGTTGTATGCAGCATTACCAGCCACTAACCTGTGACTATTATTTTTCCAGCCGATATGCTCCTTTTAACTTCACCAGTCAGTCTATGTTGAGTATGACATCGAAAAATATAAGATGTGCCATCTCTTCTCATGTCTCTTACGTGTAATATTCCATCTGGATATATACTATACCGACCTAAAATAAAGAAATTATACCAAGAGAGAGAGAGACATAAGAAGAAAAAAAATGTAGTTGTTTTGTTATCTGAATGGGTTTTTAATGCTTGTTTCATTACTGTCACAATATTGTCAATATCATCTTGTGACTAAAAGCAATTTTTAGTAGATGCCCAAGTAGTTGAATTGCATTTAGCGTTATTATTTCATAACGAGTTATTTAAGATATTTTTTTTTGCCAAAAAAAATGATTGATCGCTTTTTGTCTTTATAGAGTTAATGTGACAATATTAGCTCTCGAGAGACAATAGACTAAAATGCAACAGTTGTATTAAATGGTATGCCATGTTTCCAAGACCGTGGCATATGTTCTTAACTATTATAATAACTATGTACTTTACATAGCCATAGTTAGCATGTTTTCTTTAGAGAATTAAACTGTATGACAAATATTAACGTTTGAAACATTTGTCTTAAGTATACAGGGTGTTCCAAAAGTCCGTTCTCATTGATATAAGTATGACTGCACATTGAGCTCAATATGCACATTTAAAAATAATGCGGTTCTATATTGAACGTGGTTTCTATGAGAACGGACTTTAGTGATACTCTGTAATTAGAAGTATATTTTATTATTTAATTGTTTAATATTAATTTATTAATATTTATTACAGTGATGGTAACCAACAAGCACGAAAAAACAAAGAGGCAAAATATTGAAAAATTTATAAACTTATTAAAGTTAGTTCTATATATTATAGTGAAAAAAGGTATATAATGCATGGTAGTTACATTGTCTTGTTACAATTATGTTTGAATATGAATTTGGTAATTCACTCTACAAGTAGCAATGGAGGCCGGTGGCAGAAGCAGGCCCGGACTGGGCCACAGGGAAATGGAGAATTTCCCGGTGCGCCCCCCCCCCATCAAAATACATGTACAAGCGATTGAATTTTTTTAAATTTTGCAACTCATGGCACGACAATTACTTGGAATACAGGTAATAAATGATTTTGGCAGAACAAATGTTTTCCAAATATTAAAATGAGCGCCCCTAATTGTAAATTTCAGGTAAAAACAACAAATTTGCAATTATTTTCAATGAAATTTTGGATTTTAATATTCAAAACCTCAAATGCAGTGGTGGGCAAATACACCCTTTTTGATACACCCACTCAGAAACGTGGTCCCATATACTACATCGCGACCCTATTCACCCTACACAGCAGTGACATGTATGTTTGCAAATGTTTATGCCGACGCCCCCCCCCCCCCAGGTTTTTCCTGGTAGCAGTTTAGAAGCCCAGTCCGGGCCTGGGCAGAAGGACAACAGTCCAATAGCAGCACACAAAAAGGCATTTTTAAAACAAGAAAATATAAAACAACAAGAAATTACATTATGCATTTTATGCAGCTAATATCATTTGATAAGATGAATTTTCTGAAAAAGCTATAAATCCCAATAAAATAATAAATTTTTTTCCTGTTGCAAAAGTGTTGCTTGCATTGTATCATGTTAAGTGATAACATTGATAGGTCCTACAAACTATTCCCCATACATTTGCAATATTCTGACATTATATTATAAATATTACAATATACGATAAAGGTCTTAATTGGGATCTTGTATCATGTTGTAATTTTTTTTTAACAAAATTTGAGAACAAGATAGTAACAAGACATTATGGCTTCCATGTAATGTATATAAAAACGCATTCAAAATGAAAATGGAATTGTTAATAAAAGTACTACTAACTGTTTTCCGTAATCAGCTCGGCTCCTTTGTGATGTTCTCTTTCCCAGGATTTAAAAACAACAAATTCTTGAATGAAAGGTGGAATCTGGCAAGTGAGGACGGCTGTGTTGCCTTGTATGACGTAATGATCGTACACCTGAATTTCGTAAAATTGCTTCACGGCTGAAAGAAGGTTGAAATTCTATACATCCTAAGCATATATCGTATTTTTTTTTATAAGTGAATATTTCATGAGGGACACGTTTTCTTTCTAAGTTGAATAAGCTATTTTAAAAGCATATTTTCTAGCACTTAGAATTAATAATTCACTAAAGATTTTTCTTAATATAATTAGGGGGTTCACTTTGAATAGTGTTTCATTTCATTACATTATGCAACAGTTACAACAAACTTATAGCAGAATACAAGTATAAATACAACAATTACAACAAGATTCATTACTGTTATTTTCCATTGCAATAAATTGTGATTGCCAGTGTGCACAAATTGCAGTGAGTTTCTTACCCACTGGCACTTGCCTTAATTTTTTTTGCAATGAATCTTGCTGTTAAATATAGAGCTACAAAGTTAGTTTTTATTTAAAATAAATTCATGAAATTTAGAAATAAACACAGTAAAATATAATTTAAAAAATCAACAATGATATTTTTTATATTTTGGAATTGACAATAATTAACACACGTTATCTAGAAAATGGTATCAATTAAACATATCTAAGATTATTATAGACAATTGTTAAAATTTTTCTAATATCAATTATTTTATAGGTATTTTTTTAAACAAATACATTCAAGAAAGAAAGGTGAAAAAAAGGCTTGTTATCTTACCTGCTCGAATGCGTACATCGTTACTGACCACTATTCCCAAAGGATTAGTTGCCATACACCTGTACACTGAAGCATGAATATCATGCCTGTAATCCTTGGCACTGAATGGTAAGAAGTGTAAGCTGCCATTTATTATTGTTTGTAGTAAGCCGGGAACATTGGACACAGTGGTACTGTCTGATCGTACCCATTTGATAATGGGAATTGGATTGCCTTGAGCTCGACATGTTATCATTTTTCCTGTATCATTTGAAAAATCTATTTGATCTGGTAGGTTTTCCACAATTGTAGGCCCTGTCGCTTCCAGGCACCAACACATTTCTGAAAATAAATAAGATCTTAAATTTTATGTTTTCTTTAAAAAAAAATATAAATGTAAGTGTTGATGATTGGATTTTATTTTGCCTCAAGCCGTTTTTTGAATTTACTTTAGGTTTATGTCAGTTTTATTTTTTTAAGACAAAATTATAATTACTTATCGATTATGAATGATGATGGTGCAACATTTTTTGGAAGAAATGAAAAAAAAAAAGAAGTTGGGTCAAAATCTTGCAATTCATTGAAACGTGATTTCGAAAAAAAAAGTGAATTGCTGCTGAATTTCAAATGGGAAAATAATAGGCACGTTTATTTATTTGGGCTTATGTTTCACGTCGAAGACATGATATTTATCTCGGAAGTTTTTTTTGCTTCTAACATTTATTTGATACTTTGCTTTTCATTCAAAATTATGTAATAATTTCCTTTTATTTTGTATTACCTATTTTATTTAGGTTTATTTAGAGTGAAAAACGCCACTTTTTTTTTTGACTTTTTTAGTGTTATCATTTGTATTGGATTGTGGTAAAAACTTCAATAAAAAAGTTTTTTGAATGTTTTTGTAGCACACACACACAAAAGAAACTGGAAAGATTGTGACTACATGTGGAAAAATAAGCAATCGACCAATGTCCACACACACAACTGTCCACTTGACATGTTAGAGCTTTCAGCATTCATGAAGTTTAGAGGTTTTTTTTTGGGAGTTGTTGTCTATTGAAAGTATCGATGTTATACCCATAGTTTTCTATAACAGATTTCCATTTCAAGCAATGGTATAAAAGCTATCGATCACTTTCATGACCAAGAATTGCTACTGAATAACAGAGGAGCAATTCAAGAATAAAAAAAAACATTGCTTAAGGTTTTATAAGGGTATGTGTGTGTCCAAATGTGGCAGTGCCCGCCACAACTCTTTTCTCCTCTAGAGAAAAAGTACGAGCTTGTTTTTTTAGACCTGCAGGTTCTTGTAATGTGTATATAAATTCGGTTCAGTATATTGCCATATTCCATCCATAGCTAAAAGTGTTTCTGACAAATATAACACAGGGTTTGTCTAGAGTTCTTTTTAGTCTATATTTTTTTTCACACCAAATTCATTGGAGCGTAAAGGTATAGAGTGATCTGTTCACATTCTCAATGTCTCTAGTCATAGTATACATGTATTTGGTCCTTGTGTATTGGTCGATAAATTGAATTTGTGGCAATGTTTGTCTTTAGCATCTTCTTTTTCTTCTGGAGGTTATATTATGTTTCTAGTCCAATATAATTTTTTTTTCAGGCTTATAACTCTCAGACCTTTTGTTTTTCTTCTTGCAGGAAAAATATTGGACACTAAATTTTGTTATTTTCTTCGATATAAAGACTTAAGAGGCACTAACAATCAGTAATATGATCATTGAACTTAGGGTTACTCTATTATGGCCTTTTTTCATCAAAAATGATTTTGCAAATTGAAAGTTTTCTTTGAAACTAGAATAGTAAAAGCAACCATGTAAAAGAAATCTTAAGACATTTTTCAAAAGAAAAAATATATAAAAAATAGACTGTTTTTAAAATGCTGTAACACGTTAATGATGGATCGTAATTAAAATGTTTTTTTTCTTCTTGTATTGTTCTTAATAATTCATCTCTAAATATTACTCCTGTTGTACAAAATATAGCCCGGTGTAAATATTTTGTTTTAGATAATTTAGTAGTTCATGTAGTTCATACAAACCATTTTAATGTGTTTTTTTAAATTATATGAATTGTAAACTAGATATAACTTTCAGCACCATACAAATGAATTTGCAAAAATTTGAAAAACATTACTGCATAATATTCCATTAGGCGCTTATTCAGTTTAGTGCTTGGCCAATTTGGCGCTTATTCAGTTTAGCGCTTGGTCAATTTGGCGCTTATTCAGTGTGGCGTTTATTCCATTTTAGTGCTTATTCAGTGTGGCATTTGTACTATTTGTCGCTTATTCAGTGTGGCATTTGTACTATTTGTCGCTTATTCAGCGCCTTTGTGCATCATGAAGAAATGCAGCAACTAAAGATTATCTATTGTGCAAACACATATTTCTACATTGTCTAGCACTACTGCACTAGGCCTAACTCTAGAATTAAATTTAAGGTATCAGTAAGTCCTCATATTTAAGTAGGGGAGTTAATAAAAAAAAACGATGACAAATTTTGTGACATATTGTCTGATGTAGTATGTATAATGGAAGTGTCTCTTTATGTGCTGAATTTTTTTTATGCGACATGCTTAGTTTAATTTATGCTACAGCCTAAAGTTACAGCTTTGGTTCTAATCTAAAATTAAATCTGCATAGTCGTGTTCTACCTACCTACGCGATTATGTATAGTGAATATATATAGCAAATACACAGCAACAGCAGCAGAAGCAGCAGTTGCATGCTGTAAAGTTTTTCCAGAGTTACTTTTTTTTTTCTTCTTTGCCTTCAACTAGAAAGTCTTAATATATGATGGATTGATTTGTATCACATATATACATTTATACCCCCTCCACACTTTTCAAAAAAAAAATTGTCTACATATAAAATTACCAGCATATATATGCGACAAGAGACAGAAATACAAAATTTAAAATACTTTTTTCTTCTTCTTCAAGCTTTTTTTTATATATTTGATTGGTTAACATTGCTTGGTTATATTTATTGCTGCTATGTTCTCTATTCTTCGGTAGAAATAGGTAAAGTGCGTATATTGTCTTTAAGTGGAATAGGAGTCTACATTGTACATGTAACATAGACATTTTGGCATCCATCAGTCTTACGCACCATTTGTCTCGTATAGTAGAAGTAGTTGTAGTGGCGCAGAATAACATAAGAAATAGAAGAAAAGAATAGTTTTCTGCACTATAAAATATTGAAGGGTTCTGACCTCGAGGATCATAAGATTTGTTCTATCGGCTTTTGTTTTCTGTGTGTAGTAGGCTCATGTTTTTTTTTTTTGAAAAAAAAAATTCTTATTTTTTTAGTGGTGGTAACAAAAAAATAGTGAAAAACGTTACTTTTTCATCTATTTTTTTATTTTAGCTTAGATATTTTTATTTTTCATATTGTTTGTTTCTATATATATATATGACTGTTATTCTCACTTTGACGACATGTATATATATATATATGTATATGTATTTATATACATATACATATACATATATACATATATATACATGTCGTCAAAGTGAGAATAACAGTCATTCTGCAAATTCAACAGTAAATGTGCAAAACTAACAATTTGGTAGTAAAGTAAAAAATAACACAATCAGAAAATGCCAGCTGAAATAATTAATTTAAATTCTTTAATTCTAGTTATATGACAGAATGTAAGCAGAAAAAAATCATAAAAAATATTATAGAATTAATTATTTAAAGTCTAGAAATTCTATTTTCAATTGCACTTTCAGTCAGAGTTTCTTGCATGTGGAAACTTGGTATAAATCTGCAAATTTACTAGCGTTTTAGACAGTGTGCAGAACGCAATATTCCCATGCCAATGTAAATGATATCTGAACTACTGGTACATTATGTAGATTGGCTTGTCATTTCAAGCATTGTATATATTGCCTAAATTTCTACTACTGCTACTACTACTACTACTACTACTACTACTACTACTACTACTACTACTACTACTACTATTACTACTGCTACTCCTGCATTACTGCTTCTATTAAAACTGCTTCTACTACTTCTACTGCTACGACTACTACTACGACTACTACTACTACAACTATTACTAACACTACAACTATTACTACTACTACAACTATTACTGCTACTACAACCACTAGTATTACATGCACTACACCCACTAATACCACTACTTCTATTAAGTACTATTATTGTCCTTTCTTTTTTTCGTGGTTTTGTATATTGGTCAGTAATTTTACAAAATAACTGATTTTCCACTTTGTATTATACACATGTACATGTATACACACATGTGCACAAATATATATCAATGTTGATAGACGTGTTAGACAGGCCGCATAAAATGAATTTGGACTTTATTGGTTTTTTCTTCTTTTCTTCCATTCATTCCATTCGTCTTCAAAACGCTTATCTTTAAAAGATTTTTTTCGAAAATTGTTTGTTCTTATGATATGAAGTGTTATGCAAAAGGTAGATTGGTAACATGGCAACTTTGACATGATGCAACACATTGTTATTCATTGAAATAAAAAAGACTGTTTAGAAGAAATAAAAAAAACTCGAATATATTACTGGATATATCCAAGAAGATCTTAGAAATACTTTAATTTTGTAAGAATGTGATTTGGTAGCTGTCAACTTTGCCAATTCCATTACACAAAATTCACATTCAATTACGTGACTACATTTGGTGTGCTGGTTTTCTGTTTTCTTTTTCTTCTTCTTCTTATAAGTACTTCAGTATTAAATTTGTGGTAGCTTGTTGGAGTTTTCAGTTCGTTCTAAATGTGGAGTGTAATTAATAACACCCCGAAAGTTGAATTCTCTGACATATTGTTGCAAATGTAAGAGACAGCGGCAATTGAGAGAACTATGTGAAGGTGATATCATTAATTTTGTGCCATACTTATGCTTATATAGTGTGGCGCAAGTAAAACTTCTTATGTTTAAAGATTAATGGTTTTGACAATGCATTTTCTATGCTGCACTTGGACTCTTGTCCCTCTGCCATAGGCCTTTATGGCTGCTTGCAGAGTAATTTTTCAAAATTCAAAATGAATGGCTTAGAATCTATGGGAATCATACATTTGAAATTTAAAACGGCAATCACATTGTCAACATTTCCAGCAAGATTCACTATCGTGGTTTTGTTTAAATAAATTGCAATAATAAATACTTGCAAGACTTTCAGTGGTTTCTTGCAAATGAACTTGTAGAAAACGGTGATAGTCGTTTTTTTGTTGTTGTTGCAAAAAATTATGGAATATTCACAGCAATCATTTCTTGCAAGAATATTTTAAGCGTCTTTAAGCGGCGATCATACTGGCTATTTTTCTTGTATGCTTTAGTGCAATAAATAAGTCAAATATTGCTATGAAACTTGCAGAGTTTCTTGCAAAAAAAAAAGCGAAGATCAGCGTTTTCTGTAAGACGGTATGCAAGAAACATGCACTCTTAAGTCTTGCAAGATTGTTATCAGATTGGCAATTGCAATTAATTCAAAAACACATTGTTGTGAATTTTGTTTTAAAGATTGTCAATGTGATCGCCACCTTAAACATTTATTTAACAATATACTGTATTTGTTCAAATACTAAATCAAATTAAAAAAAAACAACGACGTTGTTAATTTTTAAATATTTTGTTTGAAAATAACATTTTTGTGTGAATTGTGTTTTTTCTTTAAGAAATCTACTTCATTAAAAACTCTTATTTTAAAATACAATAACTTTTACCACTTTGTTTAAATTTTGTAGTTACTAAATAAATTATCATATTTTATGTTATAAACTTATTGTAAGCTACAAGCATGTAACTGTTACAAATTACAAATTCTATGATATTATTCATCATTAAATTCATCATTAAAATTCATCTTAAATATATTTTATGTTTTTGAATCAGAAACATAAAATTTTAAATATGTAGTAACTTTTTATACTAGTAGTAGTTAATGTGATAATCGTTTTTAAAGCTTTCAGATCGTTTTACATGAGCCACCACTTAAGTATATAAATGAATAAGTGATGCTGAAAATATACAGTAGGGCCTACGACATATCACACATTAGTTTATTCTGCAATACTGTATCTTTCTTTCATTTTATAGAATAACCCCCCTACTGTGTTGTTATTCGCGGAAGAGTAAATCAAATGTGGCTGAACTTTTAGGTTTTTTTTTCTCTCTCTCTCACTCTATTGTCTTCGATTGTTTTCTATTCTTCTTATTTTATATGTAAAAAAATAGAATCTTTTATTCGTCTTCTATACAACACCTATATATATATGTATAAGGCTTAACAAGGAATTATACAATACATTGAATAGACCTTCTTTTCGTTTTAGATATATTTTTTTTCTTCTCTCTTTCTCTGTTTCGTTTCTGTCAAAAGATAACGCAATTGCAGGCGCCTAGTAACTCCAATTGCAAGTAATGGATTACATAGAGTTATTTCTGTTCACTAACTTCCATTATTATTGTATGGTGCCATTGGATTTTTTTTTTCATTTCACCTTCTCATTATATTTCACCGCTTGTGTATTAACAGAACAACACATTTGTTGTTATATTTCTAGCACCACTATAACAACTCTTTTGAGTTCTTTTTAATGCCTTTCTATTATTTTTTCTTTACTTCATAAAGTTAAAATAGAATTTATTATATTCTCTAGCAAGCAACTTTCTAAAGAACTTTTTTTCAAATAAAAATTCAATTCTGGTTGTTCATTTTTTTCACCTTTCTCTCTCTCACACTCTATCATCCAAGTTGTTACATATTTCACTACATTTTTTGTGTGCCAGACTTTAAATTGGATATCTTGAAGAAGTTTTGTAAAAGCTGAATGGAGAATACGAATTCACTAAATTTTTTATAAAAGTTAAAAATTCGGAATTAAAATTAACTGCATGAAAAATCATGAATTCCATGTGGAATTTTTGAGAATAGATGGAAATAGATGAAACTGATAAAAAAATGAACAACAATTTGATGGAATTTTAATTGTAATTCATCATTTTCTATCATCATATCAGTTTGAATTATTCAAAGCTCAGTTTTTACATCAGTTTCCAATGTTTAAAAAAATTAAGGGATTTTTAAAACTTAATTTAAACAAATGGAAAAACAATCATGTCAATAGACTTACTTTTTTCAAAATTGATCAAAAACTCGAAAATGTAAACAAATTTAAGACTTTTTAAAACTCGGCAAAATGGTGAAAAAAAAAATGCAAACGACTATGATTACTCATATTACGGATGTTGACTAACGTTGGACGCAGTGGCCACTTTAAAGGATGCATATTTGATGGATGAGGGCGCCCCTGTGACCTTTAGAGGCAACACATCTTAACCGTTTTATTGATTTATAACCTTAGCTGAAAATTGTTGAATTTAATGTTTTTTTATCAGTGTTTTGGCTAAAATTGATTTTGAAATTTTCATAAGTTTATTTTTAAATAACATTTTTATATAATACCTTAGAAGTATTCACCTACCACTCAAGGTACTAACCAAATTTAAATGTTTTCTTTATGTTCCTTCTAATAAAAAAAGGTTCACACTTCTCTGAACTTACAGCAAATTTACTTATTGAACCATGCTAGACCTTGTAGTAATTTCTAGAGCTGTTTCAATCTTATTCTTACTTTGATTTGATATAAACGTATTGGTTCTTATTAACTTTCAGCTTCCATCCATCTACTTCTTTTAGGGGGTCTCTAGCAATACCAATTTGCTTTACTGGTGGGAGCAAGACTTGCAAAAAGGAAGTTCCTGTTTCTTGTCATCTTGCCTGTTTGCCTGCCTCATTAGATTTCACTAGATTTCTTTTTTCTTTTTCACTATCTTCACTATTTCTCCATATGTGGTCTTCTTCTTAACAGGAAAGCATCATTGCTTTTGGCTATATGTCTATCTATCTATGTATTTTTCTATCTGTCTGTACTGAAATTGTCACTTTCATAGACAAACAGTGTCTTGTATTAGTAGGGATCATAAAGTTAAGACACGGGAGAAAAAAAAAGTTTTGATTTCTTTCTTTCTAAATGAAAGATGACATCCTTGATGATTTACACCATATAAGACCCTTTACTATTTACTAGATAAAAGTCCTTGTAATATGACGAGAAGGTGAACTTTTATTATATTGCCTGAAATTACCTGTGTGTTACAACACCACAGATTCACCATGATACAACAGTTGTGTCATTGTGTGTATGTGTTGGTTTAATGGACTGACTGACTGGTTGCAATAGTGTTCATAAAATTGGACTCCCAAAATGTTGTTTGTTTGGGTCTTTTTTCTTCTTATTAATGGGTATCATTATTTACCAGTGAGTTATATTGTTCAGAGAGGCGAACAATTGGATGCTTAGATTGTGCCAAAACCAAACAGTTCATTCTCATCCCATAATACATAGTGAGAATATAATGTTTGTTAGATGATAAAGCGAAATAAATGGAGCTATAAAGACAAAGACCCAAACTGGGGTGTTTTCGTTATATATATATTGGTGGCTTTATGGATTAGAAACAGATTTTGGGGCTATTATTATTGGATATGAGATTAGTGGGGTTTACTGAGGGGGCAACGTGGTGTAAATATTTTCGCTTTGTTTTCAGTGTTAACTTAGAATTTTTCTGAAATGAAATTGTAATATTAAATAATAGAGGTTTTGCGCCATTTATTACAGCAACTTTTATTTTACAATGACTATAGTAAATAAAGAATTTCAGATATTGCTGGTGGAAACGTCTGTAATATCTGGTTATTCTTCATTCCAGAAGCAGGAATGTATTAGAAACTAGAAGATGTTGGTATCTGTTAAAATAATTATTGTATGGCAGTTTGCAAATGTCTAAATTTAAGGATTTTAGATGTCATCAGACGATTTTTTTAGTTCTACTTGAAGTGAAAAACAAAAACTTGAGAATTTTAAATGGGCATGCATAGATTATTTTTTTTAAAAAAAGTATATGAAGATGAAAATTCTATTGGCTAATTCATTTACTTTTCTAGTTTTTCATACATTCTTGTAAGCATATATTCCCCCATTTGACGTAGTCCCAACTATGCGTATTAATTACTATAACCGCACAAACTACTAGTATTCAATATAAAGCTTTTACTCGCTTTTATTTAACTTCATAATTTTATTTGTTTGTTTGTCCACTGCCACCTTCAGAAATAATAGAAAATAATTATTCACACCACAAGGGATTGAACCCATGACCAACATTATTATGGGCCGAGACACTAACCACTACACTAACAACACAAGAAGGGGTTAGATCTTGTTTTGTTTTTTTACTTTTTAGACCTTTTTTTTTATAAAAGTAGAGTATCACATAAAACATGTTTTTTGTTTAATTTTCTTGTTTTATTTAAATCGAGTCGTCCCAGTGTGGAATTCTTTAGTCAATACTCAGTTGTATTGTTGAGTTACCTAAGAGCGCGTA
The DNA here is from genome assembly GCA_036925085.1 of Brachycybe producta. Taxonomy (NCBI): domain Eukaryota; kingdom Metazoa; phylum Arthropoda; class Diplopoda; order Playtdesmida; family Andrognathidae; genus Brachycybe; species Brachycybe producta. Next base: position 4,321,843 of record JAUPFP010000007.1, on the reverse strand, counting down.
CTTGTTCAAGTTTTCTACAATGCAATAATAACGATGTCGGATGTCGTTAATTTTGGTCCAAACTGACTTGATTAATTTTTTTAGGCTGTCTATTTTTTATCTTATAAAATTTGTTTAAATGTTTAATTTCGGTCGTCATTTATAGCACAAACAATGTACTATGCTTGGATAAATAATAATTACTATTATTATCTGATAACCAGATTTTGATTCCATTGGTCTCCGTCATTTCCATACGTTGCAATGACTGCTGATAATGTTTTTTTTATTATAAGTAGTTGTAAGATATTGCAAAATCCCTAAATGTTACCTATAAATAAATTGAATCGAAACAAATATTTTTACATCAATTTTCATCGAACGGTTTTATTGGGCTTCAAGATAAATTCTATATTAACTGAAAACAGGTTTTTTTTTATTATGATGCTCTAATAAAATCAAAGTAATAACTTATGAAGTTTTGAGTGTCGTTTAAAACGAAAGACTTTGCTATTTGAAATGCTTTATTAAACCTGTATTCATCTGGAATCATTTATAACCATGGTAACAACCCTGTTCTTTTGAAATGAAATATTTGAATAGAAATCATGGTTGGGTTTTTTTTGTACATGGGTACAGTTTAAGCTGTTCTTTGAAATGAGTCTATTAGTTTTGCTTTTTCTCATCATATTCTGTCTTTCACTCTCAACTTTTAATTTTGTACCAGAGATTCTGTCATAGACATTGAAGTTTGTATTTATTTTGTTATATATTTATTTATTTATTTATTTATAATAATGGTGGGATGTCAGACTGTAATTGGAGTTTGTATGTTTGTCGGTCAAGTGATATTTTGCGTGGTCCGAATCGTCTTTTGCAAAAAAAAAAAAAAAAAGATACATTTATTTTGTGGTAACATGCAGTTAGAGATTAAAAGCTCTACTGTAATTCAGCTGCAACCCGAATCATATACAGCAAAAATCGTTTAAAATGAAATTGGAAGGGACTGCAATATTTTATTCGTGTTAAAATAAATAATTTCTATTTTTGGAAACAACTTTAAAGGCGCATTCACACTAGGCTGGTTTACAAGCCGCTGGTTGCTGCTGGCTGGTTGTAGCACTCTAGCAGCATAGTCTGAACTGCTACTAGCAGCTGCTTTCTCCAGCGGGCTAGTGATTTTAACAGCGGCTGGTGAAGTTGGACATGTCCAACTTTAGCAGCTACCAGCTGGTCATGTGACTCCCTTCCTGCTGCTGCCATCTAGTGTGAACTTTTTGTTGCTAGTAGTGGCACTAGTGGTAGTTGAAACTCCACTGCTTGGGTTGGTTGTTGTTAGAGTTTGTGTTTTTGCAAGACGGTGATTGGATGACTTGCACTGCTAATACCAGCAGTGACTGGACAAGTGTGAACCCAAAGCAGCTGCTGCTTGCTGTTGCTGCTAATAGCCAGCAGCAACCAGCAGCAACCAGCGGCTTGTAAACCAGCCTAGTGTGACTGCCGCTTTATCTAGTTACTGCTGGTATTAGCAGTGCAAATCATCCAATCGCTATCTTGCAAAAACACAAACTGTGACAACAACAACTAACCCAAGCAGTCGAGTTTCAACTACCCACTAGTGCAACTACCAGTGACACTGGCTGATGGTAGCACACTGGTAGTAGCAAGAAGGGAGTCACATGACCAGCTGGTTTCTGCTAAAGTTGGATATGTTCAACTTCACCAGCTGCTGTTAAAATCATTAGCCTGCTGGAGAAAGCAGCTGCTGGTAGCAGTTCACACTATGCTGCTAGAGGGCTACAACCAGCCAGCAGCAACCAGCAGCTGGGAAACCAGTCTAGTGTGAATGCGCCATAAGAGAAAAAAAATATAATACTACACTGTAGAATAGTATATAAATGAGATAAGTATTTTTATGATTGATAATCTTTAAAAAATAAACTTGTTTTGGCCGTTTAAAATAGGGAATATTTGTAAACTGCAATAGAATTTTTATTTTTATACTTTGGCTAATTATCTATTGACAAAGTTGTAAGAAAAAGTTAAGGAAAAACCAAGTGACGAGATGGGAAATATGCTTAATTATGGCAAATAATGACATAGTAAAAAAAATGTGTTTTACGATCTAGTATTTTTATTCCTTTAATTTACTAGTCTAGTTTCTAAGTTTTATATTTTCTTCTTAAAGGTTATTTTCTATATTCACTAAGGTACAAATTCAAGAAGAAAAGTTGACATAAAGCCCAAATTTCATGAGTATCCTTTAACAGGGATTTTCTATATTTGTCCTCTGTAAAGAGGGTTCAAGTTAAAGTTAAAACTTTAACTTTTGAACCCCTCTTTACAAGTGTAAAGTTTTCTTTTTAGATTTAGGAGTAAACATTGTAATGATAGTTACAGCATTTAGGAACTAAATAGACGTTAAGGTATAAAATAAACATTTTATTTTTCAGAATATCTTCTTTTAAAATATTTTTTATTCAAGAATCTTTCCAAATTTAAAAAGTAACTTGTTCAAACTGCAGTAAAAAGTTTATTTTAAAAGATAATCATAAAATATATTTTTATCTCTTTCGCTTTCTATTCTAGCTTCTAACAGACTTATATAATAATTTGTTTTTGAAATTGTTTCTTATATTCATAATAATCAGAATTTTGTTTTCTTGATATTTATGTGAGTTTGTGATTTTGTTAGATATGAAACAGAAGCAAATTACGGTTTATTTATTGTACATAGGGATCTTTGCACCTAAACAGTATTTAAATGTTGCTATACCTAGCTACATATAATATTATGAAAAACAAAACACTATGATCAATAGGATTCTTACTACAAAATAACAATTATATTCTATATATATACACATAGTATATGTGTTTTTGTGTTCTTCTTTACGATAATTGCCTTTAGTCTTTTTTTTTAAACTTAGAAATCGTTTCAATAGATCGCATTCTCTTTGTATATGCGTGTCTATGTAATTTTCTTCTTCATTTACGTTTTTTTTTGGTTAGAATTTAAGAAAAAGAAGTTGGAGGATTGTAATTTTTAAGTGCTTCTTCTTCACTTTCTATATTTTATTAGTTTCAAAGTCTTTGTTGTAAATGTATGCTCTATCTATCTAAACTCTCGAGGCTAGGAAAAAAAATTACTCCTATTCGTGTTTGGTTTTGTCGATCAGAGTAAACAATGTTACATTAACTTAACTGTTTACTAATGTACTCCTGTGACACTTGTGAAGAATATTTTAAGAGTAGCTATAATAGATTGGTCACATTTTTTTGGACTTGTTAGTGCCTAGTCTACAAAAAAATGTTTTATATATTCGATCTAATTGACATTTTGATTGAATAAAAAATATAAAATATTTTTCAAAGGCAAAAAAAGTTCTTCAACCCTCGATAGTTTTACTCTATATTTCATTTGTTTGCAATTTTGTTGATTTAAATTAAGAATTGATTATTCCCTACTTATGTTTGATATTAGGATAAGATTCACAAAAGAACAAATGATGTGAAAATATTTCACTTATAATTTGTCTGTTATTAATTTTAGAAAATGACAAGATGGCAGCGACAAATATGGCTGGTAAGTTTTTAGTTTTATCATTGCCCAATGTTTTGCAGATTATCATTAGAAGTGATAAAATAAAATTTATTTTGGGTAAAAATACAATAATTATTAAAAAAAAATATGATATTTATCAGTGATATTATGGCACTTGATATAGGCCTACAGTATATCTAACAATAATGATAGTATGTCACTGGCACACTTGCAAATATTATGACATAAGAAATACTTTTCCAATGTTAATTGCCTTCTATCACTGTCCATACTTCATTTCTAAAGGCTTTAACAATTCTGTACAATATACAATATGCATGTAGTAATATTCTTAAAGTTGATTGATACTGCACTTAATCACTACTGTATTGCAGCAAAGCTAAATACAGACTTGTAATTGTTAAATGTTTTTAACAATTACAAGTCTGTATTTCCCTTTGCTGCAATTTTTTTCTCTTTACTTTTGGTGATGATTGACACTCAATTGAGTTTGAAGTAGGATCGAGTATGAAAAACACATCCATTTTGGATAGAATACAACTTGCAATCCAAAAACATTTCGATACAAGTATGTTGGAGTATTCGAAAAAAAAATTCTAGTTTATTGTAGTTATCTCACACTTAAGGTTGACTGCAATGTACAGTATGTTACCATCTATGACATAGCAATGATACAGTGTAATTGTTCTTTTGGTTGTATTTTCTGTTTTTCATAATGCATTTCATATGCTTCACTTAAGACTTTTGTCCCTCCGGCACATGCTTTCATGACTGCTTGAAGTGTATGTTTTTCAATTTGAAATTCAAAAATTGGAGTCTCCACTATTGTTACAGTTGAACACATCAACTTTTATGCAGTATTTTGCACGAGAGTTGGTTTGACTGTCGATTTGCATGGAAATTAATATTTGGGCAGTTGACACAATTCAGCAACTCAACTAAGCAAGTTTATGCAAGTATAGAGACCTACTTGAAAATGTTCATATTGTGGATGATGCATTTTAAGTCTTAGTTGGGGCACCAGATTTTAGTCTCATCTAATTAGGGATGGCTAAATTTATAAATCTTGAGGATTTTTCTTTTGATAGTTAATGTAATTTATGAAGATTTGGCTTTCTTAGATGTAGCCTACGTGTACTTTACAAAAAATTTACAACGTTTTAGAATATATTTAAAAAAAAAAACATTTTCGGGAAATTTAAAAAAAAAGCATAAAATCGTAAATGATATTAAGTTACATGTTTTTTTTTAAAGATAACATAACTAAATTGGCAACTTTTATTTATGTTTTGTCCTTAATATTTAGTTTTTTTTTGTACTTCTGGAGATTCACGTAAAATTGGCGTATTTAACACATTCATTCCTCTACTATCAGGTGCTGAATTTGCAAAGAGACCTACTGTACGTACACACGAGAGCTTCCTTTAGTTTGTAATTTAAATTTTAATTATAACTTAAAACTTTTGAAAAATTTTAATTTATCTCACAATTATTTCTTATAGTCACAGAATTACGTATTTCTACTAGACACTTACCTTTTATAAAGACAAGCAATAGACAGGTGCCTGCTGTTAAGAAGAATGTGGTCCACTTTGTCAACATGATTACATTAAATAAAATCTGCTTTCTTCAACTTTTTTTTTTTTGAAATAAATACACATTCAGATGTTGTTACTACTGTTTCTGGGCGATAATAACAATCATTTGAAGCATTGTAGTAGCATTTTAAATGACAAGAACTTTTTTGTGGGGTTATAATATATCCTTGATGTATTCACATAAAACACACTTTGGGCGCATTTTACACATCTGATGCTCTTTGAGTGTCATATTGCATAAAACAAAAAGAAAACACTACATCATGCAGTTATCATATACATGTATATAGACATATATAGTCCCACGTTTTGTTTGTGGTTGCACCTCAAATAAATGAGATGATGATATACAATATTTTTTATATATAAAATTGTTACTTTACTTTATAAGAAGAAGAAGAAAAAAAAACAGCCATGAAGTCAAAAAAAGTCCAGACATTTAGTTTTTTTTATATATATAAACATATATTGTATATATAGAAAAAAAGATATTGTAAGAGTCAGTCACGTTTTGCTTGTTAGACGTCAAAAAAAGATATTAGTGTGAAAGGGAGATTTAGAAGAAGAGGTTGGGTCACGCATTAGAAGAAGTGTGCATGCGGTGTGTCGCCTTTTTTAGAGAGAGAGAGAGAGAGGGGGGAGGGGGCAAATGATTGTGGCCGCGCCTTCAAATCTCAACAATCAGACCATCATCAATTTGTGATTTGCTCAAAAAAAAATGCTGAATTGTCAGGGCATATACAAGTAATATATATATATCCGTGCCATCATAATCTTTCTCTCTCCTAACTCTTTTCTATGAGTTTGACAGCTAAACTAGCTCGAAGCAACAGCCGTAAAACCACGGGGAGAAAATATTTGGCGCCTTTCTGTGCAACAACCAACTCCCCCTTTAAAAAAAAAAGAGAAAAAAGTGTTGGTGTTGGTTGCTCAGCTTGGGTGCTGTTTCCTCTTGCTTGATGATTTTGATGGTGATGATGATGATGATGGTGGTGGTGGTGGTGGTGGTGGTGGTGTTGCTGCTGCTGATGCTGTTATTGCAAACTGATGTTGCTTGCTTGGTGCCTGTCACCCAACTGAACAACTGAAAGCAACGATCTCAAAACTTATAATGGGTTGGAACAGAAGTCTACAACTGTATTGGCTCGATAATCCTGTAGCACACATTCACCATTCAATGTAGGCTTCTTATCTAGAAAGAAGAAAAAAAAACTACTGATTTATCCTAGAATAACCGCCCGAGATCACATTTTTTCTAATAATGTTCTAAGATCACTTAAGATTTTTTTTTAATAAGAATAAATTACGAATTATGCAAATGATAGACAATACAATAGAATAGGACATTCATTATTCTGCAGTTCGTAATGAACATTAAGAAAAAAAAAAAATAGAAATTGTTTTCGAAACTAAAAACGTAAAGGAGTCACTTAAAAATATTTCCACGTCTAAATCTTTAAAAAACAAACTTTTTATCATAATTTCAGATTGATGGTTTTATTTTCGCTTCAAGTTGAGCTCTAAAAAATCTAAAAAAAAATTTCTCATAATTTTCAGAAAATTTTCAAAAAGTTTTTCTTAATCAGCGATAAAAGTTTGTTTTAAAAATATTATTCTGTCATATATGACATTTGGAAAATTATTTTTACTGAATGTTTTACTAAGAAAAATAATCTGTAAAAACGTGATAATTTACAAGCAAGTTTGCTTGAAAATATCACACGCTATAATAACGTTCATTTTAAAAGATATTAAGAAAATATTTTTAAAAGCACACAACTGTTTACTATTCTAGTTTCTAACAAAATATTTTTGTTCTTCTTAATGTTAATTAGAACTGACAGATTTTCTAAAAGGCTCCAGAAAGGATTTCAAATTGATATTTTATTTTCACTTCAAGTTAAGCCAAAAATCGATAAAAAAATTCTTCCAATAATGTTAAAAAATTTTTTACAAAAAGTCATTCTTAATCAGCCATAAAAGTTTATTTTGAAAAATATTATTCTGTCATAGCTTTAAAAAATGAATTTTTATTTAAGATAGGATTAGAGTGGATACAAATCATGTTTTTTTTTTTCTAAAAGAGATAACGGATTTATTTGATTTAAATCGGATTTTGTTTTATTTATATGTCAAGTTTTTATTTATATGTCAAGTTTTTATTTATTTATTTAAAATTCCATAAAATTGCTTTTTTATTAATTGAAATTCTATACATGACAAAGTGTTCAATCTGTTTATTCAACCGGTCAAACAGATTACTATAATTAATTTCATAAAAGTGAACAAATTTACTTTTTTAAAAAAAAAATATATATATATAATTTAAAATCACTTGATTTTTATTGTATTGCCAATTTTTTTACATTAAAATCACGTTGATTTTAATTAATGAAAATAAATCGATTTAAATCAATCCACCCTGAATACGAACATAGGCCTAGTATGATACCCGTCAACACTTTGTCACAAAATAGATCTCGACTTCTCTGTATTTGCTTTTTTTCCCCCGAGTCACTTTTAACCCTAAATGTCATTTCCAGTAGACATTAAGTATGTGATGTTGTTAAAAAGTTTTGTTGACTGTAGTTTGCCTGCGGGTTGTCATCCGTTTTATAAATGAGAGGCAGCTTTACTCTCGTTTTTGGGAGGGATTGAAAAATCATGAGGCGTCGTCTCTTTATCTTGCTTTTTGTTGCAATTTTTTTTTTTGCAATATGCAAACAACCCTCCCCCCCCCCCAAAAAAAAAACTTCCGAATTGTTATGTAGTGAATAAAAACAAGCAACCTAACAGTGTATAACCCATTTAGTATACGAGCCGTATGACAAGTCATACACTCAAATCTGCATTTGAGGCAATTTTTTATCCATCCATATCTAACCTCTTTAAAGCTGAGAATGGACGATCAATTTTGGCTTGTCCAGTTTGGCTTGTTAATCCAGTAATGTTTATCAAAATGGAGACAGACGATCAATTAATTCCTTTTAATTTTTTTTTTTGAAATTACAATTACACTTACAATTAGTATTCTGCTAGCAGCCAAATAGGCCTATGACAGAGGGACATAAAAGTCCTGATGCAGCATTAAGCATTGTCAAGCACATACAGTAGATAAAAAAACAAAATGAATATACAATTGTCAATCCCACAAAACAAAATTATCCCCATTCACCACTACCTCAGGACGAGAGTTCTATTGTCTTATAACTCTAGGAAAAAAGACCAATAATATGAATCTGTCCTAGTGAAAATCTCCCTAATTTTCCTAGAGTGGTCAGCCCTGCCCATGTATATAATGCTTTATGAATATTACTGGACTGTGGTTTAGGACAATCACCACGTGTAATTTTTCCAAACAATTTCAAACTTAACTGAACCCTGTGATGTGCCAAACTATGCCATTGTAGCACTGACAGCATCTCAGTGGCACTATCTGTAAATTTGTGCCTGCGACAAACAAACCTAGCTGCCTTACACTGAGCTAGTATGAAATTGTACGTGGGGGAAACCTTATTTTTCCTCTTTAAATTTTTTTTGCTTCTGTTAGCTTTTCATATTGCATGTGGGAACCACCTTTTTTTCTTTCTCATAATAGAAAACATTACGATTTCTACAGGTTTTTGGTTCCTATTCTACAAAGGTTGTCATCTACCTCTCAGAATTGAAGCGCGACAATCTGCCAGGAGCAAAAGTTTGAATGAAGGCGGAAAGCCAATTAAAAAGATTAAATTAACAGAATCCAACACCTACACAATTCATTTTGGCCATAAAAAGTCATAATTGATTGTCTATTCTCAGCGGAATGTGGCTGAATAGATATTTATTTTGATTTTGTCACCCCAGACAGCGCCACTACAGTGGCTAATGCTATGCTCCTTAGACGTTTTTCGAAAAACTTAGGTGCAAAAACTTCAAACGAACTTTTTTTTTGGAAACAACATTGCAGAAAGAATGAAATTGGTTTGAAAACTAGAATTTTAGAAGACTATGCTAAAAAATGTTATGGCAATAATATCTTAAAAAATAAACACTTTATAGCAATTTGAAAATGAACCGTTTTTAGGTTTTTTTTCATTAACATTTCATGAAAAACTATTTTTGCCTTTTTTTTAAACTGTCATAAACATTATTTTTTTAAAGGGTATTTATTATCATGAAAAAACAAAAACATTTTGCAATATCAGCAACCAATTTCTAGTTTCTAAAACTCTGAATTTTTTTCGTAATGTTTCTCCTGAAAAACGTTCGCTTGAAAAAATATTCTCAAAACCTCGGGTAGGGGAAAGAGACCTCCTATAGAACATAAAAGCCACTACAATAACGCCATCCAGGGGCAGGAAAATAAAATAAATATCTTTTCAGCCACCATAAGAAGAAAAAAAACTGTTTACATATTTTTTAAAAAAAATAAATAAATTGAAGAATACTGCATTTATTTTAAAGGCAATTTGTAAAAAAAAAATTGTGCACGAAAAAATTATAATTGTTTATTTTTTTTTTCTCTTTATCGTTCTTTAATATTTTTTTATTGATTTTTTCCCTCTTTTTTAATACACAATGTGTATCTAATTGCATTGATGGGTTTCTCTAAATTGATTATTTTTCTGTGTTGAAATTGTACTGAATAAAGCAAGTGGTGTTGTCAAGACCACACCACAAAAGAAAATAAGAAAGGGAAACGGGTTTTTTTGTTAGTCCTGAGATAAAAATCATCTGGTTTTTCTTCTTCATCCTTTTTAAGTTTTTGCTTTAAATGAAAATTTTTATACAATCTTTATGAGAAAAAAAATTGCTTGTTTTTTTCTTCTCTCTTTTCTAAATTCTCAATTCTTCTGTATGAATTTTCTTTTATGTTGAATTTGCGATTATCATGTTCTTTTAAACTTATTCTGATTTAGAAGATCCGTTTTAGTAAGGTTTTAATTGGAGTTTAGATTGTTGTTTCAAGAAACTTTTTTTTTCTAGCCTTTTTTTTTCATAGTGTTTATGAAACTCTTTTGTGTTGAAGAGCGTAATGAATTCGTTGGAGGTTGTGTGCTTAAGATCGACATTGATTTTCTTCCTTCTCCTTGTAATATATATAGACTTGGTTGTCTTTTTTTTTCTTCTCTTTTTCTCTCCAAAGAGAGAGAGAGAGAGAACTAAGTACTTTTTCGTTGATTAAAAACGACAATGGCTCCCATTGTGGTTGACCTCACCAACGCATTTTTTTTTTCTTCTCCCTCCTCCTTCTTCTGTTTTCGTCTTCTCAGGTGTTCTTGTTTTAACATTCCACACCAATTTACTGAATTCTTCATTAAATTTTTTTTCTTCTTCTTTTTCTAAATTAACTTTTAGAATGTTCATTTTTATAGAGATGAGTCACTCTTTTTTCAAGGCTATAGTTATTTTTATATAAATCAATACATATCATATATATATTGAATATTGTGGGTTATGCTTGAGGTGAGGGGGAAACAATATTTTTGGCAATATATATTTTTAATATAGTTTTAATAAAGTGCATTAACCCTGTGTCTTTTTTGATTCAACTTTGTTGACCTTAATGACAACAGATGTTGAAGGGCCTTTTTTTTCGTGAAGCTGGGCAATCACTGAAAGTTACTAAGCATTGCAGAGAAGTACTTTCGAACTACAAGCATTATTATACTTAAGGGATGCATTTGCAAATTTAGTTGGATCTATGTTATACTATTTCATTGGTAAGTTACCATAGTTGATTATATTAATGTACACTTTAAACCTGTGTCATTCTGTGAGTACACGTATTGAGTGTGTTTAAATTCGTTCTCACAGAAGTAAGACTCCTGCTTTGTTATCCAGGGGTCATGGTTTAAATTTTTTTACTTGGAATTGTTGTCGGTGTTGTCCAAATTATTCGCGGTAATCATAAATTATTCGGGCTATAAATTTTCTAATAAATTGGAAACCTGTCGTCATGTCATGGAATGGGATTTATCATTAGTATTTATCGATAATAATAAATAGTTCAAGTAATGTCTTGTGTGTTGTGCATTTGAGTCTGTGACGTGTTGTGGTCATAAAATGCAATGCAATGCAATACAAGTAGAATGTAGTACCATGCTGCATAACATTGCATGCAACATGTGACTTATGTTATTGATAAATACATAACATCAGATATTAATTTTCTGTTGGTCATATTTTGTAGTTTTCTATAAAAACAACTTTAAATGTTGTTATAGCTGTTGTTTGGTTGTGGCTAATACAAATTACTAGTATGCCTATTTTCAGGTATTATACAACAATTTGTTGAGTAATGTGACTCGAGTGTAAGTCACCAGTGTGTGCCTCAACCAAGTATCAATTTGCAGCTTATAACATATCAGAGAAGAAAATTTTGGTTTATGCTAAGGAAATTATTAAGATTATGTACAATACTTAAATAAGACTGCAATATACATTTATAATTAATTGAAGTTAAAAGTTTGCAGTATATTCAACCAAAATGTTAAGTTAGATTTGTGTCCAAATAATCCACTGGTACATGCCATATATACAGTAAATACTACTAATATAATGGGCCTGAATGTAGTTTGATATGTTGGTGGGATTTTGCTAGGCTTTTTTTCTGTTTTTCTTTGTGCATGTGTTGCTCACGAGATAAGACAAGTTGTGGGCTGGTTGGTTGGTTGGTTGTTTTGTCAGTAGTTGTGTTGGCTATACCTAACAAACGAACAAACACATAGACCTGCATACATACAGTACAATGTTGCACCTCTGTGAACACGTTTGTTGTCCATTTTTCTAAGCTTCTGTGGTGTCCATTGGTCTGTACAATACCGATAAAGCATTCGAAATTCTAAGCTTGACTCTATGTATATACTTCTGTTGCTTTTTTCTGGTTTTACTTTTTGGGTTTTGCGTATATTTGAACAATATCTGTATGCTACTACCTATGTTGGATATTGAACTAGAGATAGAGAGAGAAAAAAAAAGAAGAGTCAGAGAGAAATGTAATATAAACATTCCTGAGCTCGTTATATTTGGTCAACTTCTGAGCTTCCTTGCATTCCAAACAAAAATTCTATCTATTTGTTCACCCTTGTATAATGTTGGAGTGGGGAAAGAGTGAGGATCTTATTCATTCAAAATGCATTCAAAATCATCATCCTCTTTTTTTTTCAGTTTCACCCTTGTGTTTGCCACATAGAATTTTTGATAAGCAAAACTTTGACACGCATGGGCAATCATATAGTAACAAACATAGACACAATGTACTTTGGACATTTCGTGACTTATTATTATATTCAGCTATATATATAAAGCATTAACATATATATATTCACATTTACATGCATAGAATATATTATGTATTTATATATATATAGTTTGCAAAATTATATTTATTGCTCTTTAATTTTATGCTTAATTAATTTTCCATTGCCATTTTTGTAACCTTATTCTCTTGTTTCTCACTTTTTTTTGTTCTTTTGTTGTTTCTTCTGACAAACAAATTTTCTATTTAATTTATTTCAAAAAGTATTTATATAGATTTTAGAAACATTCTCAATTCTCTTGTGTTTTTTTTTAATTCTATATGTTTTTATAGTGAGTGTTTTTTTATGAACAGCTTTAATTTAACAAATAGCTTTTGTAATTAACAAATGCATTTCTATGCTCTGAAATTCAGTGGTTTTTTATGTTATGCAGAGGCAGAAGAAGAAGATTTTTTTTTTCGAAGTGGTTGTTTTGCATTGAAACTGTTTCAACTTGAATTACATTTTACTTGATTCTATAAGTAGTTATTTGCTAAAGAGTCTATTAATGTCAGGCTAATTGTGTCTTGTGTGTGTGTACGTGTATATAATTGTATGTGTGTACGTGCTTTGGGCTCATTTAGTTTGACAGTACATAACACAAAACACATACAAAGTAGGCCTATTAACAAACTGAAATAAAAAATAGTTTATGAAACCTATTTATAATTTTTCCACTTAATATGCGTGCTTGATTTTGAATTACTGCACGCATTATATCCATAGACAATATCTTTCAAAACAAACTATAATATTTATATTATTAGAACCACCTGTACATGTCTTGTTTAAATTTATTGTTTGAGTGTATTTATTTTTAAATGTCATTAAAATGCCTTACGTAGGGCTTCACTCGAATTAGAGGGTTACAAAAAGTTTAGAGTAGAACAAAATTATAAAATTATAAAAATGCAAAAATGAAGCCTTATGCAGACTTTATAATAAAAATGGCCGAAAAAAGCTTTGAAAATGCCTCAGAAGGGTTTCACTTGCTCCAGAAGTCTCAAAAGGTTTTAAAAAGAACAAAAATTCAAGAGATTTTAAAATTCAAAAAAATAAAAAACAAGAAGAAGTATTTAAATACCCTGAAAATGCCTTAGAAGGGTTCGAACAGTCTCATAAGTTACAAAATATACTACTTCAACGAAATTTTCTCATTTGATGTAGGCCCCTACTCCGTAATACCAGATTCAACCCGTTGTGTCATTGCAGATTCTCTTCAAAATGTAAAATGCATTTATTTTTGAAAAACCCTGTAGATGTGTATACACGTATTATACACAGTTACAACAACAATGTTAAAGTTTTTTTTATTGTAGTGGCTTATAAATTTGAATTAAACAAACTGATTTAAATTATTGCAGTTGAGAACATTATTTACATTATGCTTTTGACACCTTACTCGGAAATATTCTTTATTGTAGCCTATGTCTTTTCAGGCAATTATTTTTCATTTTTGGAAATTAACACCTTCTGTTTTGGCCAACTTACACAATACACATGTAAGATTTATTTTTATAAAAGGTTGATTCTAATTTAAAACAGAAGGCCACTGCTAACGATTTTACTCAAACAAATTTTTATCTAACTTGTTGTAAAATATAACACGAAGAAGGAAAAAAAAAATTCTCCATGTTCTCATCGACCTAAAACCCATGATTTGGCTAAGAAGGTGATTTATCTTTTTCATACAATTTTTCCCACATTTCAGCCTCACACTTCCAACATTTTTTGTGTCCTAGGGCTTATATTGGTTTTTACACATGTAGAGCAAAAAATCTTCTGGTAATTTTTTTTGGCTACATGTGTCAGTGATTAATTTTAAAGAAATTGCCTCGCTACATGAGATATTTTTTTTGGTTACATTCGACAGTTAAAAAAAAAATTTCAAGTAAATGAATTCAAATATGCTTTTTTAAAAAATAAAGCAAACATGTTTATATTAAGAGAAGCTCAAAATGACACAATTCTCATCAATTTTTTGATATTTTTACAGAGGAAAAAAAAATGGAAAGAGTTTAGGTCTTATATTCTTTATTTTTGACAATAAATCAAATGATAAACAACATAATATAATTTGATAGCTATTTTTATTATTACATAGAGACCTTATTTATATATGATAACTTGATAAGCATCACCATCATCATCAAAAATAAATTCAGAGAAATGTTATGTAGTTTCATTTGACATGGTAATGGGGATTTCATTCAAGTACACTTGTAGCACACACACACAAAAAAATCACTACTCAAACAATGTTTTTTCGTTTCTTGTTTTTTTCTAAGACTTTTTTTTTTAAAAAAAAAGAAAACTTTTTTTGGATTTGTAATCTACTGTGACATTGACTGATGTTAGGCATAAAGCCAGCTTTAATTGTACTTTGTTTGCTTTCTTGTCATTTTGAGACTTAATATGAAAGATTTTCTTCTGTATCTTTTGTGTATGAAGGCATAGTGACTGTTTTTTGCCTGAGCGCAACACATATACTCTTATTTATCTTACAGCCAATGTATAAAATTAGCTGTTTCGTACAATTACTAGACAATTTGCAGAAGCTACCAAATGGATAGTAAATCTGCAGTCAATATGTGCATGAACCTGTTGTTTTAATCATTTCTGCAAATTGCCTAAAACTTTATGAATTGTGCAGATTTACTAACCAATTGATTGAGTTTCACATTGTCTAACAATTGTACAGACTATCTTATTTTTCACTTGGCGTTGAGATATGTAACAATGCACGCACACAAACACAAACACACACATACAAAAAAATACAATGCAGACATTAAATTTATGTTCTTATGTAATATTGTCGAGAGGCGTCTACAAATTAAAAGTAATGGTTTAAGGTATTCTGTTGAGGCCAAGATTTTTCTTTTTTGGAAGGGCAACCATAGTAGTTACATCTATATAATTTGTAATTGTTTCACTGGACACTTGCGTGGTGCAACTATTATTGGCTGATGAGCCACTGGATTTAATGGATCATTGTTCTTAAGTGGTGATCAAGATTCACTGCAATAAATGAGTCAACTGTTTTGAACTTTTTGAACAAGGCGATACTTAACAAATCACTGCAAGTCTTGCATTTGAAATTGTAATTTATTCAAAAATACATTAAATAATGAATGTTGATGTAAATATTGCTAATGTTATCGCAGCTTTAAAGCTCCCTGAACTTAAGCAGTCCACCGGGCTAAGACAGCATGGACCTTAAGTTTTTTTGTGAAACATCCTATTGCAGTTCACTAGGGGTGAATTGGGGGGGGGGGACGGCCCGGAAAAAAAATACTTGCCCGATTCTAAGTAGTAAAAAATTACAGAAAAGTTATTAATGACACATGATTCTATTTTCATTTTTGCCTACAGTAAGTGCCAATTTTTTTTTCTTGTTTTGCAAATACGTTTAGCAAGCATAGCGAGCAAAACAATTAAAAACACGTTTGAAACCAGCAAAATTTCTTTTTTTTTTTCTAAAATATTTTTTAGCTTCCGATCTTTCCCTTCCCATCCCCAAGAATGTGTCATTTTTACTTTGGATTTTTATTAGGTCTATTAAAACCATCAGCTTTTTGATATTTCTTGTGCAATTTTTTAACTTTAAACTTGGTTTCATTATAAAATCGGGCCTCTAATGTGAAAACGGGACCTCATACTAAGCTGCCCATCGAGAAAATGCCCTATATAGTCCAGTCCACTCCTGAAGTTCAAAGGTTTACATATAGTTATAGTATAGAATAATAATTTTTCGTGTGCATCAAGTCTAAAAACAGGCAATTTAATAATTATGAACTATTATGATCCAAATTTGCTGTCTCTATAGATTGATGACATTGAGGTTGAGGTGTAACGGAGACATTGTTTTTTTTTTTTGCTTTGTTCAATGAGAATCTTTACGTTTGGATGAACTAACATAACACCATCACATTTTCTGAGCTCGATTATTTTTTTTTTCGTGATGGTATTTTTTATGTATAGAAAACGATGCCCATTTTGCTCGATAAGCTCCAAATATAATGCCGAATTTTATGAGGTATTTTTATATCAACTTCCAAAAACAACTGGTGGTGATGCTACTCTTTTTCAAAATAAGATATAATGCCTACATGTGCGTGTGTGTCTATAGTTTCACCAAAGAAAGGTAATGTTTGTCTATATAGCAGTGTGCACGTTTGTATTTGTTATGCTTTCGAAGATCCCATCCGATATTACGTTTGTATTGCCCTATGCCCTTTAATTTACTTCAACTTGCCTAGGTTATTTTTTTTTTTTGCAACAGTGTCTAGGCCTATACAAAACTGCTTGACTTTTACCTATAGTCTTATTTGTGATCACAGCATTTGGTTATTACAAAACATATTTGCCCTTTATTGCACGATGTCAATGCAAAAGATAATAGATGGAGGTCATTCTTTTACTTGTAGGTGTATAAATAAACATAACACTTTATTCATGTTGAAAAAAAAAAGAATAACAACAGAAGTGAAGAAATGATTTGCTGTTTTAACAATTTTAAGTTCCAGACTTGATCTTAGAATTCGATTTGTCTTATTAAGTATTACAAATTTGTGTTTGCATTTATTCATTCTTATAATACAGATTGGTTAAAAGGTCTGCCAACTTTCTTAGAGAAGAATAACACACACTGAAAAAAAAGTCCCACGCAATTTCACTTTGTAAGGCATTTACCTGAAGCCCCATGTGTCTTTTACTGCAAAGGAACGCAGCATTTCTTTCTTCTATTTCTAATTTCTGATGGGTTTTCAGTGTGTGTGATTCTTCCCTTACTGTCTTTTTTCTGTACAAATGGATAATCTATACAAAATGCATTTTCAGGCCAAAATAGAAAATAAGGTGTTTTTTTTTCAAATTAACCATTGAATTTTGTAAAAAAAAAAACTAATTCGGTAGAAAATCTGCACATTACCTTGAATTTTAAATTATATGTGCAGAGTCAATAAGCCAATCTAGGTAATGGCTTAACAAAAGGCAGATAATCATTTCGTTTAGGCATTTTGCACACTTATCAAAATCTCTAGTTACTAGACAGAATCCCTTTTTAAACTTTTCCTTTTGCAAATTGACTAGTAATTTAGCACTTTACAGAATGACTGATGTTTTACTTCAACCCTGATGGTAATATTATACATGTCAAGTTTAAATAGCCTATGCAATGAAAGCTAGGTTAAACTTTTGTTTTTACACAATACAATGCATGCACTTAAAATTTATCTAAGTGGTGATATAAGTTTAGTGTTGAGTTTTCTTTTAACCTAATATGTTGAGACATCTCTGAAGGTAGCTAGCTCTTTATAGAGCATAGGATGCTTTATAATGTAGGCTTCCCTATGTTTTCTATCGTTTTGTTTGCTTTTGACTTTGTCATAAAAAAAGACCAATGTTAGCATAAATAGCCTACTACAGTATGTGATTTGCTATGCAATTTCTAGTATTTAATCAAATTTTCAGTGTCGTAATCTAATTGGGACTGAACGAGGATGCTACTGTGTCATACATAACAAGATTTTCGTATCGAGTGATGCATTTGTATTTCCTACATGAAACTGCAAAAGATGCATTAAGAAATACTGTTGGTACCTAACTTCAGTGTTTCCCTCTTATGTACATATATATTCACGTACATTACATGTATATAGTTAACAAAAAAGAGAGAAATCTTCTTTGAACTGAAAGGGAATTAATTTTAATGCACAATTAGACGTCTCTTTCATTCACCATCTTCACTGTGCAAACTGTCATGATGACAAAAAAGTGATGTAGTGTAAAATACACATACATTTGTACAATGTATACTACTTGTATATTTTAACTTCTACTTTTAGATTGTACCTCATTTGTGTTTTTTTTTTCTTTTCTTCTTCTTCTAAATTTATGTAATCATCTTTTGCTTTTTAGCCTCCTTTGTCGACATTTTTAATGTGTTCGTGAATTTGTCTTAGGCTTTAAATCTTATGTCATTCTGTCAAAAAAGAGTCTCTTAATTTGTCTAAGCTGAGAAATATATTCAAATTTTTGGAAGAGTTCATCTTGTATACTTTAGCATCTCGGCTCAGTGGCTTCTTCTTTAAAAAGTCTAGTAAAAATTTCAAACCAAAATTGTGACCCATCATAATTTATGATGTCATTACTTGTGTGCTATTATTTTATGATTATCATATTTTTTGTTGTACATCAGTCAATGGCAAGTCATGTGAAAATATTTGTCATAATATCTTGTTATTTGCTGATGTGATTATTACGAGGTTGTCAGCTAGATATGACAATTTACTGTTATATGACAGTCTTATTTCTTTTTTTTTTTGCAATGATACAACTTGCCACTAAGCAGAGACACAAAATCATGCAGCGAATACGGGTCTTAATAGGTAAACTTCATAACTGAAAATGGCCAAAAATTAAAAAATGCTCTGAAATGCACTAAAAAAAGATCTCAGAAATGTTCAGCTAGTTATAGAAGTCCCGAAATTCTTCACACAAAAAAAATCTAAATGCAACTAATTTGAAAACTTAAAAAAATGCTTTAAAAAATCCAAACTGGTCCAAAATTGAAAAATGTTTATATTGTCCTGAAACACACTGATAAAAGGCATCAGGTGGGCTCAACTGGTCCTGTAAGTCACAACAACCTTTAAAAAGTATAAAAATTTAACAAAGTTGAACATTTTGTAAAAATTCAAAAAAAGAACATGTATAAACGCATTTTTTTCTAACATACAACCTTTAAAAATGTCCTGAAGCACACTAAAAGGCCTCCGGTGGGCTCAGTTGTCTCTTATCAGTTCCAAAAATTGAAAAGCTCAGAGGAAAAAAAAAACGCGTCAAAATTGAAAAATGTTTAAATATCCTGAAAAGCTTTGACGAAAAAGTTTTAAGGGTCGTAGTCTTAATGATTAAGTCAAAGGTAGTGCTAAACTCATGGAGTTTTTTTCATTGGAAATTTATTGTAAAAAGTTGATGAGTTTAGCAATAAGTTTAACTTAAAAATCATTAAGAATATGACCCTAAACGGTAAAATCACAACCAAGAGCTTAATTCAAATCTATTATTAATGATGTTGAATTTTAAAACTGGATTATGCAATAAAGATTAGCAAACATCTATGAAAAACAGCATGACACGTACTCAGTATTTTTTTTAAAAAAATATGTATTATATACTCTTAACTTAAAAATTAGTTTTTTTTAACAATTCTGACATAAAGAGGAACTATTTTAGAGATGTTCAAGAAGTTGTTTGTAAAAGAGTTTATCTTTTTTTTTTGCATTAAATGCAATGTTTGTATTTTTTTTTGTAAACAAAATGTTTTCTTGTTCACTCGATCCGATAATCTCACATTAGATTTGTACGTTGCAACAGTCTTGTTATTACACTGATTGGATGCCACACATAAATACATCCCATACATACATGCTGTACATAGAGACACATTGCGTGTGTATTTGGACGACGACGTGAATCCGATTAACGAATTATCGATAGGATTCGCGTTTGTTAAGAAAAGAAACTTTGTTGTTATTGTATGAAGTCTTATTTGCTCTTAGCTTCCGACAAACTGACACCTATAATTCTTTATCCTCAAAAAATCTTCTCCTGTGTGTACATTTTCATTCACTACACATTGAGGGAGATATTTTTTTTGTTGTCTTACATTGTTAGGTGAATTTCAAGACAGTGTAGTGAAGCAATTGAGTTACCCAATTTGTGGCCCCAATTCCTAACTATTTGTTTTTTTTAGTCACCCATCACATATTCAAGAATCCAATAAATATATATACCGGCATGTGTATATATGGAACTTTGGCAGTATTCCTCGTTGATGATGATAGCTTTATTTTGCCTGATAGTTGTTAACATTCCTAATTCTTCATAATTTAATTTAAAATTAAATAAAGCACGCTTAAGAAGGCTGAACTATTATTTAGATGTATAAAGTGAACGTAAATGTTTTCAAAAGCAACGTTAAGACAAAAAAATATTCTAAGTTTGTTATAGAAAGAATATAGTAGACAGGTTATGTTGGAAGTATTTACATTATCGTGTCTTTAATAATGAACTTTATAGAGCTGTTTGAAAAATGCCGAAATTTTATGTTTTTTTTATTTTGCGTTAATATTTAATTTATAATAAATTTTTTATTTTTTTTTAAATAGTTTCCTAAAGAATCTATAAAATTAAAATGTGTAATTTAAAAAAGGCCGTAAAAGACGGGCTGAATGAAAACTTTATGAATTTGTCGTTTTATGCTTGATTAAAGGACCATTTTGTTAAAGTAGGTTGAAGTAAGGAAGGTCCCTACTGTGTATGCACATTGCTTAAATAAACCACGAATCTAAAAAGCTTATACTTCAGTTAGTACTACATTGTGCACATGTGCAGTAGAGAGCGATTTTACCTTAATCTAGATTAACCTTCATAGTTTAAACTAGGCTTTATACCTAATCTTCACCTACTAAGTTAAATGCATTTAAATATTAAACATGTTATACATAGTTTTGTGTCACAATATTAAATGTCACAATTGTAAGAAAATAATAATTTCCATTTTTTTCTTTTCAGTTAATAAGAATGCATTTAGCTCAAGTGTAGACCATACATTTAGTGTAAGCAAGCACTAAGTAAAGCTAATGGACGATGTATTAATACGTGCCTAAGAAAAACCCGTTTCTAAAACACGTTTTACGTATATTATAATGTAAATGCAAATATTTGTCTCAACTGTGTTAACAAATTTCCTTGTGAAACGACGTTAAAGTAGAAATATGGTTCGAATGTGTCCTTCGGCACTTCAAAATTAATTGTCTTTTACAAGTAAGCGAATGGAAGTAAAGCTGTTTACATTAAATATTAATTTTCCTTTTTTTTCTAATGGATTGATGTATTTTGTATAAAAGTTTCGTAAAATTTGATCACGTAAAATTGGTAAAAATGAATAAGTTGAATGCCATAATAGAAATATAATATATTCACCCTATCTTTTACAAACACACATTTGAAGAAATAACCTATTTGTGGTATATTGTTAAGTGATCAAAATAACAACAAAAGGTAATTTTTTTTTTCTACATAAGACATTTATCTAAAAAAAAGAATAACAATATATTCATTCATACATTGGAGTGTTCTTTCTTTTCTTTTTTTGTTCATCATTCCTTTGAGACTGTTTCTATCTATAAAGCCCTATGTGCCTGGAAGCCCAATCAGGTTTGTAACATGCTATCAGCTTCAGAGTACAATTTATGAACGTTTGTAATGGCCTATATGATCCATCTCTTTTGGCAGCTACAGTCCATTGCCTATCGATGGTCTCAGGAGAGAGAGAGAAAAGGAAGGAAAGAAGACACGTGCACGTAAACACATACAGACACTAGAGCCGTGCAACTAAAAATACAATTTTTACTTAACTAATAGTTGTCTTAGTCGACTAAAAATTCAGTATGCTAAAATATAAAATTAATATTTAAATAAACTAAAAACAATCTTTTAGTCATAGTTATGCCTTACATGTATTGTTAGTTATTATAACAAAGCAATTTTCATGCTGCTTTTGGACTTTGTTGTCCCTCTGCCATAGGTCATTTGAGCTGCTTGCAGAGTATTAATTCAAATTCAAATTCAAATTGATTATCATGATTTATCTAATAATTTGACTTAATTAGTCATTCAGTCACAATTGCAGCTTGAATTATTGAAAATGTTCTCAAAATTACTGTGTGGCAGTTCAGAAAAAAAAATCTTATTTAGTTGTTTGTTGTAGAGTTTTTAGTCAACTAATTTATAGTCGACTAATTTTTTTTAGTTGACTAAACTAAAAAATATTTTTTAGTTTTAAGTATGCCTTTTATGTTAGTATTAAAAGAAATGTCTTATGAATAGTGAATGATGAGTCATTTGCATTGAATAATTTAACTAATTAGTTATTTTAGTTTAACTAAAATTTTAGTTGCACAACTTTAACAGAGACACGCATACACAACACGCGCACACATAACGATGAACGTCACAATAATGCGGTTTTTTTCTTCAAGTCTGTTTATTTTGTTTGTTCATTTTATTTTATTTTTTCAATGGAAGATCCATTGATGGAAGTACAGTTAAGGAGTTATACATA
Source organism: Brachycybe producta (assembly GCA_036925085.1). Lineage (NCBI taxonomy): Eukaryota > Metazoa > Arthropoda > Diplopoda > Playtdesmida > Andrognathidae > Brachycybe > Brachycybe producta. Next base: position 4,299,283 of record JAUPFP010000007.1, on the reverse strand, counting down.
ATGCAGTTGGAACACAACTGCAGCACTATGACCATTGACAATATTACATTCATTTTTACTTTCAAAGTCCAAATTCTTTTTCTTCTTTTTCTTCAAATTGTCTTGAGAATATGGTAAACGCAAATTCAAAATATTTATTTTTAGATTTTCTAATTTTCTTTTCTTCTGTAAATCCCATAGGGAAATTGTTTGCAGAAATCGAAGAGATGTCTACAAATTATGTGGATTGATTTTTTGTTTTCTTCTTCTATTTTGTCCATTGGTAATCTAGTTTAATATTCGTGTTTTGGTTTTTTTTACACGTCTATTAAACTCTTTCCCCTCTTTCCACACACACATTTTGCCCATCTGTTATATAGTCATTATTTGTCGTTTATTCAATTTTTTTTCTCTTGTCAGAATTCACTCTTTTATATATATTATATAGTAAGAACGTTAAATTTGCAACTTCTGATGTTAGGATTTTTTGAACCTTTGTAGGTTTTGAGATTTTAGTAATCATGTTGAATCCTCGTTTCGTATTCATTTTTTGTGTGTGTGTGTGTGTGTGTGTGTGTGTGTGTTGAAAAACACCGTCCTTTTTTTCTCGTTGTCGAGTTCCAGTTTAGATTTTTTTTTCTCTAGGAGAAAAAAAAATAAGACGCTCACACCCGAACAGTAAAGTCGTCTTTCGACGAACGAAAATGTGTCACCGATGCAGAAGAGGTTGAAGCCGTTCCTCTGGAAAAAAATCGAGAAAAAAAAAATAGTAAAAAACAACAGAATTTACATCTAACTTTATATGAATTCTACTTTAAGGGGGAACTATAAGTCTAATGTACATTTTGTTCTACAAAATATTAAATTGTGTAGCTATATGCAGCTTATACACGATCAATTGTGGCTTGTTCAGTTGGCTTGCTAATTCAGGATTGTATCTCAAAGTGGACACAGACAATCAATTCATTTCTATTAATTTTTCTTTTGAAAACTGTACGTGGGGAAACCTTTATTGTTTGTAATTAATTTATTTTTTTCTATCATCTTTTTCAAATTTACGTGTGGACGTCGCCTATTTTTCTAGAATTTTTTTTTTGCCACGCTACAAAGATTGTTCACCATTCCCCGAAATTGAAGCGAAAATCTGCCTGAGCAGAAAGTTTCAATGGAAGATGGAAAAACCAATTTAAAGGCCAAGATGGACAAGTCATAATTGATTGTCTATTCCCAGCTTAAAACATTTACGTTTCAAACATAATGAATAACATAACAATGTATAAAATAAAATTGTTGTGAGGTGACGCGCAACGCTTACGTCAACATTATAAAATCAGTAGTAATGTACCCCTGTATAAGTACAATCATTGTTAACAATAATGGTCAGTCCCCTGTAAACAGGCAATCACTGCTAACATCATTATATTAAAGCTATGTTTCCACTTAGACTCATGAGTCTGTATAAATGAGTCTGTAAGAGCAAAAAAACATTTGTGTTTCTTGATAAACAAATGTGCAGAAATTGCAAAAAGAGTCAGTGCACACAAAAAAACAATGCCTGCAACATGTTGTAGTGGAGACGTAAAAATCATTAGATAGTCTGTGGTGCATCTAGACTCATGTATATTTTTTTCAAGCAAATGTTTATAGACTAATGAATATACGTGGAAACAATGCTAAAGAAGGACCACTAATGTAAGGCACTAAATTCACAATATAGAGACTTAGCACTTCAATTTCAACTAGAACCTTCTGAGCAGGATTATTCTGAAGAGAAAAAAAAACGGTTTACCAAAACTGGATATAATTAAATTTACTAGAGATGATGATGATGCTCACAGTGTGAACACAGCCTTAAATATTCCTATTTCTATTCTAGCTGAATTTTTGGGGTTAAATAATTTAAGAATATTACTCACCTTTTCAATAATGCAATGAGTTCTTCCTCTGCAGCTGCCAATCTTACTGAATCAATATTTTTTGTTATCCTCTCTTCAAAAAAAAAAAAAAATAATAGAATTTTTTGTTAAAAAAATAATTGCCTGTTGTTTTTACACATTTTTCTTGTTGGTTTTTGCTCATATTTACAAAAAAATAATATATATATATAATATATATATTATTTTAAGGCAACGAAAGAAAATTGAAAACACGTGTCACCCACGCTATGGGCAACGAATATAACATTGATGTTGCATACGTTTTAAGATAATTTAGGTTTTGAAACGAAAAAATATATTTCAATATGTTGTATTTCTGTTTATGATGTCATTTTAATGGCTAAAAAAAGTCAATATGAGTATTTTAGAAGAAGAGAAAGGGGGGAAAAAAGTGGAGAACTTTTGAAATCTTTCTTATTCTTTTGTGTGACTGGATATTTGTATTATGTAAAAAGGTTTTTTTTTGTAAAACATTTCTAAAATTCTTTTATGTTGGTAAAATTGCCCTCCATAAAGTTGCATGTTTTATTGTTGAGTTTTATAAAGTAGTAGTTTGTAGTTCCAAGTCTATACAAAGTCTGCATTTTGCTTTTATGTTAAAGCAAGTGTCTTTATGGCACTATATTTGTGGTTTTTCTTAAGCTGATGGACTGTTTGCATTCAATAGTTTGTCTCAAACATATTTCCATATGCTTCAAAACATTTTTTTATTTATAATCTTAATGGATGCAGGACCTTTAATAATTAAGCCTCAAGTCGTAATTGACAATTCTAAATTACAGTAAACTAGTCAGTCTGCAATCATTTTGAATTTATTTAATTAAGGTGGTTTTATGGTTTGAACGCCCCTCAAAAACCCTGCTTATATCTTATCTACACATAAAAAGTTAAATATAAATGCATTTAAATATTAAACATGTTATACAGAGCTCTGTTAATGACAAACAAACAATATGTCGAATACAGTTTATTCATTTATGTATGTCATCTGTGTATTGAAATAATATTAAATATTAAATATGTATTTGAATATAATGGGTTAATGTAGCAAAATATTGGCTTAGTATTTCAATTTATTGCGATATTAAGTAATAACGTCAATTTTATCTTGTTCATGTTCTTAACTGGACTCAGTATAATAATTAACTTAACTCATTTAACTTGAATGCATTTACCTCAAGGGTGGATTATACCTAGTACACATCTGATAATTTAAATGTATTTAAATAATAAACGTGTTCTACAGAACCCCCTATGAAGGACAAATAAACAATATGTCGAATTCAATTTATTCAGTTAATAATCCGAAAATATTGAGTTAATACTTAAATATAATTTATATAAACTTGTGAGCTTTTGACATCAACCAATATTTTATTACCAACCTTTAGATGACATTTTCTACTTTTCGTTTCTTCTCTGAGCAGTATGACACCTGCACAGAGAAGATCCGAGCTGTAGAGAGAGCTGGATGGAGATAGATTGTAGTCACTCTTCTGCATGGGGGTGAAATCAATGCAGGAGAGTGGCGGCCATCTCTCTCTCTTCCGGTTGATGCTGATATACATCTTCTCCATCGGTATTCCGACTAGAGAAGATGTTGTAGCTGCTGAGAATCGTATAGCTCCTGCCCTATGAAACCTCCGGCCTTTGAAGAGAAGTTATTTACATAAACATAGAGACAACGCTACTTCTTATTACAACACTTTTATTCATTCCTTGTAAGAAGTACAGATACAAGGGTGAATAGTAAAATACTAACTGTAAATCCTCAGGCCCATGATTTGGAATGTATCGCAAAAACAGGCAAAGGAAAGAACTGAGGAACAAAGAGGAACATGGTCCTTTTATACCTTGGACCTGTGTACACCTGCGAGGTGTAACCAGGTCCAAGTGACCATGGTCCTTTATGTATCAATCCGCCACTGGGGCATGAGTCAGAAAGGTGAGTCAGAGAGGAGGGAGGGACGGTTGAGAGTTGTTTACCCCCCAGGCTATGGTTTTGGCGGGATCACGATTTACAGGGTGTTACATACCCTCCAACTTTGCTTGGAGTACGTCCTCGTACTCCAGCCAAGGGTGGAAGGTTTTCAAGTTACGCAGCGGGGAGACATGGGTGGCTGAGGACTTACCGTGTACAGAGGTGGTTATGGAAAGGCACTGGCACCGAAGTGTCAGCGCCCTTAAAAATTAGAAAAGGCTGAAAACATAAAACAAAGATAATTAATGCTCGCTGAGTGGCGAGCCGCTATTGAAATCTAAAAAGAAAAGAACAGTTGCAACGTATTTTATTTTTTTATAAATTTTTCGATAATGCCACCCGGATGGGTGGCAACCACATGAGTACATGTGGCGCGCAGCTATCCCTGCTGCGGAGGGTGGGGAGGATCCTGGGTCCATGAACCGTACGGGGGGGTAATCCCGCCGGACCTGGCCTCATCGGTAGCTGGATGCGGCAGACAGCCATTGTCCCTGGTCGTCAGGTAGATCCCGGTGGAAGATATTGAAGATGTCCCGGTCCCCGATAATCTTACGGGAGGACCGCTTGTTGTACAGTGTAGCCCAAGCGGCGTCCCATAAGACGGCGATTCGGTAGCGAGGATCCGGTTCCGGAATGTAGTGGCGACTGGTACGGAACGTCTGTCCAGCTGGCAGTCTAAAGACGGAGTTGACGAAAGCTCCCAAAAGGGCTTCCGTGGCTTCATCGATGGCATCTCCGGCGAAACTGGTGGTTTCAACAATCCGTCTTCTTGGGAAGACGATGGTGATGAGGACACTTGTTAGGCGGGAGAGTCCCACGACATATCGCTCCCGGGGAGGGAGGTCCAGACGGGGAAACCCTTCCTCCAAAGAGAAGTGTCCTACGTAAAGGGTGTTGGCAGAGCGCACTTCGCGCTGCCAAGTGACCCACCGATTGTTGAGCAACCTCTCGCCGGAGGTGGCTGCACGGAACGGATGATCCAGCGGTAACCGCCCCAGAGTAGCCCCGGCATGGGGTACAGTGGGCGGTGCGGCTGGTCGGGCTGGTGTTGGAGCCGCAGGTTCCAAAGAAACTGATGCGCCCGTGATAGGCCTGGCATGGCGCAAGGCGGACCGGGCCATATCGCGGGCCCGCTGACGTAGTCGCTTCGATGCCGACTTCCTGCTCAGCGCCTCCAGTGGCTTGGCACTTCCTGGTGCACGGCCCAGTGCTTCCATGGGGTCACCTCCCTGTCGCATGACGTCTTGCAGAAGGTTTGTGATGGCCTTCTGTTTTTTCAAGAACGCGGCACGCTCTGCGGAAGGTGGCGGCATCAAAGGTGTAGGCGTAGGTTGTCCAGAAGGGCGGCCCGGAGGTGGCGGAGGAGGAGAGCGACGCGGGACCCAAGTAGGAGGGCCCCGAGTTTCATAGCGATGGTCGCGGTCCAGTTGGACTCGGTGATCCTGTAGGTCTTGCCTGACCCTTGGGTCGAAGTTATTACGCGGCGGAGGGCCGCGTCCAGAGGAACCACGTTGTTCCTGCTGACTTCTTCCGTCGGGTCGGCGTCGGGGCGAAAGATGGGAACCACGTGGCGAAGAGCGACGTGGTTGTGGCCGTTGAAGAGAGTCTCGAGGAGAGTGGTGGCCCCTGTAGGACTGTTGAGGCTCCTTGGGGCGAGCCCCAGTGGGAACCTGAACACGAACAGGTTGGGGAACCACCACTATGGAAGGTAGCTTTGGAGTCGGAGTTGGTGTGGCGGCCTCGCTGCGTGGAGGCGTGGCACATCGGGAGGTTGGTGGTGACGATAATGGTGTATGAGGAGGAGGCGGCGGAGTGATTGACGGCACCGGTGAGCAGTGTTGGAAAGGCTCTGGTGGCGTTATGGGTGGAGAAGGAGATGTGGAGAGGCCAGTTGTCAGGGTTGCTGGCGAGTTTGAGGACGGAGGTGATGACGTGGCCGATGACGTAACTCGGGCGGCTTCTTGGAGTCGGGCCTCGATTCGCAGGAGCTCCTCCTTCGGGAGTTGCGCCGTACACGGTAAGCCCAGCTCGACAAGGCGGGCGCAAACCGCACGGAGGTACGCCAGATTGTCCTCCCCTTCCTTTTTATCTCTGGCTGCCTGGCGAAGGGCAGCCTCCCTCTGCATCTCCAAGTGGAGGTCTTCGAGGGGGGAGGGCACAGATCCACCTCCCCCACGCTTCCCTCTTGCTTCAGCTCCACCCGGAATGGGTTGACCAGGCGCGATGCTATCGCGGAACGCCTGGTTAACCCCCCATGCCATTGTATTAATATCGATGCGGTCTTCCCGCTCCTCCCAGTAGTGTTTTGATGTCGTGACGTCGAAGGGGACGATGCTGCTTGGAGCAGCAGGCTTCCCTTCGCGCCCGACATTGGCAGGTCGCTTGAAGCTTGCTTTTAGGCGCTTCTCCCCACGCCGGTGAAAATTCTCCGGTTCGGAGGAGGTGCGGCGCCTATCTATTATGTTTGGCGACTCTCTTCTCGTTACTGGCGCACTGGCGGCGCCCGCCCTTTGTAGCTGGCAGGTAGATTGAGAGAGGGGTTCAGCGGTCCCCGCCGTTCCACTCTCCGTCTCATCTTCACTAGAAGAGGCAGACATCATTCTGCCTCCTCTCCATGAGCCTCTACCTGGCATATTTCTTAAGAGTTAGAAAGTTCTTACTTTTTCAAAAGTCCCGCTGCTGGTGGTTACTTCCAAATAATAACAGAAATCGGTCCCCGATCACTCTGTTATTATTTCAAGAGGTCCAAAGAGTTCTGAAGGCCTGATGCACTGCACGTGAGTTCAAAGGCTTGAAGGTGGTACTCAAGCTTTGGATTGACAACAAAACTGAAGAAGTTCGAAATTAAAATTTGGAACTTGGCACAGAAGTAGATTGAAGATTTGATGATTGAAGAAGATCGAGCATAAAGAGATGAACAAAAACGAGTGCTTCTTTGAAGAGAGCAAATCGAGTGGTAATTGACCAAGTTTGGTCACTTTCTTATTTAATTTTAAAAGTTAGAAGGGCCGGCCCCTTTTAGAATAAGACACCTTACTCTAATTGGTTTCTTCACGACTTTATTTATTGGGGGTGGGGGTTGTCCCACCGATATTAGATGTGAGAGGTGTTGATCTAATTCTTATCAGAGTCGGTCCTGTTTATTATTTTTAGATAAACAAAAGGACTAAGGAATCTCGAGGGGGAAGGGCCGTTATTTTATTTCACACCGAGGTGTGAAGTTGCCCATTAACTTTCTCCCCTTCTTTTCCTTAATGCCTTTTTTGGAAAGAATAGGTCAGCAAGGTTACTAATGTACCTTGCTGTTTGTTATTATTTTTAGGGGGGAGTGGGGCAGGAGTTGGTGTCCCACAATTCGATCTTAATTGAGAGGGTGACAGGTTCTTCAATTTTATTTTTTAATTGAAGGTGTCCGCTCTCACAAAATCTTCAAAACTGATTTTCTTCCTTTTTTATTTGTTTATGGCCAGCAGTTTTTGTTGTTCGTTTTTTTTTCTTTGAAGTCCCAGTGCATTGGTCTGGCCCCCAGAGCAATTGTCTCTTTGAAGTTTCTATCCTTCTACTGTCAACAGCATGGTCAATGACGTTCGTCCATAATAAAGGGGAGCACGGTGTTTTTCTTTTGCTGACCCTTTTATGGCTCTTGATTTTTCTTCTGAACGTCCTTGACTAGCCTTCGGCGTTTTTCCCAGGTGTACCACGTGGTTGACAGTTGTTTGTGAAGGCCACGTGGTTCCGGTGTAGTTTATTGCATGTTTGAAATGGTTGCCAATATGTAAATATTGGCGGCCATGTTGAAAAGTTTAGAAGTGTTTCAAAAATTAAAGTTGTGTGAATTTTGTAGAGTTTTGGGAGTTATTTGAGAGTGTTTAGAGGGGTTGTTGATGCTGTGGGGTTGTTTATTCGTTGGGGGGTTCCTTTTATCCCCTCCCCCACCTCTTGACAACTGTCCTCAGTTGTTTCTTAACACAACAATTCTCAAATTCCTCCCGCTCTTCTATTGTTGATATTTGATGGTTGCTGGTGTTTATTTCCATGGTCATGAAATAAACACTGGTGAATTATTGTTTTATTTTCGTCGCGTTTGGTTTCTTGACAGCGTGGGTGGCCGTTGCTTTCGTCGTCACTTACGGGGTGGAGTTTCGAGGTTTTCCTTAGAGGTGCTGGCAGATTTGCCAGGGGCCTCTACGGAAGTTTCTCCCAGAGCCCATCCGATGTGTGCTTCAATGCATTTTTGTCGGAGTGTGGATTCGAAGAGATCGTCCTCCACGTATACTTTGTTTGTTGTCATGGACACAGCTAAGTGCAGAGCCCGGCCTAGATCTCGGCCTAAGATGGCTTCGTGCCGGCCGGTAATCACTAGTAAGTGCCCTCGCACAGCGTGGGGGCCTAGCTGGACCGTCGCGGCGAGTCGCCCCACCACGGTGATCCTTTGGCCTCCCACACCCTGAATGTTGGGTGGGATTAACACAGGCTCGATTTCGAACTTGTGTTCCTGCGCGAGTTCAATGGTGATAACGCTGCCCGTAGCTCCGGTGTCCGCGAGCATCCGTATACTCTTTCCGTTGATCGTGACGGCGATGCGCGGGTTCTTGTCGCTGGCATCATAGTCTCCGACTTCTTGAGGTGAACAGCTGCTTACCAGCTGCTCATACACCGTTGTCATTAGTCTTCGGCAGCAGGAGTGGCCCTTCGTCGGCGATTGGGTTCCGGGAGCCATGATGGCTATTGTTTTATTTTCACGGCACCCAATCTCCTTGACGGATTGTTTAAGGACGTCGAGCGTGTCCTGCCAAACGATTAGATCGTCCGGGGTCCATTTATGTGCAGGAGCCCGGTCGAGCACCTTGACTGGTATATCCTCAGAGTCGTCAGAACTGTCGTTGTCGGGTTTATCAGGAGTAGGCGCTCCGGCGGCTGAGTCTGCTGCTGGAAGAGGAATCCGGCGGATTTGTCCCGCCACTCTTATTAGAGCAAACTCAACGCCGTCTTCGGTGATGATATCCGTTTCAGGCACCTCTCCTTTGATGTCATAGTCGGTAACCGGCTCTCCAAACTGCTTGATTGCAACCTTCTTCTTTGGTTGCCGACACTCACGGACGAAATGCCCCAATTTGCCACAATTATAACACGTCGACTTACTCTTGTCGAACGTGCGAGTGGTCTCTGGTTGGGTGTCCGCTGCAGAGTGTCGGTTTGAATTGGTGGCAGCAGTCTGACTAGGCTTTTTATCATGCCTAGACCGGTGTGTTTTGTCTTTAGGGCTGGCGGCTGCCGCCGGCTCCTGGTCGGTCTTCGATGCTCCTTTACCCGACTGTGAATCAGCTGCGGGTTTCGGTTCCGTCGGCCATTTATCCAAGGACAGCAAGACCACCTCCATATTGAGGACGGCGTTTGCGAAGTCCTTGAACGACGTCGTAGATGCGTGATGCGCGGCGTTCTGTATGGTGGGATGTAGAGCGCGGCGCAACTGGCTTATACGCAGCTGATCGTCAAGTTGCGGGTAAACTCGGTCGCCGAGTATCATAAACTCCCAGATGAAAGCTTGTGTACTCTCACCTTCCTTCTGGAGCATCTCTGTATACTTTTTCTCCAAGATGGCCAGTTCGTTCGGCTTCCCGAACGTATCTACCATCTGTACTCTCAGTGCTGGCCAAGGAATGTCCTGAAGCTCATACCTCAGTTTACTCAGCCACGTGCGGGCGGCCCCAGTGAAACACCCCGTGATGTATTCCTCCTTGTGGTGGTCTTTCCAACCGTACAGGTGTGCTACTTCCTCGAATTCTTCCAGGAAGGGACGGAAACCTGTCAATCCGTTGAATTTTTGGATTGAGTCGGCTGGGTGGCGACCGCTGTATTTCTTATTGAATTCTTCCACGGAGGGTTCTCTGGGGGTTGGTCGATAGATGCCATCCTGGACGTTTGACATTCCAGCCGGCATCAGACCTACCCCTTGCGGTGGAAAACGTGGCGCGTAAACTGAAGTGCCTTGTGTCGCTCCTTGGCTAGGCTGTTGTTCCGGGGGTGTCGAGCGGCGACCGCTACGTGCAACCCGGACAAGCGAGTGAGGAGAATCAGCACGTGTCGTGATCGGTATTTCCGCACGCTCATCTCTGTGACGCGGATCATCTGACTGCCCTTGTTGTTGCCAGTCAGGGTTACGCGGTAGATGACGTGTGTGCGGTGTGTAATGTCTTTCGTAACGATCGTGACGCTCTCTGTAGCCAACATAGGGGGCTGAAGAGGCGTCCGAGTCATCGTCGCGAAGTCGGTGTGTGCGTGTTGTCCGCCGTGGTGTAGTCGGTCGATTCGGTGTGAATCGGTCGTCTATGAACTGAGACATACGAGTCGAGAGTGCAGCCACTTGTTGTGACAGGTGGTCAAACTCGGCCCCAGTCGGCCGCGGCGGTGGTGTCACATCAGTAGTCACGGGTACTTCCAACAGATCTTCGTGCGAACCCTGGTGATCAGACAGGGACCCCGTATTGTCGTGTGAGGTAGCCATGATTAATGAAGTGGCTTGTGTAATGTGAATGTGCGGTGACGAACGAGTCCGGCGAAGTCCAAGTCGTTGTGTGCAGCTCCGAGGGTTCTCGAGTACACTCTGAGCTATACTTTCGGGTTCCAGTATGATGGGACTCGTTCAGTTCGTGAAGTTGTAGGTCGGTGATGTCACTGCGCGTTGGCAATTTAGTGCTTGTCGGCAACCGACACTATCGTACTCTTATACACTGAGTAACGATAGATTACCTAAGCTTGTGACGTGTATAACGAAGTGGCCGTTCACTCCGTTAGTGTGGTGATGGTTGTGTCGGGTTGATCGTGTTCTCAGTTGGGCGTGTGATGAGTTTTGGTTCCCAACTGGTGTGGCGTCGTGAGTTCTTTATTGAGCGTCAGATTTTGGAAGGATCTCTCTCGACACGCGGTATTTGGCGACCACGTGGAGGTTACGAGAATTCCAAAAACCTCAATAAAGAAACAGCAGATGTACAATACAACCTCGAGCGTGGTACACCACCCAATCAAGATTGCACTGCGGAAAGTGAATTAGAAATGGAAGTGTATTGCAGTTGCCTGAAGAAGAGGCAAGCAATATGAAAAGTAAAGCTAGAGCGCGGTGCCCGCACTTTTAGTTTTACTTAGAAACAAGAATGAAGAGTGTGTGTGTGAAGAACACACAAAGAACAAAAAGTTCAAGATGGCTGAACTTTTTAAATGCACAAACAAAGGAGAAGTTCAAGATGGCTGAACTCTCCAAAGAAGCAAGAAAAGAAAGCTGTTTTACTTTGAAAGTTTAAAACTTAGGTGCGGTGCCCGCACATCAAAAGTTTCAATTTAGTTTTATTAAAACAGTAAAACAGTGTAGAAATTGAAGTGTGTTCAACAAGATAAATACTTGGTGAACCAGAAGAAATGTTCAGACTGGAGAAATTTTGAGTCCTCACTGCTGGATGGCTCTGGATGAAAAGACAGAGTCAGTGCCCAGTGAGGGACTATGTTGAGTAGAAGGAAGAAGTCCGTAGGTGGCGCTGAGGTGGCCGCTTCCGGTTCAGTTTATTGCAATGTCCAAAAATTGATGATTGAAAAGTTCCTCCGGGGCACGTTTTTATGGTGGCCAGGAGAAAGACACAAAAAGAGAGAAAATTCAAAGAAAAAGAGAAGTTTTCTCTAACAAGAGGAACTCCGCCAGGGGGCGCGTGAGTGCAACCCTCTGGAAGAGAAGAGAAGAGAAGAGAACACAAAAAGATGAGAGAAGGTACAACAATGAGTCACATGGAGCGAAAAACCGCTCCGTTGGCGCTTTTTGAAGAGTGTCCGGTCGATCCAAGATGGCGGCCGGGCTTCAGTGTTGTCCAATGGAGAAAGTTCATGTGATGATGCATTGAGGTGATGATGATGAAGAAATTGAAGAACATGACTTGGGACATAGAGGGTCCCAAGGGAAACACCAGTGTAAAAACAAAGAACAAAGAAAAGGGGGGACAAGAAAGTCCCACGTGGCTAGAAAAAGTGTGTTTTAAGCTTGTAAGCCCCCTAACAATGAAATAGAGCTAGGGAGAATCTTGCTTGAAAATTAAAGATGAAGAGTGAAGATAATAGGACATTTTAAAAGACACACACGTCCTTTAAAAGCCTATTAATAGATGAATAGATTAGTAGATGAGATTTGTTTGCTCATCTCATAATGAGACTGCAAACTCCTCTCGGAGAGTAAGAAGAATTTGTTTAAAGTGTTGCCCACGTGGTGTGGGTTTCACTTTGAAAATTAAAGAAGAGTGAAGGTGACAGTGGGTGATTGTAATGGAAACATGAAATACAAAAACACGGACGGAAACACGTGTGTCCAAACGGTTGTCCACTTTCCGAGTGCTAAGCGGTCAGCAGACAAAAGTTCGTTCCCACGTGTCTCTAAGGACAGGACACAGAATCGCGCGGTCGACACGTGGTGTGTGTAGCCACAAGTCTCTTTCGCGATTCCACAAAAACGGTACCATGCGGTTGGCTTTGACGTGATCGAGGGCCTCCATACATGATCCCAACATAAAAAGGCGCCACGCGGTTGGCTTTGACGCTATCGAGGGCCTCCATACGTGGTTCCAACACAAAGGACGCCGCGCGGTTGGCTTTGACGTGATCGAGGGCCTCCATACGCGGTTTTACAAAGGCGCCACGTGGTCGACTTTGACGCTATCGAGGGTCTCCACACGTGGTTCCAACACAAAGGACGCCGCGCGGTTGACTTTGACGTGATCGAGGGTCTCCATACGCGGTTTTACAGACAGGCGCCACGCGGTTGACTTTGACGCTATCGAGGGTCTCCATACGTGGCTCCAACATAGAAAGGACGGACGAAGCCTCGTGAGGCACAATCACGAGACTTAGGACAAAGGACGGCTTCTGTTTACAGGTCGGAGAAGGCAGATGGAGCTATACCCCGCACCTCCACCAAATGTGAGCTTTTGACATCAACCAATATTTTATTACCAACCTTTAGATGACATTTTCTACTTTTCGTTTCTTCTCTGAGCAGTATGACACCTGCACAGAGAAGATCCGAGCTGTAGAGAGAGCTGGATGGAGATAGATTGTAGTCACTCTTCTGCATGGGGGTGAAATCAATGCAGGAGAGTGGCGGCCATCTCTCTCTCTTCCGGTTGATGCTGATATACATCTTCTCCATCGGTATTCCGACTAGAGAAGATGTTGTAGCTGCTGAGAATCGTATAGCTCCTGCCCTATGAAACCTCCGGCCTTTGAAGAGAAGTTATTTACATAAACATAGAGACAACGCTACTTCTTATTACAACACTTTTATTCATTCCTTGTAAGAAGTACAGATACAAGGGTGAATAGTAAAATACTAACTGTAAATCCTCAGGCCCATGATTTGGAATGTATCGCAAAAACAGGCAAAGGAAAGAACTGAGGAACAAAGAGGAACATGGTCCTTTTATACCTTGGACCTGTGTACACCTGCGAGGTGTAACCAGGTCCAAGTGACCATGGTCCTTTATGTATCAATCCGCCACTGGGGCATGAGTCAGAAAGGTGAGTCAGAGAGGAGGGAGGGACGGTTGAGAGTTGTTTACCCCCCAGGCTATGGTTTTGGCGGGATCACGATTTACAGGGTGTTACAAACTATTGACAAAATATTGATTTAGTATTTCAGTTTAAAATATTAATAATAAAGTCAATTTTTATTTGGTTCATGTCCTTAACTGGATTCCGTATAATTCACCTAAACACATTTAATTTGAATTCATTTAACTCATGTGTGTGCAAGGTATAAGGGGACAAATTAATCGTAGGTCACTAGGTGACCTACACCTGAGAACTGTAGGTCACTTAGTGACCTATAATTTAGAACTTTTTTATATCGGTGATTACGTGGGGGTTACATTAAATTAAGCTTGTTGCACGTGGTGTGGGGCGCAGCCCTCAATGAATGTAAAAAAGTTTAGGTCACTGAGTGACCCGCAGTTCATATCTATACGTGTAGGTCACTGAGTGACCCACAGTTCATATCTATACGTGTAGGTCACTGAGTGACCCACAGTTCTTCTCCAAATAGCTGTCTGAAAGTGTTAGTCACCTATTGACCTACGATTAGTCTCTCCCGTAGATAAGGTATTAATAATTATGTCATTCCCGAGCAAAATTAAGAAAAACTTGGAAAGTGTTTTAGAAACTAGAAGCGTACCTCCAGTCACTTGCAAATATTTATTCCTGTTAATATATTTTAGAATAAACTTTTTATGTCAGTTTGAAAATGAGCTAACTTAAAAATGACGATATTATTTAAATTTTTATTTATAAACGTTTTATTTCGAAAGATACTAACATAAAATTACAATTAAGTAATTCAAACACTGTTCTAGTTTCTCACACACTTTTAATTTCATTTTAGTGTTGCTTTTGAAACGCAGAATAACCAGAGTTCTAAAATCAGCTGTTCATTGTTTGAATTTTACTTTCACATAAAGTAAGATAAACACAAGGAAATAAAAAAAATGATGAAAATTAAAACAAATTCTATTTAGTTTATGTAATAACAAGAACTTATTTACCAAGTTTTGCATTTGAATTGCATTTCTTAAACACACCTAATATATACAAAAATATAAAAGTTATGGAAGATGAGATGCAATTGAATTTTTTTTTCTCTTCTCAAAGTTATATGAGCTTTAGATTATTATTCAGGTTAAGCTACACCAGTTCAAAAGATAACATCATTTTTTCATTTTGTTGGACTTTATGAATTTTCATCACTAAGTAAGAAAGAATAAGAAATAACGAGAAAATAGCAGTAAGCATATATATATATATATATATATATATATATGAAGTTACCTTGGTTACAAACACTCTTATTAGAGGTTGATCCTTTCCCTCAAAGATTCTTCTTCTATTCTTCTATATATATTTCTCTTTCTCTTTATTTTCTTCCTTATGTTTCCTAGGTTTCTAACTGCCAATACCAAAAATATCAAATGATGTTCTCAACCTACCATTATTTTTTTTTTGCTTATTTCTTTTTACAAACTTTAATTTTATTTTTATGGAAATAGTATTAAAAAAACCCATATTTTTCTTCATAATCGATTATTAGATTAGTACAGTGATTCCCAAAGGGTGTGCCACTATGTAAATGAGGTTTGCTAGATGTACCGCAAAATTTTGGATGTTATAATACTGTATGTTAATTTGCTGGTCATTTAATATTTTCAAATAAATTTAAACTTTACTGGAAAAAAAGCTAAATAAACAAAACTACTCTACTAAATGTATGCACTAAAATCGTTGGTTTTCAAAGTGTGTGCTGTGGTACACTAGTATGCTGTGATGTAACTGAGGTTTCCTAGGTGTGCCGCGATTTCTTCAGGCAAAAAATACTGTGCCGTGAGCAAAACAAAGTTTGGGAACCATTGAAATAGTACGTTTTGCAATCTTATTTTGCAATTAAAAGTGCAAATGTCTTATCTCCTTGGCACACTGACCACTTTTAGTCGTCGATTTCTACTTACTGCTGTGGTTGCAACGTATTGCTATGGAAAGAAACAAGATCTTGGCACACAAACGACAACCAGACTTCATTTTGCAGTTGAAATCGACCACAAAAAGTGGCTTGTTTGCCAAGGACCTTATCTTCTCAGACATAATGTTAATCTACTAATGAGTGTTATATGTATAAATCTAAATTGTTTAAATTTACAGTTAGCTAACAAATAAGACAATTTTATAGTTTTGTAGTTGTTTTTGTAACAGGAGTCCATCTTTTGTTTTTTTCTTTGAAAATACCTTAATTATAGTTAGTTAGCAACTTAGACATTTCAATTATCTCACCAAGATAATCAAAGGTGTAATTCATTTAGTTTCTAAGAGCCATACATACTAATAGAACCCTAATGTTGTTGTTTTAGAACATCAAAAAGACTGTCTGTAATAAAAATAAGATGTTTCTTTTAATACCTTCATCATACATTGTTATATGTATACATTATATATACTGTACATGTATATATTTTTTCAAGGCTTTAATTTGTGCTTGATTAATTTACTTTATTGCTACATATTCCTGCTACTTTTATTCTTAACTGTATATATGAAGATAATTAGTAGTTATAGTGATTCTATGTTTGGGAATAGTTTTTTGAAACTTGATGATATACCATTAAGTCTTCTCTCGCCTATTTTGTTTGTTATTCTTCTTGGCTGGAAGCTGTTACTATCTATTTTGTCACAGTAGAATGAGTTTACTGAACACAATTGTATTTTTTTTTAATAGCATACTTACATAAGAGGTATGTATTTCATGACAATCCATTGATTTATTAAATAAGAACAACAAGCAAAAAAAAATTGTTGCAATACTTTTAACTTTATGAAATTTTCTACGTTTTTATATTTTCAATTTTTTGATCTTTATTTAAATTGTAGTAAGGATGTATACAGTATATACATGTATATATAGAGAGAGGATATGGCATTACATTTTGTACAGGAAGGCCTATAGAGAGTAGTGTACATGGTAGGTAGGTAGGTAGGTTTAAGCTGAAATTCAATACTGTTGGGAATACGAGTTTAATGGCTGTCCCTAAAGTTTTATTTTTCTTTTATTGCAACAAAAGCATATCCTTTTTTTAGCTGACTCGTCTCACGCCAAATCCTTCAATGTGGATCCAAAGCAGCTTAAAAAACAAGATTTTTTTCTTCTTCAATATATATAAAGAAGGGTATAACGTGTACGTGTCACAGGGTTTATGTTATTTGTTTTGGGTACCTTTCACAAGTTGGATTCATTCTGTTTGAGTCTTGGAGTAAAAATACTAGGCCTCTCTAACATTTATTTTCTTCTTCTTCTTCTTCTTCTTTTTCTACTTTTTTTTTAAGTTGTATACCAAAGATTTGTCAAATCGATCGTCTTTTTTACCTTAAACTTCATGGATTTAGTTTTTCATATTTTCTTTTTTTTTAACTAATGTCAAACTTCTGGACATTTGCAAAATGTGTCGTTTATTTTGAGAACCTTTTTTTATCCATCTAATGGATTACAGATAAAATCGATATACACTTAACTATAGACTTCAATCAACTTGTCACTTACAAAATGATAGTCATGTTATGTTACTTTCAAATGATAGGTATATTCAGTTAATTTTAGTAAGCTGTTATTTAAGTTTTTTTTTATAAACGTATTTTGCAATATAATTCAGTTCAATCTGAGATCCATCTAATGATATTAAACACGGTGGCTGTTTTATGCTTTGATTTATTAATAAATGAGATTTTTCTATAGTGAATTTTGATTGATTTAATTTAAAATAAATTTTCCATTTATTTTTTAATTTTCAGTTTTGTATGATATTTAACAAATGTTATATACAGTATAACTAACTCCCGTATTCAAAAACGTTGCACTGTGTGACACAAGACAAAATTCTATATATTAAGTCTATGGAAAGTTTTTAAGTTTAGCTTTGTTTGGATTTCACTTTGGCTCAAGTAACAGTTTAGATTACTGTCATAAGATAGTGTTATGATAACACTTAAAGTAAAAAATACTAAAGTGTGAAAACCTCTATGAAATTTTTAGAAATTTTATTTAAGATAAGAATAAATATGTCTGAAAGAATTTTTTTAAAGTGAGAGTTTTTACTCTCATACATAGTAATTTGAGTTATTCTTTGTTAAATGTTTATGTAGCTGGGTTCTTTTGTAGGTTCTGATGGTGTTTTTGAGAGTAAAGTTCTAAGTGTAATGGGCACTGTCATGCACATTTACACTTGAGAATTCAATCCACAAGACACTGTTAGATTTACTTGTATTACACTGTCAGCAAAAACATACTATTACTATTGGGACAACCAAGTTGTGCATCCATGCATGAGTGCAATCTATCCTTACTGACTGCAGTGTGGCACAACACAACACATCACACCCAACAATAATATTGCTTTCTTTTGACATTTGCAAAAAAATATATATTTGATTATATCTCAGCTACAAATGTGTGGCTTGTTTTTGTACAAAAATAGAAATAGCATTCAGTTTTATTTAAAAAAAGAGCTATACATCCATTATTTAACATCAAAAACGTCAATCTTTTGTTTTTTTTTCTTTCGTTTAAATCTAATAATATTAATTCCATGCTGCTTTTTGTGGTTAATATTTGTGAGATGTAACTGATAATTTGCTAAGTAACGTTTTTTTGCGTCACTACTCAAGAATTCAATATCTATTAATTTACAACAATTTCTTGTTTTTTTCTCGTCGTGATCTTTATCGGACTTCAATTTATGTTTGTGCCACAATGACAGAGTGAGGTTTAGAGAAAAAACTGGGGTCACACTACTTAGTAAACTGTTGCAAAGTGTGGTGCAACAGTGAACACCACCACTTCAATACAAATGTCTACATTGTGAAGAAGAGGACTGAGTTTTATTCTTTGTTTTGTAACCAATTGCAACCAATAATAAGATTATGTTGGATACTGGGATTTGTTTATGATGATGCTATTGTGAATATCATTAGTAGAGCTTGGATTTTATACAATATTAAGCAAACGTTTCTCAATTTGTGGCCCAAGTGCCAACTATGAAGTAATCATCATCAATAGACCGACTGCAATTATGTCTCTTCTAATCATAAAGGCTGGTTAGAGGCTTGATGTCTGGTTACTATCAGTTGTCAACTAGATTTCTAGCCTCCAAACAGTGTTTATAATTGAATGAATTGACCCTTGTGCATGATTATTGTTAAATAATGTTTATATTTTCATTCTGCCCATCACGAGTTGTGCAATATTGTACTGCAATTGGTTTAGTGATGTGACCCTCTACCTTAAGACTATCTATAACCCACTCGCACGGCCCATCATCACATAAATGGTTGTTACACCAAACATGTATGGAGATTAAATTTTTTAAAAAATATATTTGCATTTATAGCTAATATTATAGCCTCAAAAGCAAAAAAGCACACATAATCTAGTTTTGAATTTAGGTATTATTTCTCTACCCAAAGTCATTTCATTCCATTTTTGTGTTTTACAAATGATTTATATTCATATCATATTATGTCCTAGAGATTTTTATGTTTGTGTATTGAATAACACGCATTGCTTTAGGTGTTTCTAATATATAGATTCGAAGAAAAAGTATTCCACATATGCAAAAATTCCATGGAGAACTAAAAAAACTTAAGAAACATATTAAAATGTTGAGAAAACTAAGTTTGAATTTTTTCTTCTTCTTATGTAAGCCTACATTGTATATGTATTTGAAAAGAAAATCTTGAAGTTCTTTTTATCCCGCGTTCGATTGTCACCATTCAATGTCATATACAAAACGTATTTTATAAAAGTTTTCACTATTTATTATAGGTCTACTTTTGAAATGTTTTTTTTTTCAAGTAGAGGAATATATATATATTTTTTTCTTTTTGAAGATTTTTCTTTAGTACTCTTCAGGTGAATATTTAGATGGTGTTTTGATAGATATGTCTATATATTGTATTATCCAGAGTGATGCTGCTACTGGTACAATCGATAAGAAATTTTTATAATGTTATTTACATGTGCAATGTTATACTGGTGCTTCTTAGCTTCCATAGGGATTTCTTTGAAAAATCTTCTTTTTCTTTCTTTCTAAGTTCTTAAAAATGTGCAAAAATCTAAGAAGTTTGAACGCAAACACCAAAAAAAAAGGTTGTATTTAACTTTGAATGAGATTTGTGTTTGTGTGTTTGAAAATATTTTACATTGTAAAGAAAACCACATAACATCGAGAAGAATCTGTGAAACATTACAATTTAGTAAATTTACAATTGGGAGATAAGATTTTACATATAATAATCTATTTACAGCATGTGGTTTTTTTAAAGCTTTGGTTTGTTTCAGGACGACTTCCTTTTTTCTTTTTTTTTCTTCTAAGTGAGAATAGATTTACTGCTAACATTTATTTTCTGTTAAGACAGAAATATATCATCAACATTTAACATACATGTTGTTATATGGTTGTAAAAAATGAAAAACCCTTTCATTTAACTTCATACAATGCAACAATCTGACAAGAAACAAATGTAGAAATATTTAGGCCCTTGACACACAGATCTCGACTGCAAAATGAAGTCGGTTTGTTGCCTGTGTGCCAAAGTTTGATTTCTTTCTATGTAAATACATCAGAACTACTGCCCACCCACCGGTGGCCGTTTTTGACTTCAAAAGCCGCTTGTGTGACAAGGTTTGTGTCTTTTCATAGAAAACACAACGCAACCGCCGCCCAGCCACATGTGACCTGCGGCAACATTTTGCAGTCGAAATCGACCACCAAAAATTGCCCGTGTGCCAAGGACGTTATATTTTTGTTTCTAAAAGAAAAATATTGTTCCTATTAATTTTGATCCGTGTAATTTTTTACTTCAAAATTTGTCACTTGTGTTTTCAACATTTCATAACCTTCGAAAATCAATATCAAGTTTCTTGAACACTTGTGCCCATTGTGTTAT
The DNA here is from genome assembly GCA_036925085.1 of Brachycybe producta. Lineage (NCBI taxonomy): Eukaryota > Metazoa > Arthropoda > Diplopoda > Playtdesmida > Andrognathidae > Brachycybe > Brachycybe producta. The sequence continues at coordinate 4,278,880 of JAUPFP010000007.1, read as the reverse complement.
TACAACGAAAACAAATGGAAGACAATGGGTGTTTGTGCTGTACATACATTTGTTATAGAAAATTTGTTCATCTATTATTATTAATATAAAGTTTTGAAGCTTTTTACTTTAATTTATCACAGTTGTTTTTAAGGTTTGTTGTATATAGCCTATTGATCAGATGAATTATTATAGAAATTGCAATTTTCAATGAAAATGAAATAGTGTTGCTTGTTTTAGCCACATTATTGGTCTCAGTGTTCTATTAGTATGTATAAACTGTTTTAAAAGTGTTTCATGTGATGGGGAAACATTTGTCTTTTTTACTTTCTAAGCACATTCATTTATTTTGTTTAAATGACAGCATTTTAAAGAGGATGATGATGATGGTTAATGATTGACGTCTTACCATTAGATTGTGTGTTTTCATCTGTTCCACTACCGCATCCTGGATTGTTGTTTTCACTAACATTTGTTCCATCTCTTAGACTAGTATCTGTAAATCCTGCAGGAGGACCTAGAGCCTTGTTTATAGTGTAATGTGGTGGTGTTTCATCTGGTAAACTATCAGGACTAGATCCTCTGTTAAAATGAAAACCAAAAAAGGGCAAACATTATTACCTCGTCTTATTGAGTACTGTATACAGGGGTGTATAAGGGGCCTAAATCAAGCTCATAACTTTTCAATAGCCACAAAAACAAATTACAAAACATTATTATGACAAATATTGTCAAATAACTGTCACTGACATCATCAGGTATGATTGTCACAATTTTATGACTTATTCTGTATTGAGGCCCAAGGATGTTATGATTTAAATCATGATTTAAACTATATTACTTTAATTTTTTTACATTATGTTTAGTCGTTTTTGACATCTATTTGTTTTGAAAATTTCACTCATAATTTCAAATGAAATAAGGCCTACTTTAACAATTTTCCATAAATTTATCATTATTTCCATTTAAGGCTTCATATATGCAATGCTGTTTATAATTTAAGCCTGGAATCATAGGTGGTTGACATCATTTGAACACATTCCGAGAATACATTTAGTCATTTTCATTATTTTACTGTATGGCTGGACAATGTATATTAGTCTCTGTTGTAGTTTTTGTTAAAATTTACCCCAAAAAATTAATTAAAAGTGTGGGAAAGTTATTTTTAAAGAAAAAAATCTCCGATTTAAATCGAATGATTAGGTTGTTTTAAAATTAATATTAAAAAGTATCAGCCATTCTGATTTGTAATATTAATCTGGATTGCATTTATTTTCCAATCAGTGAAGCGTGAACATGGAAAGCAAAGAGATTATGAGAATAATTTAATATTTGAGTGATTCTTTTTTTGAGTTGTGTTTACATTGAGATATTCATATTTATCATTTTTGCATAAAACGCATTCATGAATAAAACGTGCGTAGTTTGCATACCGGTAGAGTCCGCAAACATAAATGTTAAGGTACTGCCGCATACGCAATCAATTTATTATTATATACTGTATATATCTACACTTTTCGTTTACTTTGCTTGACATTTATATTTATATCGTTGATATCATTTCGTTTAATATATGCATTGAAGAGCATGCAAGGTTTTTTTAATGCTCACTAATAAAATGAAATCTTTATGGATAATCTGGTAAAATATGATGATTTTTTTTTTGGTGATTTTTTTTTGCTGCTTCAAGATTTTTTTTTTTTATTTATTAATCTCGCAGAAAAAAGTTATCTTTTTATATTTATAAGCTTACGTAGAGAATTAAGGAACTGATTTTGACATGCTTTTGATAATCGTTTCAACTACTTTTTATAGTGACATAATTAAATTATTTCTAAGATTTCTCTCGAGTATAGTCGGTTTTTGTGTTCCTTGAATAATTGTTGTTCACTCAAAAAGGTCCATCCATTGTCATCATATAAAAGAACAGACAGAATATGGTTTTTATATTTCTCTTGTCCACTTTAATGTCTCTATGGAATTTTCTAAATTTGGTTTTGCACCTTGCGACGAAACGAGCTAGGCCTTAATTTTATGTCGACCGCATTTGCTAGCAAATTGAAGAAGACGTTCAAAGCTTTGACAAATCCAACTGTGCAATATATATATATATATATATATATATATATATATATATATATATATATATATATATATATATATATATATATACATAAAATATATAAAAGAAAGTCCTATTTTTGGGTAATAATTAAATACAAGACAATTTGCTTTTGCCATGACAAAATCAAATGATAACACCAACAAGTTTGGGTGTAAAGGTGTGAATTAATTTGTTATTATTATTTTGAGAGTTAAAACAAGACTATAATAACTAAAAAAAATATGTAGCTTTCTGTAATTTACAGTATTTCTTTTTACTTTGCACATTTATGCTCAGATTCAAGAAGAACATTTGTCACTTGCACTTAAGTTGAACTCTCTGAGCGGGGATTCCAACATTTGAAAACCCCAGTTTTACTGATTAATTATTTTAGAAAATGATTTTTATATGATACTGGAAGTACAAACGCCAAGTTTCCTTATTGAATTAGGACTTTTTTATTAGTATTTAAATAATACTAATTATATTTTAACATACAACATGTACACCTACTCTATATGAAATAAAAACGAAAGTTGAGGATTTTATTGAGAGGTACTTTTTTATTTTCTCTTTGAAGCGTTTTATTTATTTATTTAGTAAATTCCGTAATCGAGAAATTACTGCTTGAAGATTTCCCAATTATTGATTGTTTCTAAATTTAAGATAATAAATTCTACTTTCTTCGTTGTTCGCATGTAATTACTGATTTTGTTAGTCTAATTTGATGCTTTCAAACTTATTTGGAATTGCAAATTATCTTTTTCTCTGGTAATTTAAATCGGTTCTTTGATTCTTTACGTGTTCAATTTACATAGTAATTCAATGATTTGATTTAATTATGTAACACAGGTGTTCATTTACTACTTTTTTGTTTTGTTTTCAAAGCTAATATTCTCATGGAGAATGTTGCTCCCTCCAGTAGGAAAAATATTCACTATATACAATACAAGTACATTTGTTATGTTATTCATGGTTATTGATTTTTGTTTCTAAAGGGTATCACCTAAAAAAACCGGAAATGGGTACAAAAAATATTTTACGTGTATTCTAAAAATAACTGATCTTTGGATACAGTCCGCCATTATTAATCATTGACTATTCTATTACAGTTTCATAGTTTCTTAGTTCTTGTCGTTGTTTTTTAAGATGGCTAAATAGATATTTATTTTGTTTTTGTCTCTCTGGATGGCGCAACAGATCCATAGTTATTTCTGAAAAATTTGGACGCAAAAACGTCAAGTAAATTTTTTTTAGAAACAGCATTATGAAAAAAATTCAAATTTTTTCAAAATTAGAATGGTAATAGATTAGGCTAAAAGTTTTGAAAGATTTAGCATTATGACCGACTATTCTAGTTTCTAAAACACTGAATTTTGTTGTTTTTGTTTGTGTGTTTCTCTTGAAAAAAAAGTTTGCTTGAAAAACATAACTTTTCTCAAAACCGCAGGATGGGGGACGAGACCTCCTATACAACATAATGGCCACTGCAATGGCGTCATTCGGAAAACTAAAACTAAAATTAATATCTATTCAGCCACATTAATAATTATAATTATATTCTATTTTAATGTGAGTCCAAAATGAGCTATTAATAAAAGCTGTTTTGTTAGTTTTTCCTAATATTCATTAAAGATGCAATTAAATATTTTCTGAAAAAATATTCAAACGTATTGTGTTAACGTTTTCGTATGTCGCCACACACGGTATGTTTGTAATTTGGAAACTGAAGTAAAATTAGAATGTTGCTCCTATCTCTAATATTAAATGCCCCCATTAACTCCTTTATATGAGGGCCCACTTGGCCTCCTCCTTTCTCCTCCCTCGTCTTTCAATGTATAAATTGAATTATGATTTTACCTATCTGTCCATGCAGCTTTCTTCCTTGAGTTTCTTTTATTCTGTTTACTTCGATGTCGTTGTTCTATGGAAATATCTCGGTCGGTGTCTGGCGACGAGATCTCGTTCGAAGAACTCGAGTCCGGCCGATGATACAATAAATCGGGCACTAAAAAAAACAACATAATATTGGCCATAAAACGATCATTGTGGTTGTAAACGGTTTTCCAAAAAGTCTTTCTCATAATAATAAAATGGGTATGTTATGGCTTAAACATAATTCAAGTGACACTTTTGATCAAAATCCTCCACCCTCCCTTTTTTTCTGAATTGCAAGACTTTATTTATTCAGAAGCAACCATTTATATTGTATGAAGAAAATCCTGCTTGTGTGTCATACAAAATGCATGACTTAGAAATCTGTCATTGTGTTATTTAATATAAAGGGGTTGGAAAATTCACTTGTGAGACTTTCACAAATCACTGTTATTACTGCCATAAGAAAGATCTATTGGAGATATGTATTGTTGATGTGTTTGTAATGAGATGTTTACATGTATTTTATGGGTGTTTAATGGTTCTTTTAGTGCATGTGTGTGTGCGTGTGTGCGTTCTGCATATCAGTCTAAGTGTGTTATATGTGCTTTCTTGTGTTTTTCTTATCTCTCTTGTGTGTTGTAGTATGTTTGACTCTCATTTTTATGTGTGTACCCTCGCTTTTTCTGTACTTTCTCTTTATTGTGTGTCTTTTTCATATTCTTCTTGTGTTTGTGTTTGAGTTGTGTTTGTGTTAGCTTCTCTCTATATAACTTTGTGTGTTCATAGGAGCTCGTTGGTCTTTTTTTATGTGATTGTGTGTGCTACCTTCTTTCTTTATGATTGTATTTTGTTGTGCTTATTTTATCAGTTTTCTTTTGTGTGTACGGTTAAGTTTTCCTATCACTTTGTATTGGTGTGCCCTTTCATTTTGTGTGTATGCATTATTTTCTCTCTAATTTTGTGCGTGTGTGTCTTATCTTCTATAACTTTGTGTATATGCAAATGAACGTGTGTGTTTAATGTGCGTGTGTGTGTGTGTTTTGTGTGCGTGCATGCGTGTTGTCTTTTTTTCTTTCGTTGTTTGTGTGTTTCATCAAATGAATTTTGTGTGTAAGGTTATCTTTTCTTCTCACTGTGTATCTTATTTTGCCTGACTTTGTGTTTGTCTGTATGCATTATGTGTGCGTATCCATGTGTGTGTGTGATGTTAAAAGTAGTGGTGCCACCCCTTGTGCCATAGCAATCACTGCAAGCACCTTACTTACCTCTATGGAATGGCTTTGTCCTAATCGATGATTCAAACTTGAGAGTACAACTGTTGCTCTCAGGTGGACTCTCAGTATCCATATTTGCAGTTTCATATTCTGCGGGTGGAGCACTGGGTGCCACAGCAACAGCGCTCTCGATAAAGGGAGCATGCATTCGAAGTATTTCTCGCGGTGGTGGACCTTTATGTTTTTCTTGATGAAATCCACGATGTTCATCAAATGGAGAATGCGTTTCAACGGCTGAAATGAAATGAAATTATTTTTTATTATAAACTAATCTTAAAAATTTTGGTCTTTTATTATTTTTCTTACGGAGATTTGGATATCGCTGTCGATCAGAAATGCCAGAAGATCTTGCTTTTCTAACTCTAGAATAAAGACCCTTTTTATTTGGCTAATTAAAACCAAAAACAAAAATAATTTTAATAATTAGTATAAAATTCAGAAAATGTATTCATTTACCGAGATGGACGTTTGTCCTTGTCCCAATGGATTTGCTGCAGTTGGAGTTCCGAGTTGTCCAAATGTATGCATAGTAATCCCATTCTCGTCATCATTAATGCTAACGCATTCTGGAAGTTGGTAGGTCGCATAAGGACTAACGTCATCTTGAGCACCTAATTGAAATGTCAACTTTGCTTTTAGATTTTTAATATGCATATATTGTTGGTTTCGTCATGGTCCACTTATTTCTCACCAGATGGATGAGATCGGTGTCCTCCTGGACCACCACCACCACCACCTCCACATCCTCTTTGTGGTGATGACGGTGCTTCTCCTTTTATTCCTCCACCACCTTCACCTTTTTTATCTGAATTTTCCATTCCTGATTGTTTCAGAGGTGGCAGAACATTGTTTCTTGATAAATATCCTGAATATTTTATTTTCATAGAATTAGTTATAATTTTTTTTTTTTATGGATTGAAATCTTTTGGTGTATTTTTTCTGAGTTTCCTTTCTTAGTTAATGTATGCAATTAGTTTTGTTTTATGAATATTCTTCTAAAATTTAGCTTAAGGTGGTTTTAAAATGCAAACGTCTCCCAAATTTTGTCTTTCAGTTGCAAAATAAAGAGGAACTTGGAAAGTGTTTTAAAAACTAGAAAGGTAACTCCAATCATTTACGGGTATTTTCATGTTGATATATTTCAAAATTAATTTTTTTTAAAGGAAAATTTAAAAATATTGTTTGTTAAAGTTGGGTCATTTTAAAACTCGCATAAAAAGCTTATTTTGAAAGAATATCAACTTGAAAATGCCAGTAAATGATTGAGCTACCCTTTTCTGAGTGTTCTTTTTATTTAATGAGGCCCCATATCTTGAGTAAAGTTTAGAGAAGTTTTAGTAACTTTTATAAAAGCAACTTTTTTTAGATTTAATAAGGTCACTTGCGATTGATATATAATATACTAGAGTTATGTACCGCTGCGTTTATAAGTGCTGTGTTGTCTTCTCTTCATAAAGTCACACACAGTAGCCGTTATGACAATGACAACTATTAACGTGACGACTAATGGAATAATGATGTTCAAGTTGAAGTAGAATGGCAGGTACTTGAGTCTGCCCTCGACAGTCACATCTGATGCATAACCTCCTGTGGCAAACACATTAACAAAAACTTGGAGTCAGTCTGATGAGAATGGAGTGCAACAAATGGCCACTTATTGATTATTATTATTATGATATATATATTTAGTGCAAAAGGAGGGAGGAGGTGAAAAGAATAAATCTCTCATAAACACCATAGTTATGTGTGGCAATAAAAAAGGAACTTCTGATCATTGATTTTGATTTATTTTTATGTATGGCTATGAAAAAATAAATTGCAATCAATATGCGATTTATAAACATTTTTGTACTTAACAGGTAAATTTTATCTATTTACATTAATAGTTCATAAAAGTCTGTATTGAAATCAAAAAGTACATATTCATGTAAAAATTAGTCTTAATAATTTTTTTAATTATTAGTTAAAATTTATATGCTATAATCTATTTTTTATCACCTCGAAATGTGTGCCTACATTTTTTTTTGCCATATAAAATAAATTTCTAAAAATTACCGAACTAAATATCAGTGTAGTTATTTTTCAGGGTATTTTGAACAAAAAATAAATAAAATAAAAATCGTTAAGACAAAATTGTGAAAAAATTTTTTCACATAAAAGCTGTCCTAAAATATAATGCACTTTGTATCTTAATAAAGATTTCTATAAAATATTGACATAAATTGATGAAATTTAGTTGCAATGTGGTTGCTATTTATTTTTCCATAGCTGTATATGAGGTGTGTATGGAGAGCTGACACATTTATTAATGTGGTGTATACCTTTGAGATCATCCGTTGTGGTTGCCTCATAGTCCACTCTGGTCATTCCTGATTCACTGATGACCGAAATACGAACCGCATAAGTTGTATTCGGCAAAAGATCTCTAATGACATAGTTTCTTTGCGATGGTTTAACGTTATTAGCAATGAGCATCCATTCAGTGTTGCCTTTTGGTGTGCATTCGAGAGTAAAATGTTGAATATGACAGCCACCATCCACCCACGCATCTAAATACACCATGATAGATGTCCTATTGGCTTGTAAAAGTTGCTCTTCTGATGGAATAATTGGCGCTGCAAAGATAAAAAAAATACCATTGGAATTTTCAACTCATTGTCATTATTTCAATAGAATGAAATTCTACTTACGAAAGCCCTTTGTGTTTGTAACTTCAATTTTGCTCATTTCACTAGTTCCTGCCTTATTTTCGGCAGTAACGTAAATATGATATCGGCTTCCACACATGAGATTCTCCAATAAATATGACGTGTTCTCGTTTTCTAGTACAACTTCTTGCCAGTTTCCTTCTTCTCGTTTGTAGTTTAATTTATAACCTATTAAAATATGGTTAGTTTAATAAGTGCAAATTTTAAATGTTTTTTTTTCTTCTGTAAGTTCTAGTTAAATAAAATATTGCTAAGAATCGAAAAGGCAATCATGAATGTCAGAATGATTATGAAAAAAGGCTTTGCAAGGTTACTACAACACCTTTAACATTATTTAAAACCAATTTTTCAACATAACTAAGTATTAAGTAATATATTACTGTAATGTTTGTCATTTACTTTGCTATTGTTGTTGGCAATGTGGTGCAATTTCTAATGTGGACACATATACGTGTAGTTAAATCTCAGTACCACATTTTAAAGCAATTTTAAGAATAAATGACGTTAGAAACTAGGAGAGTAACTGAAGGACTAAAGGCACTTTCATAATACCTTTGAAAATACAAGTGTTTTAAATTAAATTTGACGTTTTCAAAGGTATATTCTCTAGTCTAAAAAACAAGACCGTCTTCAAATTTGAACAATAATTGAACCGGAACAGGTGACAACGTTTTGAATACCCTTTTAATTTATACTGATTTATTTGACCTCTAAAAGATTAATTTTAAAAAAACAAGCCATTCTCCAGGAATATTTTCAGTTTTATGAAAAATTGTGTGTATTCCTTAATATATTCTTCGGATAACGAGGTACTTTAATTACGTTTCAGATTGCCGTTTGTTTGCTACAGTCATTTTAGCAACTTTGAAACCACAAAATTGACCACGTCTAAATTCTTAAGGCAAAATTAATCTTGCAAATAGCTATATTTTACTTACGCAGACATTCGTTTATTTTGAAAGATATTACGATTAACTAAATTCTTTAAAACTTCTAGTTGTTAACAATCATTTAATTTTTAATAGTGCATATTTATTTATGATTGATATGTTTCCACCTTTGATGTGACTTCCACCGTCGTCTTCCACTTTCCATGCTATCTTTAAAGATGTTTTAGTTGTGTCCACTACTTTTACCATTGGTGCTGATGGTGGCTCTATTAAAAATAATGCAAACCATCTCGTAATGTGGACCACTTTCTAATTGTTTCAACAGAAAAGTTTCAACTTACGAGACTTTTCTTGTTTCACTATTTAAATAAAAAAACAAAAAAAATTATCATTCGAGCAAATCCTTTAGTTCTTTCGTAGTTTCTTACCTTTAACAATTAATTCGTGATTAATATCATCTGCAGCGTAGATATTTTCAACTCTACACGTATAATTGCCAGAATCTGTACTTCTCGTATCGGTTATTGTTAAAGATCCATCGCTCGTGATTCGTATTCTACTCGATTCGTGCAGTTTTTCGCCACTTTATTTTTGTACAATATAAAAAAACCAGCTTTTAGTGAATTAAAATAAAACTCTTAATGGTTTTTTTTTATCATACTTACAGTTTTTTCCAATATCTCTCAGGTGTTGGAATGCCAACTGCACGACAAGAAAGTTTTACATCAGCCTTTCGATAAACGACAATCTTTTCAGGAAAAGATCCAATCTTTGCTGGCACTTTAAAGAAAAAAAAAGGAAAAAATAAACGTAATGCTTTTACACAGTTATCGCAAGAAGTGTTTTTTATGTTCATTTCTAAAAAGCAGTGCTTTTTAGTCTTAACCTGTCGACTGTGGCGATAACATCACTTTCCTTGACCGTTTGCCTTCACCTACAATAGTGGACGCCGTCACCCAAAATTCGTATTGATAATCTTCCTTTAGACTTCTGGCCTCATGGACAAATTCACTCGGTGGAAGAGACAAATCCCCAACCTGCTGTTTGAACACAAATCGAATAAAACGATGAACAGAAGTCTCTTTCTCTCTCTCTGTCTCTCTACATTGAAATTGTATTCTCTTGTGGCCACGGCCCCCAAACTTAAAAGAGAGCCACACGTTTTTTTTTTGTGTTTTTACTTCGATTTATATATAATATACAGTATATATAAACACGAACAAAGAAAGAATGCCTTCATTTACGTCCATGTGTCCTCCACGTCGATAAATGGTGTATTTGGTGATGACACCGTTGGGATGTTCTGGTGGTCTCCACGTTATCAGAATCGCATCCGATGACATGACTAATGCCTTTATGTCCTCTGGAGGACCGGGCACTAGACAAACACACAAATGGACAGAAAAACAGAAACCACATTTTAGTCATTTTTCATCATTAAATTTTCAACAACAATTTGATGACATTGCAATAGAAAATATATATTTGTATTGATTTCACTTGTTTCTTTTATATTTCTGTTATTATATTAATAAAAGTGAAAAAAGAAAATCTTTTCATGAAAATTTCCTTTTTCTTTCATATTGAAAATCATATACAAATTGATTTCAAGAATAAGATTAGTTTTTATAATTATAAAATTAGTAACTTAGATTTTTTGATTAAAAATTTGCTGCATTTTAAAGACAAAAATTAAAATGCATCGTCTGCTCAAAGTTGGGTCATTTTCAAAACAGACGTCAGAAGTTTATTTTAAAAGATATTAACATGACAATGCCTTTTTATTGATTGAGCTACCCTTCTAGTTTCTAAAACAAATTCAAGTTTCTCTTCATTGTGTTCCTTCAAAACCTTTAAAACCACCTTAAGGAGTGACGAATGAGCATGAATACCTTTTAAAGAATACTTTACTAAGTAAAAGTTAAAACTTGACTGGCACAATTTCGTGATTTTAAAAATCGATAAATAAAGTTTATTCGTAATGTGATTGAATTACTCTTCTAGTTTCTAAAATACATTCAAGTTTATCTTGATCATGATTGAAACAATTTCTTAAACTAATCCAAAACAAAAAGCTAAATTTTATATATTCAAATATATAAGTCTACAACTTGAAAAAAAAAAACATATCTTGAGGTGTATAAATAAAAGAATGAACTATTAATTAGCTCACCTACCATCCTCCTCTGTCCTACAATGCACAGCTTTACTTCGAATTCCATCTCCGACTTTAGTAAAAGCTAATGCTCGTATGCTGTAGTTGCTAAACGGATGAAGTCCCTCCAAATGGACTGTACTTGATGGAGATGTTTTTGGTTCCCTCGTCTCTAGGAGACAAACACCATGAAACAACAACAAAACAAAAGAAAAACACGTTTCTCAGCCAGGGATTACAAACAATGCGAAAAAAAAAAGATAAAGGTGTTTATGTTTAACATGTTATACTTTTACTCTATAAGTAAATGTTGTTTTTACCTTCAAGGAACTCGGTTCTACCATAATAGACTTTGTATCCCTGTAGAATTCCATGGACATACTGTTGTGGTGGTGGTTCCCAATCCACTTTTATAACCGTGGATGATACGGTAGTACATCTGATGTCGAGAGGTGGATGACTGGGAGCTGAAATTAGTTGATTCAGTGAGCAGAAAAATCGACTATGCCTGAGTTCCTATCTATAAGTGAAGAATTAACGATCCACTAGGGAAAGAAAGACAAAGCTCTCTCTCTCTCTCTCTCTCTCTCTCTCTCTCTCTCTCTCTCTCTCTCTCTCTCTCTCTCTCTCTATAGAGACACTTAAGAGATGAGGTGGGAGTGGAATAGAATATTTGGCCACGGTGCCGTTGTGTGTCAAGGGCCCGTATACTAGTTCACTCTAACGTCTGCTTCACACGAGACACGTTGTGTCACCACAAAAAGTTTTATTTCATCAGACCATTGATTGGTAGGGGGTGTTTACACGAGACACCGTTATTTTTGCACCTGGTGGCGATGAGTGTCAAACACGAGCGTCAAACACCCCCTTTTTGTCAATGATGATCATGGTCATTCCAGTAGAATGCACTGATGGCATTCCATTGTTTCAACTATAGTTAATATAAAGCAAGCCGCGTCTACCACTGCGTGGTCACACAAAGCGGTGACACAGTTTATACCGTGTGAAGCGGACCTGACACTCTCCTCAGACTCACTTGTAGAATGTAGAGTAGCACCAAGATGTTCATGAGGAGAGTACAAGTGTTGGATTTTAATTAAGCCGGCCTTCTACAAGTGATATATTTTGTCAATTAGGTCTATGTCACTTGCTGAAGCGGAAGCGATACACTTGTTTAAACATTGTTGGTTGGCCACATGCACTAGTACTAGGAATCGGTAAATGTGACACAAGTCAAAAGATACACGATTAATTTATTTTTCAGCTACATTTACACCACGAACATTTGCTGACCAAGACGCCTGCGGTTACTTTCCAGTGCCTTTGGTCAGCAAATGCTGGTGGGTTAAAACGGGGATTCTAGGCAAGCTTGAGATGAGGCTTGTCTAGGAATTTGGTGAATTCGAGGAGGCATTAAGAATACGGCCGTTAGTTGGTGGCGCGAGAGGCGACTTTTCTGATGCTGATGATAAGATTGGTAACAATGGACTAAAGTGTATAGAACTCTATAGAGAGCTAGCTATTCAATTGCTTTCTTATGCATATGTACGCAAGAAGGAAATAAACATTACAGAAGAAAAATTCTGATTAAGTGCACAATGTTAGTTTTAAGACTTGTTTTATAGTTGAGACTTTGAAAGATAATAACATTGCATATGTGTAAAGATGTGTCTTTTTTTGCTTCATCTTCTTCTTCCTGAAATCGATTTTCGTTCGCCAACTAAAATTGCCTCTCTTCCTCTCTTTTGTTAGTTCGCTTCATACCTATACATACTCAGCTGAATGTCACTTGCATTTGAGAAAAAAAAAAAAGATGCAACATTTGCATAACTATAAGCTGCGTATCTTATGTCTTCGAAGTTCGAAACAATAGCTGGTATAGCTATTGCCGCCTCTTAACCACCCATAGTTGCAACTCTTCGAAAATTCACTTTCTTCTTCTCTCAACATTCACTTTTTCAGCAACACACGTACATAAGAGACACACAATGTTACTTTGCAATTATTCTTCACGTGACATTCATAGTTACACTTACTGTCTTCGAGTGTTATGGCCACAACTTCTTGTGACCGTGGTCCAGCACCCATTCGATTGTAAGCTTCAATGACCACGCCATACTTTGAATATTTTTTCAAGTTGTTTAGTGTCATTTCATTGTCCGTAACACGACTGTCTTTAGTCGAGAAGATGTACGTTTCTGTTGTCTCCATCGAGTCCAATAATCGATATCCAATGTGATATCCTAAGATTTCTCCGTTCCATAAATCTTGACGCGGTGGCTGTTACAAACAAGACAACCAAAGTTAACCTTTTTTTTTATCTTAACGCTTCGATTCCTTTTTGCGAGCCCTGCCACAATGCATCATTTGTCCCAACAAGTTTCAGACAAATGTCCCATTATTTTGTGGCTCCTTTGCTAACCAATCAGATTAAAAGTATTGGTCTTGTAAAAAGAATGATTTATCTTTTAGGTTCACTTGGTTGTTTTCTAGGAGAGTTGTTTTTTATTATTATATTTCTCTTTCTCTCTCATACCTTCCAGAAGAGTCGCAATGCTTGAGAAGTAATTGGTTCCATTCGAATAGAGAGTGGAGGACCACCTGGCACTGAAAGAGTACAAAAAAAAAACAGAAAACTCAAATAAATTTTGAAATTTATGAGCTTACATTTTACAAAATTTAATTAAAAATTGAATTTCTACTATTTTATATCGACCTTCTTCAAGTGTAGTGATGGTGGCAATGTCACTAAAGTTACTAATTCCAACTTCATTTTCTGCAGCTATTCTGAAACTGTATTTGGAAGCTGGAAACAGGTCACTCACAATAGCACTGGTCATGGTTCCATTTACAGTTCCAGTTTGATCATTACGAACCCAAGGATCTGAAATTGAATAATTGAAAGCGAAAGATAAACTATTAATTTATTTTTAATCACATAAAAATAAGTTCTAAAGTGGTGGGCGGCTGCCTTTAAAACTGTGTTATACAGCAGATAACATTTGCTTAAATATCTTACAACTGTATTCTAAAAAGTTGCTTTAATTAAGACAAAACATTTAACCTACTCAGTTACTTAGGTTTAAACTTGTATGTTTTGTATTATTTTCAAATGGCTCATTCGCCGCACCGTAGTTAAAGCTCTGTTTAAGCACAATTCAGGGAATAATTTTCTAAACTCATTACGTCAAAAATATTGTCACTAGTTAAGCAAGTAAATGTGCTCCGGCTTGCAGTTAACATTATAAGTATTGCTTAAAGTTGATCATTTTTTCATTTAAGTTTAACTTTAATTTTTCTATGAAGTCAAAAAGTTGGATTCAATTTTCACACACAAAGACAAAAACAAACGCATTTTTATGTTATAAATTAAGCCTCAATTAATCATTAAAAATTTTCTCCAGTTTCTATTTTAGTATAACGAATAAGAGTCGCCTATGTTATTTAGAAAACAATTTATGCAAATCCCTAAGGCAGTAAGGACGAGATTACTCAATTTAGAATGTAGATATATTGAAGTAATCAGTTTTAAGTACAATTTCTTGTACAGTTTCAATATATACACTGATGAAATGTTCTTCTTCGAACACTTCCTTCTTCTTAATTAGATTTATGAAAAGGAATTCTGGACCGAAACATTTTCCAATTTCGTTTCATTATATACAGCTTCTTTTTTTTTTATTTAAGTCGATGACAGATTTTTTTTTCTGAGGCGGTTGCGGCATTTTAAACTGTTCCTCTTAAAGTGCCATTTCCTTAATGTAATTTCCAATTATTAGTTTCGGTTGAGATTTTGTGTCAGTCATTATACATTTAATTGAAGATTTCTTTCACGGCTTATTATATAAGGAAGCATTTACAAACACAATTTCTCTGTTGAAGACAAGCTTCTTTCTATAAGCCATCTTGGTTTTTTTTTTCTTTGACAAATTTTTTTCATCTACTTTTTTTTTTTACTAATTTTATATCATAGTATTGTTTTTGGTATTTATCTTTATATAAGTGTATATATAATGTACGTCAACGTTGCCTTTACATTTAATTCAATTAATTTTGACATTAAGCTGTTCTTCATGTTTCACATTACAAGACTGTAACGTGAAAATTGTTTTCTAATTATGAGCTATAAATTTTCTTAAGTTAAAAAAAAAACAATATTTGATGCATCCATTAGTTTCTTTTAATTACCTCTATTGACTTTGTACTGATATCTGTACTTCGTAATCTGACTGTTTCCATCAAAAGGCACTGTCCACGAGAGTTGAACACTACGACTAGTAGCTTCACTAACACTAACTTTTCTTGGTGTTTCTGGTTTTTCTGAAAAAAAAAGATGAAATGTATTCATTAATTAAATCAACTCATTGATTTTTAGAGCAACACAATTATGCTTTTTTTTAAATCTAAAGACTGGTTAGAGGCTTACACCTCGCTTCCACTAAAAAAAAGATTAAGTGCAGTTACATAACCAAGATTATAAGATTATAATTAATTGCAGACGAGTTAGAAGTGGTACTTTTGTGTTTTCATTTTTGAAACACTTAACTGTGATTAAATGATTTTGTCACTTCCTGTTCGGTTTCACTTCCTGTTAAACAGTTGTGCATTTTGTGAAAATTTCATGTTGTCATTTTTTGAATACAGGAAATGATGTATTTAACCATTCAATAATGTGGTTAACCACACTGTGTCAATGCAGTTGAGTTAACTCCATTGGTCATAGATTTAATCATGGTTAGTGTAACTACATTTATTTCCACTACAAAATTAACTCTGGTTAACTTTTTAACTGCAGTTATTTTTTGTAGTGGAATTGATTTATTTGGTTAGAGATCAGGTGTATAGTTGGCATACGCTAGTTTAACTAGTGACTAGAAAACCCCTAACTGGTATTTTTTTTTAAAAAAAGCATAATTTTGGTCTTGCAATTAATTTTACAATTTTAAAACACTTGCCTAAGATAGATAGTGTAATAGACATGATATCACTGCCATAATTATTTCTTGCTTGACATTTAAATTCGGCGTGGTCACTTCGATCCGTTTTATGTATTATGAATTCGGATTTCTTTTTAGTGGCCGTGATCATCTCTTTGATAGTAATTCTGTTTAAAAAACAAAGATTTTAGTTTGTAATTAAAATACGGAAATGTTTAGAATTTTTAATGTAGTAGACATTTCCTTTTAGTAAGATTGCAATTTTATGTGACATTAATGTATCGAGGATAACATAAAAATGCAAACCACAAAAATTGCTTTATGTGGTGTCTTTTTCTGTTGTTTTGCTTTTAAAAAAAATATATATATATTTTTTGTTTTAAATAAATAGTTTTTCTTAGCTTTATATAAAGTTACAAAGTGGCGTCTTTGTGTCGACAATCGATAATTCCTTAAAGTCTTTATTATTGCATGTTATATTTCTTTTCTTTTATTTAAAAAAAAAGTATTTGTTGTCGCCAGCTGTATATTAGGGTTGTCTGTAACAATATAATATTTTGCATTTTAAACGTTTACAGACCACAAAACAACACTAGATATAATGAAGATTTTTTTTTTCATCTTCTTGCTTTTGTGCTATAAAGATGGAATTTTTCTAATAAGAGATCATTAGAATGATATGTTATGATCATGTATCATGGGAACATGCAATAAATGGCATTCGGTTGAATGCACGCAACACATTTTTTTTTTGGCTTGACAGGTTTTAAGCAATATTCTCCAAAGATTATTCTTATCCATAAAAAATCTATTAATTTATTTTTTCTATTTTTAGCTGACAAGGACTGTCAGTAAGAACTCATCAGTAGTAAGACTTAAGCCTTTTTTTGGCCTTAAAGCCTTACATATAGTCCAATCTGAACTTGAGTTATAGAGGGGCTATGTATTTTGTGGTGATGACTGTTTGCTCCTTTTGGATAAATTGACAAAAAAAAGAAAAGAATGAAAGGGATGTTGAGTTTAAAAAAAAAGATTAAGTTGGTCCTCTGAGATTGCCAAAAAAAGTTGTGTTTTGTATGGCATATTTCTATTCATTCGAAGAATATAACAAAATGTGGTGATGGCGGTGGTGGGGGTAGTAATGGTGTTGGTAGGTGAATGGGGATGCCGTCTGTCGTTCGAAATCTTATGATGAACTAGGAGTTAAAGTAGAGTGTTTGGCACCTGGGATCTTGATGTTGATCAATGATGCTATCATTCTTTTTCCACGTCATGATTAGAGGAGAATCGCCTTTGGCTTCGCACACTAGTTTTGTACTCATTCCCTTGCGAGCTGTTTCGTGGCGTTGCTTTGTCTCAAAACGAGCTGGAACTACAACATATAAATGCACATATATACTCAATTATTTCACTTGCACACACATATACACACACGCTGAATTTTTTTTTAAGCTTGAGTAATGTTCCTTGCCTGCATTTCAACTAATATGTTTATACTGTATTACGAAACAGCACTTTAATATATAGATACATATAGCTTAAAGGTGAATATTACTTTTGTTTGTCAAGAACAATATCGTCTTATTATTTGTTTTTTTTTTTGCTTAGGATAATTTTTACTATTATATGTCTGAAATTTTATATTTACGATTGTAATTTCATGATAATAACTAAAATTGCAAATAATTTCAGCCAAATGTCATTGTGACATTTTCAGATTCATAAAATTCTAGCATTTCCTTATCTTACAAATGTATATCTCATTATTTTAAATTGCATGCAAGCAGCCTACAATACTGTACCATGTGAGTTAATATAGGCAGATATTTGGTTATCGAGGTTCCTATAGTTGTTTCTTCACAATGTTGATGTGATAAATGTATGTTCACAGCATGTCGCATTCAAGTAGAAACTAATGACATTTCTTACATCAAATGTATATGTAAAAATATAAATTCTATGATGAGATAATCCACTGTATGGCATTGTGTTTGTGATGCATATATATGATTGAAAACCACCACCTGTGGGGTTTTTTTTTTTTTTTTAATCCACAAACAAGTGACATTACTGGTAACATTTCTTTTTATGATAAGTATGTTTCACAGTAGCCACAGTAAGAATCATACATGTGATTTTGTATTAATTTAGCGTTTTTTTTTTTGGCATAAAACAAAGCTATATTTATAGTTATATATACTGTATATATGTGAGAAAAAATGGCACCATTTATGAATTTGTGTATTGCCTTGGAATTTATGCCATGGATATTATCAGTCTCAAGTACTTCATAGAATAAATAGATAAACTAAAGCTCTTTCTGGTAGTTCCTCATTTTTGTCAGTTTTATTATCTGTTGGAAATAGATTTTTTTTGTTTTCCTGCACATTTTTGAGTTTTATATTATTCTATAAATTACAATACTTTTTTTTTCTTAACAGAATATGCATTTGCTTACTGTGCACTTTAAGGAATGCTAGTTTGCTTAGTCCTGATCCAACTCCGTTATTGGCTTGACATAAATAATATCCTTCACTTCCTTCTTGAGTCTTCTCAATGATAAGAGAACCATTCCGAGCTATACTGTTAGCATCATCCATATAATAATGAATGGTTCTGTAATCACCTAGACCATTTCCTGTAGGGAATAAAGAAAAGAGACCACTTTTTTTACCAAATCATTTATTGACCTTTCTCATTTTTCAAGCACTATATAATAGATAATTTTCTGTAATCACAGGAAATTGAGATTGCTTTTTTTTTGGTTCTTTAAGTTTGTTTGGTTACTGTTTTAACATTCATTGGTGGTAACTTTATTCATAATTCATGTTTAAAGCATTTTTTCTGCATAATATATTTTTACTGAAAAATGAGTTTAAAAGTTAAACGGTTTTTCTCTTATATTTGTGAACACAATTAATTTTACTGACATTTTTCTTTCCAAAACTTTACTTGAAAACGCTTTTTTCCAAAAAAAAAAAAAGTCTTTTTCTAACACAGCTCAACCACAGTTTAGCATTTATCTTTGTGAACGGTTTTTTTTCTAAGAGCTTTGAAAACGGAAGCGGAAAATTGATTATTTCATCTCCTTCATGTAGAGAGAACAAATGAAAAGGACTTTCAGTCGAATGAGACTTTGCCACATTAGAAAAGTGGAAACTCTAGACTTTTTCCTGAGAGTTAATATCCTGTCCATTGTTGTATTTTGAGAAGTGCACTTCAAATACTGAAATCCTAGTAGACCTTTACAATCAATTTTATTCGAGTTATGTAATAAGTATTAAAGCACTTCACTAAGGGGTACTTCTAACATTGGATGTCATTTTAATTAAATTCTTCTATTGTAAAAGGTCATATGGAGTCTTCGTTTTTTTCTTCTTTCTTTTTTACTAAATTCAAATAATGTTTTCAGGAATATTTGTCCCTTATTGGAGTTATATTTTTACTTGAATAGATCTACAAATACGAATTTGAACCTCAATAGCGAAAACACTATTTTCATATATTGTTGATAGATTATTAAATTTTGTGTGAGACTTATACAGAATTCAATCTCACATGGTGATTCAATTCTGTTTTCAATAAACGCAATTAAGGATTTTGAATATTTTTTTCTCACACACACACACAGTTCTAAATTTTATGTCTATTTTATTTATACTTGTGAAGAATACAGCTAATTTATTTTTTTGTTGTTGTTGAAAAATTATCATTTTGAAGTGGATCAATAGATTTATCTGATGATGACATGAAATTTGGTTGATTAGAGAAGTTTTTTTTTTCTTCTTCAGTTAAGTTGATGTGGTTGTCTGTTCAAATAATGGTGCGTGTAATTAAGACAAATTGATTTTGATTCTTCTTGGTTTTTTTTTTACCCATTCTTTTTTTCCAAGTGATATTAGGATAGGGAAATCCATCAGCTTGGCAATCTATGATGGCTTTCATATCCAATGTCACGTTGGAATCTCTCGGTTCTATCGACCACCTTGGAGGCACTAATAACAAAAAAAAATAGAACAAGAGAAAATTTGTATAAAGCAAATGAATGACATTTTAAAGCTGCTATTTCAAAGATGCCAACAGATAATAAGTAATTTCATACTTTAGTGATATTTTTTTATAAATGTTCGTGAAAACATTTTTTTTCATAAGTACTAGTATATGCTATTTGTAACTAAATGGAACAAAGGTTATGATAAATGGGCAAGAACAGTTATTAAATTAATTTCAGTAATAAAAATGAAGTATATGCCATACAACGAAAAGTTAATTCATTTCCATAAAGAATCATTTTATTTAATGATACTGCAGTTAGATAATTATAAAACGCTTGTGTAATATTTTTTTTTGCAAAAATTCCTATTTAGTTTTTAGTTGGCTAAACATTAATTTCTTAGTATATACGTGGTAGAAAATATAGCTCTCAAGAGATAAAGCTACATTCGCTCATATTTCTAGTGAAAATAGTTGCAGTATATAATGCACCGCGTCATGTTTTGAGCTAGATATTTTGACACGGAATTTTATATTATGGCTGGCGGTAAAGATACATGTATTGTGCCAACGTCCCCAAGGAGCAATTTTAGTGGCATATACATGTAATACTATTTTGAAAGACGTAGTGAACCCTTAACGACCTTGGCACACAGATGACTTTTTGAACACATTATAACTGTAAAACGAAGTCGAGTTGTCGTCAAAACCAAACAGCTTGAGTCTTTCCATAGAAAATACATTGCAACCACATTACAAACAAAGCCCAAACAACTTCGATTTAGTTTTGTAGTCAAAAAGTGTTCCAAAAGTCGTTTGTGTGTTCCAACTTTAAAAGATTCTAGTTCAAAACTCGGGGATCAAAGCTACATCTGTTTTCTCCGGGAATTTGAGCGTATCTAGCTGCATATCCTGAAAAGCTCGTTTTTCTATTACATACACTGTATAATGTAGCATAAATAAACGCCCCTGTTTATTTTCAGGCAGTCTGTTTAAAGTTGAATATATATCTAAGAAACTACAATCTAAACATTTAAAACTTATGGTAATAGATAACAATATATCAAAAATAAATAAATTATATTAGAGGAAAATTGAATTGTTTTGCCTCACTCAAAACTGAAAATTTAAAACTCAGTTTTTAAATCTCAAAACATTTCTTAAAAAATCGTTTAATCTTTTGTGCAACTACATTTTGATATGTTGCTAACAATTAACTGATTTTTTTTTCTGTTTGAATTATTCAATCAAACGATTATGCTTTGCCTCTCTAGTACTTTACTAATAAATTGGGTTGTATAAAGTAGACGGCCAAGATCTTAGAAGCCAATAAAAGAATGAATTCAAATTTTTTTTAGAAACTAGAATAGTAGGTTAATTTGATAAAAGCCTACCATTATGATATCTTTAAAAGGCCACATTTTATTGTTAGTTATAAATTTAATGTTTTTGCGAGAAAGTAAAATGAGAAGGAATGAGAAATGGAAAATTGATATTTGTATTACTTTTTTTACTATTACATTCTAAATTTAATATACAATTATAATAAATTTATTATAGTAATGACGCAAAACACAGTGATTCACAAATTGCAAAATGATAGAAATTTGTTTTTCAATTATTGATTTCATTAATGTAAATTTATTTGTTTTAAAAGCCTTTTTAAAGAACTTCTAAATTACGCCTTATGGTTAAGTCAGTTGTGGTTTTCAATTGAATTAAAAACAATTAGGATCATCGTTAATGTCTTAACAAAAACTAAACAAATAAAATAGGAGGTGTGGTATATTTATATGCATAAAAGGGGTTGCATTGAAAGAATTTGAGTATTCATGGAAAACATTTGGGTGCAACTTAAATAAACATTGGTTTCGACCTAAACTATTTGCGTCATAAACATATGAACCCTGTTTTTCTCCTTCTGTTGTCTTTTGTGGCTTTTATGTTTATTTTCTATTGTGTATACATGTATATGGAAAGATATACACATATCAACACAAGATTTTTCTAATTCACCTAATGCAATCACTTAGTGCCATAGAGTGGTGCACCATTCACATTTTTATACAAACACACACACAGAGAATATGCATTTCACATATTCATAATACAGAAATGTATTTTTCGACATACATATGAACCCCATGTTGCATATTAGACATTTATGTTGAAAATTTTATGTTTTGTCTGTTTACTTTTGGGTATTAACCTTTTGTGAAAGAGTTTATGCCACTATTCCAAATATTTTCTTCGAAATAACTTGTACTTCGATACATTATATATATATATATATATATATATATATATATATATATATATATATATATATATATATATATATATATATATATATATATATATATATATATATATATATATATATACATATATATACCTGCGGCAGTGTTTTAAATATGACCCTTTTAGACTTTAACAATTTTATACATAAAGAAGCAGGCATTTGGTAGTTTTTCCAGTTTTAAAACTGTTGTTGTTTAACAACATGTGTATATATATATATATATATATATATATATATATATATATATATATATTCGTTCAAATTTATTTAAGTCGCAATGGTATATATATAATGTGGAAAGAAAAGGATTTAAAGTATTAGTAGTTGCGGTCTCTTCAATTTAATCTTGTTTTATCCTACTTTTTTCTTCTAGAAACTAGAAGTTGCAATTTAAAAATACTTACCATTGACCAATAGTTGAGCCGTGTAGTTGGTCGATGCTGCAGAGTTTGTTGCAACACATGTGTAGTTGCCATTATTACGAGGATTAATGCTATTGATAGTCAGTGTGCTCGTGTATTCGTTGAGAGTATTTGTCGTGACATCCATGTGAGAGGCAATAGGACCACTGTCTTTGAGCCACTGAATGATAATGGGTAGATCTCCGTCTGTGATGAAACACGTAATTCCAGCTCTCATTCCTTCTCTGAGATTGTGCGGAAATGAAAACGGTGTAATCGTTGGAGCACCTGTGCAACCAAAAAAAACCAGATATATATAAATATATATATATATACTGTTTATTCAATAGAAAGAAAGCAATACGAACATAGAATTTCGTATTAGAACTACAACTAAGAGAATCTTCTCCTTTTTCTTCTACTTTTTTTCTTGTTGGACACGAATGATCTTTTTCTGATGATATTGCAATTGCAACAACAGAATGAAATGAACCTTAAAGAAGAAGCTAGATTAAATTTCTACTTGCATAGTTGCCACAAAGAACGTTGCAAATAATTTACTATTATACCTAATTGAGCCACTGATCCTGTTATTATTATTTTAACTGAGCCTTAATCAGTTGAATGTTATTTGACTGACATTTTTTTCTATAAATACAGAGATTTTGTGCCACTTTAAAGGTTGAAATACATAGACCACATTTTAACCACTATTCGACTACAATTTGGTTGCAATGTATTTTCTATTGAAAGACTCAAGGTGGTTGGTTTTGTCGACACTCTGACTTCATTTGGAAGTCAAAAAGTAGTCTGTGTGTCAAGGACCTAAAACATATTTCTTCACAATTGCTTTTAATTACTTTACCGCTTTTATCGAAAAATAGGAAGTTATTATACCTTTTATTTTGTGCCAACTTTTTATGCAACTATCCAATACTACTTTAATCATTATTTAACCAGAGAATATTTCCCAGAAACCAACTTAACAATAACTTTGGCATATATATTTTTTTACTGTAGACTTTAGTTGCTGTAAAATAAAAGTTATTGCAACAAATTTTAATGTGGTGCAAAACCTTCACTAATGATAAATCCAATTTATTAGTTCTAAGTTGGTCAGCAAGCATTAAAGCCATAAAGACAAAAATGCAAGCCAGATTAATGATCCAAAAGGGATGAAAATCATTTCGATCACTTCTAAATTTATATAACCTCATGCAAATAAAACACATGTTCAGATGTCAAAATAATTCCATATTTTTCAGCTTATTTTAATCAGCTTTTAAAAATTTGTATTCAATACCCACAAATATGATGGCTTTTAATAAATGCCAACCTACCACGTTAGTTATATGAATTCGAACAACATTTTTGTGTTTAAAAGGTTCATTATCATTATTTAATTAAGCATATATTTTTTAAAAAAAAATATATATATATATTACATAGAATTACACGGTCTTTAGTTCTGGGTTTTGTCTTAATTTGAAACAAATGAAAAAGCGGTTTTTTTATTTGTCGTGAATTTCGAGAGAAAGACAGTTCGGAACTTTAATTAGTGTTTTTTTTTTTGTTTGTTGTTGTTCTTTTGTATGTGCTTAGATTTTGGTTAAATTGGTTTTATGACTTCAATATAATGTATTTCGGCAAAAAAAGAGAAGATGAAACCGACATGTAATAAGAAATTTAATTTCGTTGTAAAAGCACTCACAATTTCTAATATTGAGGTGCTACGAATTTTCGATTTTCGCGTTTGCACACGTTGCTAACACGCACACACACACACACACACATACACTACACGAACAAACACACATCATCATTCACTTTCTGCATCAACTCATGATAGTCAATCATTTTCTGTTTGACTTAAAGTTCTTCAGGTCACGGATAGTTTGATTTATCAACTGCAAACATCGATCATGTATTGGCTCTTGCTGTACATGTCCCTATGACTAAAACTTCAATTTCAATTCGAGTTGAAGTTATTTTTTTTTTAGATTAGAATTTTTTTCTTCTCTTCCTATTTACGATATCGACAAATTTTAATATTTGAAAGGAATTTAATTTAAATAATTTACTTTTTAGAGCAACGTATATCATTCTTCTTCCGCTCTCTCCATGGTGATTTTTGGCAATACATGTATAAGGTCCTTCGTCCATAGGTCTTTCGAGGTTTTCAACTTCCAATGTACCATTGGGAAATACTTTTTGTCTGTGATTAATGGGTAGTTGTATTCCGTCTGAAACCAAAAAAATATATATAACGAGTATCTTAATTACAATTTAAATTGTGAAGGGTTTGTGGCCGTGTTTTGTCCAAGTGGTCGGTAGTTTCCACAAAAAAAATTTTTTAACTGGTGTTTAAAAGCAGCTTTAAAAATAATTGAAAGTTTGTTACGAACTAGAAGAGTAAAGAAACATACTGTTTCTAGTTTCTAACACATTTTCAATATTTGCTTGGTGTTGCTCCTAAAATGTAAAATAATCATAGTTTGAAAATCAGCTGTTCGTATATTTTTTTTTTAAAGAATTCTATATTTTGAACTCGTTCAAAAGTACTTCATCAAATTTTATTACTCATTTTAAAGCTTAACATGTTTAGAAACTGCAACTCAATTTTAAAAAAATGTTCCAATTTGCATGTATGATTTATATTCAAATTATCGTAGCTTTTATCATCTAAATAAATACATGAGAGCAAATGTAATTTTACCTCTTTCCCATGTAATCATGTGGATTGGATAACCAGAAACTCTACATTTTAGATTCATTGAATCTCCTGTAATTGCCGTTATGTTTGGCATTGCTCTGATATATGGAGGACCTGCGAGAGAATATTTTTTTTAAAAAAAAAGTTAGTTAGTGTAGAATACTATTTACATTGAAGTTGTTCATAAACAAAATTGATGCTCACCATGGACATCAACTCGTGCTGTATATTCAGCCCTTCCAACACGATTTTTGCCATAACAAGCATAATCACCACCATCCTCGGTGCTAACACTACTGATATTCACAAAGCTAATTACATCTCCATGCATGTTCACAAATTCCTGCACATGATAACGTGCCACTTTAGGAAGTGGTCTATCATCTAAAGTCCACGATACTTGAGGAGGTGGATTTCCATATACAACACATTTTAATGATACTGTCATACCACGTTGATACACTTTTTCTGGAAACGTTTCATGAAAAATTGGTATTGCATCTACAACAAACAAAAAAAGATACCCAAATCAAAATATTTACAAAAAAAAATATTGGCAGAGGTTCTAATGATTTCATAAACTAATTAAATATTATATCTTAATTAGAACTAACACTTGTAGTTTTTATACATGAATATTTATGTATATATTACAGCAAATGATGTTGTTCATTTTCAGTGATTTCCTATTTTAATTTCCTGATTATGTTACATTACGATGCCATAGATTATACTCTCTATAAGATTTAGCTTCAGAAAAAGAAAGATTGAAGATAGAAAAAGAGGGAGAAAGATAGAGAGGGGAATGAGAGAGAGAGATGAGGGGGGGGGGGGTGGTGAAAATAATTTAAATGCTGGGATTTTCTCGTTAAGTGATTATGCATGTTCCATCTACTTTTTTTTTGCAAATCTTAGCTGCCGGCTGTAAATTATCCACTATACACATAGTATATGTATTTGTACTTTGTTGAAAAGGGAGGCGAAGGGAAACGAGCCTTGGATTTAATACTCATATTAGCATTAATTAATAGTTGGTGATGTAGCTAAAAGTTTAGGAGGCAAAATTATGCATTATGGTGTCTACAAGTTTACGTGTGTGTGTGTGTGTGCAGGGCCTATATCATTAATATACATTTATTGAGAACCTGCTTTTTGTTATTCATACACACTGCAGGCAATAATAATTGTTAAGAACTTACATTTCCATTTAAGTGTTTGTTAATAATAGTACTTAGGATTATACCTGTATATGGGTTTTTAGTGTCTTTTCAAACAATAATTTTTATTAGAATTTATGTTTTATTCTTGCAAGAAATGTTCTATTTTGCGATATTGTTTCAAAACATCATGATGAAGTGAAGTTCTTTTAAAATTAACATTTTCACTAAATGTACATGTATTTAACATATGTACAATTGTACATGGAAGCAGCTGAACTTCATGTTAGAAAAAACATTAGGAGTGAGTGAGCTTTAATTGTATAGCCCTTTTCAAGGTTCTCTTTATTCCTCTTATACCTGTCACATCCTAAGAAGAAGCTTGTGATGTGATATAGATTGACGAAAAATTTAGGATTGTGTCATTTTGTCTTATAAAAAAAGAGGTAATAACAAAATAATTCAATAATCCATTCTGTTAAAACTGTTGAAAACGCCTGATATCATTTCTTTTTTTTAAGACTAATTAATTGACACAATCATAAATTTTTCTTCAATCCGTATGATGTCATAAGCTTCTCTTCTTAGGGTGAGACAGGTATTCACCTCCCTTATCTTTCTCTTTATAAAGAGAACCGAAAATTTCTTATTTTGCAAGGCAATTGCACTGTTTTTATTTTTTTGGCATAGGCGGCACGTGTAGTGCCCAAATTTTTTATGGTTCCAAAAAGTCAAAACAAGTATACTGTATAAAATATACTTTTTTTTTTGCAAAATTATTTGAAATTCTCTTTACAGATATTAATTATTTTTAACTTATTTGAAAAAAAATTGTTTAACACCACAGGCACTGAAATGCTACAGCGCCTAAAGGTCTCAATGACTATAAACGTGCCACTGATTTAATCATTGTGTAACTGAAAAGGACTTTAGTTCTATGTAGAAGTGGCGCCATCAATTGGATATACTCAGCCATAGAATTGAATGTTCCATATGCAGAATTCTTCGGTCATTGACACACAGACCACTTTTCGACTGCAAAATGAAATGGGGTTGTTGCCAAAACCGCGACCACATTTCAGTCATTGTAACCACAGCCCAAACACCTTTGACTTTACTTTGCAGTTGAAAAGTGTTCCAAAAGTGGTCCGCGTATTCCAAGCCTAGTTGAATTACTTCTTTGTGTATATGGTGATTCTCACTGCCAAAATGGACCTCTCTAAAAACATATAGTCACTTTCCTTAAAGTGTTTTTGCTTTATTTTTTTTTTAGATGTTTCAAAACAGTTATCTTCTTCTAAAAAAAATATGTGTGGCTTTTGTTGCTTTTGGTCGATTTAACTCTCGAACAGATTGTTTAGAAATCTACTACATGTATATTTATATACTAGTTTTCACAAAGACCATTTCGAATTTCTCAAATTTGGTAGTTATGTCATAAATATCAAAGTGTGTGTTATGTGTTTTTTTTCCTTCGAAAAACGAAATCAAAATGTGTTTTACTTGGGAAGTAAGGAAGGGAAAAGAAACATTTCAAAAATGTATGTATCTGTGTATTTGTTTAAGATTGAACCTACCTCCCAATTTCAGTTCGGCCACAGATTGTGCCGCAGCAACTCTATTCTTTACAAAACATTGATAAATTCCTCTGTGTTCTCTTTGTACTGAATCGATTTGTAGGACCTCCGGTGTAATGAAGTGAATGTGTCCACCAGCATTTGAAAGAATACTATTGCCATCTTTCAACCACTCAATTGACGTGATGGGATACCCTGAGACTGAACATGTTAAATTTGCAGATCTTCCAACGTCTATTTGTTGAAAACTCGGTTGAACGAAAGCTGAAAGTGGAGCTGTAGAGACAATAAATTACAAAATAAAGAAGAAGAAGGAAAAAAAGTGTTTGAAAGAAATCAATTTCTCTTGAAGTTTATTCATTTTGTATACCGATAATGCAATGTAAACATGTTTATAAAGGCATTCTCTCTTCTTTTTTTTTTCTTCGAATCTTTGTCGTTTTTCTTCAAAGTTAATTCAACATTCTGGTATTATTATTCTATTGATTTGTTTATATTGAAATCGAGAAACGTGGTACCCCTCCCCTCCCCATATTGCTTATGTATCACTTTACATAAACTGAGTAGGAAAAACTGCAGTTTTCAGTTCTTGCAAAGAAATATATAATTGAAATATATATTGTTTTGAAGAGTTTCAGAGGCGGTTACAGTTTTAAACCACCTTAATTAGTTTTAAGTAGTGATTAAATTATTTACTCTAGAATTTTCAAAACAATATTAAGAAATATATGAATGCGTGTTATGAAACTCGAAGAACACCTGAATCATTAATTGGCATTTTAATGTTATCTATAAAAATTGAAATTTTTATGGCAGTTTAAAAATTATCAAATTTTAAGTTTTTAATCTGAGGCGATTTAAAAAGTTGAGTTTTTCAAAATATATAGTGTACGTAAAAATATATTCAAGTGATTCATTTGATCTTTTTGTTTTTAAAACACTTTGAAATTTTTCTTTATGTTGCTTCTAAAACGCAAAATATTCAGAGTATAAATTGTAACGTATCTTTTTAAATTCTGTTATATTTTATATACAATAGACATTAGTTGTATTGTGTTCAGGTGTTGCTTGATTATCATCTTCTTACCAGTAACCATCAGCACTGTTTCCGCCTTTTCTGTACTAACAGAGTTATTAACTTCACAAATATAAGTTGCTTCATCATCGATTTGAACACCGTGAATAAATAAGGAGCCACTTCGCATTTCGAATCTTCCACCCTTTCGAACATTTTCACGAATTCCATTTTTAAGTCGCCACCAACTTAACATATATAGAAGAAGAAAAAAAAATGAAAACCGAAAATAAATGAAACCTTTTCACTAAAAAAACAACACTTGAGATAAAAAAAAATTTTTGGAAGGTTTTCTATTTTTTTCTTTAAGTAATCAAATTAAGTGGTTGGAGGCCCCATATATATACAGTATATATATATATTTTTTATCAACATTGTTTTCATTGCTATTTGACTAGAGGGTACTTTCTTTGAAAGGTTTATTATGAGCATTGATGGGTTTACTTCTTATTTTAATGATTATGCCAGCTATTAAGAAACTAGAATATCTTTTCTTTTTTTCTGTTTTTTTTTTTTGTTTGTTATAACTCGAATCATATTTGCTTATGACATTATAAAAACATGGAATATTTTTCGTTAAATATAATGGTTGTTGATGTTGAGATACTCGATGCTGCTATATTTTTTTCATGGGTGGAAATATACAGGGGGTTTCTTTTTATTCTCTGGATTTTCTCCAAATTATTATATCCCTTGAGATAAATTCACTATTTTAGAATTTTCTTTGCTTTTTTGTCATCGTTTTTTTTTCTTTTTTCTGTGACCAATGTTCATTGAACAATGAATTGCTGTTTAGGGAATTTTTCTTACACGTTTTTAAAGGACACTTTAAGTCTTTTTTACGATTTTTTTTTCTCCTTTACTAGATGCAATTTTGTATATATGTGTGTGGGAATATAAAGGGAAGGTTTTAACGGTATTTGTAAATGTGTCTCATGACAATGCAACACTTTTTCTTTTCTTTATTTTTGCTGTCCATAGGTTTATTTTATCGAATTTTTCTTCTTTTATTGCATATTTTATATTAGGCCTTCCTATAGGACAATATGCTTCATGATTGACTAGTTTGTCACATATTATTTAATTCATAATAATCACTCATAACATTGTATATGAATATGCGAGCTTATATTATTGCAGTAAATGGGATTTTCTTTAATATATTTTAGAACAAAAAAAAGAACTTTTTGAAACATTGATCAAGCTTTTAACATAATATAATATATATACTGTATATATAGGAGGAAAAAAAATCTATAAAATAAAAGTAATGTAACAAAAATGTCATTTATGTCAAGAAAATATACTCTTGATACCTAAGTTGAAATAACTTTTGAAAGAAATCGATATTTGTGTCTGTTTTATACTGTGTAGCTAATATAAGGTATTTAGAATATAAAAAAAAAGAAACCTGCTTATTTTTGAGTTTCGAGTGACTTTAAGTCCTATATATATAATGTATATATATTCGAATGTAGATGAAGTTGTGGTTTGGCTTGTGATTAATGTAAAAAGTCGCGACTTTAACAGAGATATGTCATCTGTTGTTTAGTTTCAGATGTTGAGTTTTCGATCGAAATTTTACTAGGACCTAAAGATATAAGATATATAGAAAGAGAAAAGTCTATTTTTTTGGTTGCTCAATAGATGATTAATGACCTCAGTTGTCATCGACTGGTTCCCAAGATGATAGACTTTCATATGGATAACACATTACAGGCCTACATTACATAATAGGCCTATACGTACAATAATTGTTTGAACTTTTTTTTCTTCTCATTTATAGAATCTATACCATTTATTAAATTCTAAACATTTTCCAGGTTATTTAAAATAATAATTTGCTTAGAAAATATCATTAGGTTCTGAGACAGTGTTAGGGTGGGATTCCCAAATGAATTTGCTAAAAAAAATACTAACAAAGTTTAGGAGGATGAAATTTCAATGTGCAACTTTCCAATTAAGAGTTAAATCGTTCGGTTTTTAAATTTTTATTAAAAAAACTGGAAGGTACGTAGGAATTTTCTTTTCATTGTTATATTTGTAGATACATTTTATAGTTTTATTTTATATTTAATTGATTTTTACAAAGAGCTTTAATTTTTTTTAAATATATTTCTTGTTTGGATGTGTATTTTCGCCGTTTGAAGCAGTAGATGAGGAGTAGATTCACTTTGTTATTAATTTTTCTTTAATTAAAAACTAGAAGGTACGCAGAACATTGAAATTATATTTGTTGACTTACTTGTAATGAGGATTTGGATATCCTTGAGCAGCGCAAGGCAATTCAACATTTTTACCCTGTTCAATTTCAATATTTGGCAAGAAATGTGTTATTCTTGAAGCCACACTACTCTGAGGATCTAGAAGAAAAAAAAACAATTTGTCTTTTTGTTAACTTTTTTTCTTCACATATTGCATGACATAAAGAAATATAAATGATAAATGTCTTACCTGTGACAATGAGTTTTCCAGAAGAACTCACTTTGGTCTCTTGTGTTAACACATGCTTGGTTTTGCATTTATACCTGAAACTGTCTTCTTTTCCAACTTCACGTATATGTAATGCACCACTTGGAAATACGCTATATCGACCGCCTACAATTTTTTGTTTAACATTGTTTCAACTCTTTAATATACCGGTATTTGTATTTTTTATATAAAGAGAGATAAGTAATAAGTTTTAAGTAATGAGTACTGTAATTTTTCAATTAAAATTTTTTTTAACATACAAAATGCATTACATTTGCAGGTCTCTATTTTATATGAAGTTCAAATTAATTATTTATGACAAAATACATTGTGGCAATTTTAAAAACATTAATAAAATATAATACAAGAAAAAAATGTTTATTTTAATTTTATCCTACCATTGTTGATTACAGATGATGTGCCTTTGTTATCTTCTCGTATCCATGATGTAACAATAACGTAGTCTTGTACAAAACTTGGTATGTGGCACTTCATCACGGCTGTATTCTTTCTGATGACAAACTCATCATAAACATTTGCTTCATAGTTTTGTTTAACAACTTAGAAAGAAAAAAAATACAAAAAAAAAAAGAAAGAAAAAAGCAAATTAAGGCACTTCTCTTTCCTTTATTGACATATCTTATGACAATATTGTTTTCTGATAAAAGGTTTTCAATTCTCATAATGACACTAGTGTATTTCATTTGATATTGATGTTTGCTTTCAATTATGTTCTTCAATAAAATGGAAAACAACAACATGCAAAATAGGCTTGTTTCTTTTTTCCTTTCAATTTTGATTTTCTCTTTTTTAAGATGTTTATTTATTTTTGTTGCCAAAAAAAAGTCTCAAGACTAAGAAAAATAGAAAACATCAAAGAAACTGTCTTTTATTTTTTACTGTTCCAAAAAAAAAAAATCAAATGAATTTGTGGGCTGTCTTTATCCATTGTTACATTAATCATTTAAAAAGTAGTAAATACTATTAGACTTGCTTTGGAGTCGACTTTTTAATTAAGTTCTCTTTTTTGTGGGGAGATTTTGAGGGTGTATGGATAAATAATAAATGGCAATAACTTTAAGATTATACAGCGATATAAGCATAAATTATTTTATTAATGCATGTTTGAGTATGCACGACTGTGCATCTCTTGTTTGTCAAACTTGCGATCTATCTTCTAATGCAACATTTACTAAATTATAATGCAAGAATTGTCTGTCTGTAATTATTTCTATATTTACATTATGTATACATGTATATTATGTCTGCATTACGTAGGCCAACAACGACAAATAATTTTATTATGTTAGTGTATGAGGTGGATGACAAACAGCAGCCATTTTTTAAAAAAAATTCAAATTAATTAACAAGTGGCTATCAATTAACTAAGTTTTTACTTAGTGAAATTCAGAAATAATTTATGTATTGTATATTTGTCAACTTAAGAATGTTGGTTTGACTTTCAGTTTAAAAAAAAAAAAAAAAAATTACTATGCAAGCATGAAGAAGGAATATGGCAGAGGAACAAAAGTCCAATGTTGCAATAACATGTGAAATGCATTGTCAAAACAAAAAGATATAAACCGGATGACAATTACAATGTATTTTGATGCAGCATTGTCAGAAAATTAAGAGCCCACTAATACAAGTTTTATTTTCATGCATAAAATGTGGATTCATGATTCAGTTATTTAAAGAGCCCCATCAGTGCTAACCATTTGTTCTTATTGGTCATTGGAGTTTGGCGAGGGACCAGTTCCTTTTCATTCGAGCACCCTCTTTATTTAAATATTCCGTGCAGTATTCTTGAGTTAACAAACAGTAGGTCTATGCATACATATATTAGTTAATATATATTTGTGAGTTTACTTTATAAGCTTAAGCAAGAGCCACATACATGACACATTTTAAAAAATTTGAAAGCTGGCTGCTGCTTACAATAACATTGCTTTCATACTTTAAACTAGGAATGGGACATTCGAATACCGCGAATCTTGAAAAATATTTGAGATTCGAAAACTCGAAACTTCGAGCTTTTTTCGTCTTTCGAATCTTTCGAATCCGATTCGGATTCGAGAAAATTTAGGTGTCGTCCCACCTCTACTTTAAACTTTTATATTTTTTAATAATATTAGGCATTAACTCGAGATGTTTAGCGTTTTGTATGTGTTTATATGATGAAGCATAAAGATAACAAAAATAAGGTTATTGTGTTGGTCATATAAAAAGAGAGAGAGAGAGAGAGAGAGAGAGAGGGGGAAAGGAGAGTGATGCTGTCAACTTGTCTACAAATGAGCGTCCTGGAGATTAATGAGCTCAACGGTAACGTTTGTTATCTTTAAACTTTGAAGTAATGAAAGTAGTATCATTTTCTTTCTTAATTAGACGCTTAATATCTCGTTAATCCGTAATTTTGCCTGCAAGTTGAGAGATACATACACGAAAACATCATTACCCAGCTAGGAGACTTCTCATGTGCTTGCTTATTTCTTCTTCTTCTTCTTCTTCTACTTTTTTTCTTTTTGCAATCACATGTTTGTGATTAAGACTTTGCATGACAATGACTATAGTTGTCCCAATGTGTCCCACATATTTGTATATAGATATACAGAAGGCTATCTCACTTTTCTCAAATGAACATCTCTCTCTCTCATAATGTCATTGTCTTTTTTTTATTTACATGCTAATGAGCATGCCTTCTTCTATTAAAGTGTCTAGCTTGCGGGGAAAGTGAAAATGTAAATAATCTTGATACTTAGGCCTTGTGCACCATATATATATACATATTCTAGTAGTTTTCTTTTTAGGTGGCATTGTCAACAAATGAATTACTCGCATAGAGAAACATTTTCAGGGATGATTGCAATTTGAGAATTCAAGGATGCACTGGGAATTAAGATGCTAATAGAGAAACACGGAATTCACATGTGATATGTATATATACAGAATTTACAAATTAATGACTATGTGATGTACATTTGTATAATACATTGTGGTATAATTAACAGCTACCAGTAAGGTAAGATTATATGTTACAGTATAGTTTAACATACTGTTTTACATAAACATGTAGTGTATGTGTGGTACAAGTATTTTCATAGGGGTGTGCGAGGCGTGCAGCAGCACGGGGCGCCGTCTCTGAAGGGGCGCCAAAAAATGAAAAAAAAAATTTTTTTGGCAAATTTTTGAAACTTTTTTAAATTTTATAAATTCAATACATGATGGGGGTAAAAAGTAAAAAAGCAGCTTACATACAAGAGTAGGTCACGATACTAGTGTTGTAAAAAAAACGTTTTTTTTTTCCTTAATGCTTTTTTATAAAAAAAACGTGTTTTTTATTTTTCTTATTTTCCATTTCCCAACTTAACTAGATACTAGTGTTGAAAATGAACGTGTTTTTTACTATTACGATTTTTTTAAGTTTTTATTTTAACGAGTATAGAGTTAGAACCAGCAAGGCCGACCCTGCTGCTTGCGGGATAAGGTACAGGAAATGATGATGATGATGATTTTAAAAAATGTTTTTCAGATTTACTATCATATAGTGAAGGTAATTAAAATGACTTAATTCACGAATCTGACATAATTTATATTCTTAATTCATTAATTTGCATTTCACTGCTCATCTTAACTTTGTATTTTACCCTATTGTAGAACTGAAACAATCAGGATTCACCATCAACATACCTAAAGAAAGGCTTTTTTTTTTGCATTTCCTCCTCACACCCCCAGCTTTTTTAAATACAATATGACACAATAATTTACATTTCTAACTGAATCATTCAGTAATCTTGGGGACAAGTACTTAAAACCGATCAATTTTCTTTATTCTTGCATTTTTCTTCCCCCCCCCCCCCCCCCCCCCGCTGTTTTTTTTAAACACGTCTTTTTTTAATTTTTTCTTCACCATTTTTTAAAAAAAACGAACACGTTTTTTAAATTTACAACACTACGAGATACAAAGTAGTTTTTATGGTTGCTTGCTTTCTTTTAGCCTGATGATGGAAATTAAATTTCAGATGTATTTTTATAGTTATTGTATATTTTCTATGACTTTGCAGTGATGATATTTTCTAATTGCTTTAGTGTATTTCAATTTTTTTTGGGGGGTGCCACAAAAATATCTGCACGGGGCGCCATATAGCCTAAAAACGGCCCTGTTCATATACAGTATACTGTAGACCGACAGGAATTCAGACATCCTTGAAATTTATGGTTACCACGTAAACTTACCAATTTGCCTTAAAATTACTGGCAAGAAAGTGATGTAAGAATCTTAAATAAGTCATAATTTTGTCAGGGGTTTACTCCCCTGAGGCGTAACTCTTTTTACTGTTACCCAACCTATGGCTCCCGTAGTCACTTTTGACCACGGTCGGTCAGTTTTGTCCACGGTAGGTCACAAGTGGGCCCGGGGTTGTCCATCCCCATGCCGGGTCCTAACCGACCGGGGTCGGTCGACGCTTTTTCGACAGTAAAATTAGAGTTTTACATCATTTTAAGCGAAATAAAAATGCATTTGTCAGTTAAAGAAGGTTAGTACTAAATGCTAGTATATACTAAAGGCACGAAATTCTAGCCTACAACCAGTTTTTTTTTTACTCAAAAACATTTTTCTGGTTGCCTTAGTGATAATGAATATAACAAATTAATACAATTGAATGTGTTCGATGTATAAATAGGATTCCTTTGAACAATTAAAAGTTTTGTAATGCATTTAGAAATCGAAATAAGACTATAAAGTGGATTACATGTGAATCCATTCTAAGGCTCATCACTTCCATAATCGCCTTAACATGTTGTTGGTCACATGTACGAAACGACTGTCTTTGAAATATATATAGGCCTATATAAAAACTTTTTTTTTCAAACAGAAAAGATCTATGTTTGAGGTTAATCTTCCTTTTAGAGTCTTTTGTCACGGCAGAAGGGTTATTTCATTGGAACTTTACGTGCTTCTTTGTTAGAACGACCTCTTTCAATCTCGTGACATGCATGAAAGCAAGTGATCCTCAAATTACTTTGAGAGACTTTGGTTGGATAGATATAGTTGCCCAAGTGACTAATAACCTATGTATTTTGTCATAAAACTAAATATAATCATAGGTTGTATATAGGCCTACTAATTGTGGTTATGTTTGTTGTTACATAAAATCATTTCAGTGTGGTTGATGATGTTTGCTTGGTATGTCCTAAATTCAAGAAGAAAAGTTGGCACTTGAACCCTCTGAGTAGGATTCCAACGTTGAAATCTTCTATGTCGCAATTCAAGTGTTAAGATTTCTTCTTGATTTTGTCACTGTGTTCCTGAGAATGTAGAAAATTCTGTTATTCTGTACAATTCACCGCAGACAAAGGCGCAAAACCATTAACGCAGTAATAAATCTCTGATAATTACTAGCATTACTTAGACAATGTCTAAAAATGCCTAAAATGCAAATAATTGTGCAGATTTACTATCGAATAAATGGTTCTTCACATTGTCTGAATAATTTTGCGAAGAATAAGTTATTTTCAATTTTGGTCTCAACATAGACATGTTTGCGAGACAGAAAGACAATCTTAAGCATCATTTTATTAGCTCTGATCTTTATGTGACAGCTTCATTGTGACATATGAAGATTTAAATGTCAATATTGATGCTGTTCTGTATTATGATCAATGTTTATAGCGTTGTTCAAATTATTTAACCGTAGGCTGTTCTTGTTTATGTAATGATTTCTTTACCTTTAGAAGAAAAAAAATCTTCCACAAGTTTAAAACGTTTTGTTTGTAGATGGTTTTTCATGTGAATCTTAATTTCACTTCAGTTTACACACAAAAATAAAAATTAATCCATGATTCAAACAAAGTTTTTAATGTGCATGCTTATATGGATGAGGGTGAGCTAGGTTAAGCTCGGTTATTTTGGGTTAGGTTAAGCTTGTTACAAGTGGCCTGAGGGCGAAGACCTAGTCTGTCAATAAACAATTTGAATTTATATAAAATTCATTATGTTTGATCAGGTTATGTTAGGATAGATCATATGCAACTTAAAATAGCCATAAACGTTTTAAAAAGCCAGTGACTATCATGCATATTCTAACTTTTGCATGTGTTTTTACACCTTTTGATGCCGTTTTGAGAGTTCTTAGAAACTGTACGTTACCATTATTTTAAAGTTTGCTTATTTGAAAAATAGTGTAAATAATAAAAGTGTTTTTTTTTTCTTTCTCCGGCCAACAACATACCTGCTCTGATTTTGACTTCTCTGCTGACTGCGACACCTAATGGATTCGTTGCTAAGCATTTATAAACCGATGCATGAATGTCTTGCCGATAGTTTTCAGCTCGAAAAGGTAGAAAGATCAAGGTGCCATTTGGATAAATAATTCTCAGATCTTGTACATCGTCTGTGGTGCCACTACCATCTGAACGTGCCCATGTTATTTTCGGTATTGGTGAACCCTGTGCTTGACAATCAATCCATGCACCAGTAGCATTTGAGAAATTCACTTCGTCAGGTGGTTCCTTAATAAATGTTGGTCCACGAGTTGCGTTTGCTATATAGATAAATAACAAAAAAGAGGAAAAAAGAATGCAATTAAATTGATAGTTATTCTGTTATAGGTGTCATTCAATTAGCAGAGCTATATAATAATAGAGATTGTGAAAGATTCAGCTAATTTTTTTTTCTGAAGCTTGAACGTAACTAGAAGAGTGCGACATCCAACTTGATGTTGTTTTCCCAGTTTGCCTCCAATTCAAACCTAAGTAGGTAACCCCACCACAGGAATGACTTTAGCTAAAGGAGAGGCGGCAATGTGGGACGAATCCACTAAAAGATCTCTTAGAAAGAAGAAATTTTTGTCTTATGTTTTTTTCTGAGGTTATATTGGTTATATTTTTATAGACCATAACAGATGAAACTTTTTGATGGTCAGCATATCGTTGGCCTTTTTTTCCCCCAAAGACGATAACGATAAAGTAGCTCTTTTTTTACTATACAATGTATGTTGTATGGTTAGGCTACTTTTACTGATGGTAGAGAGGTGGAACTTATTACTGAATGGTGGTGTATTTTATATATTATCTCAAGATGCACAACATTTTTTTTTCTTCTTGTCAAAAACCCCTTTTTCACTCTTTTCTTATATTTTATTGCTAAATATCCTTTATCCATAACGAGAAGTAAATTCTGTTTTATCTTTTTTTATGACTATTACTAAAGATCAAATGCTACAATAGCCTAAAAAGAAAACAAGATTTATGATTTATTATTCCATTAAGTGATATAGCAAAAAATAAAGATTTTTCTTCTGACCTTTTAGGTGTGATTTACTTTTCTCTGAATGTTTCTGTCATCAAATTTTTTTGAAAAAAAAAATCTTTTTACACATTTTCAACAGGAAAAAAACCTATCATTCTGGTCATATTTTGTGCAGGTTAAAGTGTATACGATAAGTGCACATTTTGTGTTACTTTTTTATGTGTTGGGCCTTCATAAACAACAAACTATGAGGTGTAAATAAGTAATTTACACTTTTTTGTCTGATCTTCAGTATGGATTTATTTTTAAATCATACCTGGTGTCCTGACTGACACAAGTATAGCCAATAAATTGTTATCTAATAATATATTTCAGAGCTTAGGTATTAAATTGGTTGTGTTTTTAACTTTTTTTTTTGGTCTGGTTTGTGAAGTTCTTTGAAGTTGTGTTTAGGAAACCCAATAAATATTTTATTGACAGTCATATATATTTTAATCAGCATCAACCAGTCAAAGAGAAATTTTGGCAATTTAAATTCAAAATAATAATTAAACATCAACCGGAAGAGCACCAATGTATATGTTGGATGCAATGCATTTCCCAGTGCCTTTGCAAGAAAACCCTGTTTTTGTTTCGTTCTGTGTTTTCTCTCATTCAAAAATTATTCAAATTGAAACTGGACGTAATTTGTTTTTCGAAATGGAGATTTTTGATACTGTGGAGTTGAATATATAAAATTTAATTGCATACGAATCGAAAGAGCGCCAATTTATATATTGGATGCAATACATTTTTCAGAGTCTTTGCAAAAAAAAAAAACTTGTCTTTTTTCTTGTTTGTTTCCCAAATTGAAAAGTTATTCAAATTGAAACTTGAAATCATGCATTATTTAAGTTGTAATTTCCAAACACTTTAGAAGTTGTTAGTTTTTAACTTAACTTACATAATGTCATAGAACAAAGCAGTTTTCAAATTAAACTTAATTTTTAATAACTAAAAGCTGAAATGGTTTAGTTGCCCACCTTACAGATATTGGGGAACTGACAATAATTTTACATGCGCTGTCATCTGTTGGCTAGAGCTATTTTTTTATTTGTAAGACTATGGTGGTCGTGCAACTATCGATATGCCTGAAATGGTTGTGCGTGTGATGCAGTGTATATGATCTCATTTCAATTACAAAAGAGTTGAGATGATGAATAATTGATTTTCAAAAGGATATTTTTATCATATTATCCATTGTCATATAATATTATAGGCATCTTTTTTTTCTGTATATGTGTGGAAAGAAACATTGTTGTATATTTTTCGTTACACAGTATATAGGCTAAAAGTAACTTATGTAACATAACTTAAACCCATCATAGGGGGTAAGATAAGCTGGCAAAAGAGTATTATTTCCTTCTTTCTATCATATACTATGTGGTAAGATTTGTGTGCATTATCTTTTCGACAGAAGGTTCCTGATACATAAAATTGTGTTTTCAAAGATGAAGTTGTAAAAACACAAACTTCCGTTGTTTGCAACATCAGCAACAGCAGCAGCATCAACAGCAACATCAACAACCACAACAACAGCAGCAGCACGAACAACAACTACAATTCTTAACATGTCTCATTAGCATATTTCCCTTTATATGTTATATATTAGAAAACCAAGTTGTGACTTTGTTTTTTTTATGTTCGCTTCATCACCTCTTGTTTCTCATACATATAATCTCATATATGCACAAAATCAATGCAGCGAAATTTGAAGTATTAAAATACATTAACGCCTGACCGAAGTCACCCTTTGGCCAACATGTCACAGTTTATTAAGACATTGTTGTTTTATGGAAAAATAATAAAAAAAAACATCTACAAACAAGGTTTTGATGTTATTAAAGAAGGCGGCAGATTGGTACTACATGAATATTTTTATATTGTTTCTTATAAAACTTTGATATTTAAAGTTGCAAAGCTTTTTTTAATCTGTTAAAAAAATTGTTGGTGTAAAAGAAACATTAACAGAAGAGTTGTTGTTGTTTCTTTACTCATTATGTATGTCACTTTTATGTTAAGAGATATTTTGGATAAACATTTTCTTCCGAATTAAAGTTTTTTTTATGTTTTCTTGCATGATTTTGCAGGAAAACAATTCTGAATCTTATCGCAAAAAAGTTTGGTGACGACGATGCATCAAACCGTTTTATTCTTTATGCATAAAAAAAGTTTTATTCATTTTATGGGTTTATGTTATGTGAAACCTTTATGCAATTTCAGAAAGGTTTTCTTCTTTCTTTATTCATGTTCAACTTGCTGCACATCTATATGTGATGGACTATTGCTTCTATTTAACCATCTTTTTTTTAGACTTGTCTTCTTCTTTTTCTTCTTTAAGTCTATGGAGATAAATTTAACAAGTAGTACCTTATCTTTTCACGCATGCCGTCGGATTATGGAGCTGACGGCTGGAACTAAGCCATAAATGAAAGAATCGTTACTTTTGGGCTGATGATAAGCTATGAAACAGTGAAAGGTCATGCATTTTTTTTTTTGGTTTCTTCCAGGTTTTTTTTTCTTCAACATTCTTAGGCTTTGAGCCTTTTGCATGCAATTGAGAACATAATGAAACCAAGGTATTATGCCCAAGGTATTGTGTCAAGACAAAGAGAATATATATATTTTTTTGTAATATTGCATTTTGGTTTCTGCTTCTTTTTTGGAGGGGGAGGGCAGAAAAAAGGACTGGCTGGTTTAAAGTTTCATTTCTAGGGTTATTATTAAAAAATATTTCAGCATTGATATTCGAAAGGAGAGAAATCTATAAAAAATAATAATAAAAGTTATAGACTTTTTATGACTTTTGAGGACTTCTAAAAGTTTTTCGACTTCTGAGAATTTTTGATTTTTTTTTTCTGAGGAAGTTTTTTTTTAAAAAAAATTGAAAGACAATAGGAATAGTAGATAGGACATAGATTTTTTTCACTTTTTGGAAACAGTTTTTTTTTAGAATTGACGAGACCATCTTACTGATTGTGTCATGTCTGAATTTTTTTTGTCTTTGGACATTTTGGACGCAGAAATCTGATACTGTTCTTGATGTATTTTGTATCTTGCGAAAGATTTTCTAATGGAATTTGCTGTTATATTTTTTTTCTTCACTTTTAGATTGTTTTGGAACTTTATAAAGAAAATTCGATAAGATTTTTTGATTATAAAGTTGAATGTTATTTCAAAGCTGAAATTGTAAGTTTTATTTCAGTAGATAATTACAACTTGCTTGGGTGCTTTATAGAGCTTATTTAGTGTGAAATAATTTTCTAATTGTTATAAGGTTTATTTTAGAGAAGATATCTTCTTGAAATAGTTTTAACTTAGTCATCTATTTTTGAATTTGAATTTGAACAAGAAAATTAAACAAAAAAAAAACATGTGTTTTGTGATACTTTTATAAAAAAAAAGGTCTAAAAAGTAAAAAACGAAACAAGTCTTGTCTTGTTGGTGCAGTGGTTAGTGTCTCAGCCCATGGAAATGTTGGTGAACTTGGTCATGGGTTCAATCCCTTGCATTGTGAATTAGTTTCAGATATTTCAGAAGGTGGTGGACAAACAAACAAACAAATTATGAAGTTAAATAAAAGCGAGTAAAAAAATAACTCTGCAAGCAGCCAAGAAGCTCGTGTGGTAGAAGGACAAAAGTCCATTTGCAGCCTGTGAAATACATTTTCAAACCCCAAATATATAAACCCAATAATAATTGCA
The DNA here is from genome assembly GCA_036925085.1 of Brachycybe producta. NCBI lineage: Eukaryota > Metazoa > Arthropoda > Diplopoda > Playtdesmida > Andrognathidae > Brachycybe > Brachycybe producta. The sequence continues at coordinate 4,236,273 of JAUPFP010000007.1, read as the reverse complement.
ATGTGCTCTGGTAAAGCTGAAATAATTGATTGTCAGAACAGTCTCATAATACAAGTTTATTTCAGACATGAAGTCCTCTGCAAGAGTTTCATTGTCTTACTTCTATTTGGCTAACAAAAGTATTAGTTTTTATTGAAAAACTTTGACAAGTTAAATGTTGAATTAACTCTGGTGTGAGTTGTTTTGGTTTTTGCAAATTTTGCAATTTATAATAGAAAAAAGTGCATAGACTCTCACCATATGATGAGTTTTTTCTTGCATCATGTTTTAAGCTTAGCTTTTTTTAAAGCCATGCTTTAGAATATAGCCATAAGTTGATGTATATTCAATATGAATACCATAGGTTTCTGTCTATTTTTTATTTAACGAGAACATTTCACTTTTTCAGTGAAATAAGAAGAAGAAATAAAAAGTGAACATGTCAAACACATCACTTGTGCAATTTCCTCCACAGATGGCAAACTTTTCAAACGTCCATTAGTTTTGTACTGAAGATGATGATGAACCTCCAAATGCATCATCATTCAAATGCATTCATAGTAGCTTAGTAGCATAAATTCCAAATGGATATGCAAGTTTTTATTGCTATATTTCTTCAAATCATAGTTTGGAGTTCTGCGTTAACTTCTCATCGCTTTTACTATTTTTTTTTTCTTCTGCTCTCTCGTGTGGTGTTTTTTTTCTTCAAAAAAATTTCAGTTAAGTGCCCCCAGCGTACCTCTTTATCTGCATTACAGTACATATGTATGAAACATCACCACCCATACACTTTGGCCATATCGTAATCCGAAGACAGTGAAATCCATCATTGTCCTGAATTATCTTATCATATAGAAAGGTGATGGGGGTGCAGTGAAGTTTGAAGTTGTTTAACTATTAATGTCACCTTTTTTTTTTTTTTGGAGGAGTGAGGTTGGGGGATACAATAAGAATAAATATACAACCATATACTGTATGTTGTTGTCCACTGTCCATTACAAAACTCAGAGGGGTTTTTGATTTTTTTTTATTCGTAAAAGAGCTCAAGGGGATAAATAGGAACACATATACACGCACACTTTGGCACATACACAATATACACATACATACACACACACACACACACAAAAGATGATTCAAACATTGGTGCCATCGATCGCTAATAACATCTTTGGTAGTCCTTGCAGGTTTTTCTTATTTCTTGTACTCACACACAAAAAATATATATAGTAAAAAGGAAGCAGCAAAGCTGAAGATGTTTTTTACGAAAGAAAAGAGAGAAGAGAGAGAGAGAAAAAAAATGTGCGATATCCTCTTTCGTCCACTTGTTCTTTTCAGCATGTTATTTGTTGGTGTCGCTTCTGATATAAAGGGATGAATTGTTCGAAGTTAGCAAGAAAAGAAAAAAAAAAGGGAACTTACATATAGCGTGAAAAAAAAGAAGATTAACTCCAAATATGTACTTTTGGTCTTAACAAAGAGGTTCTTTTCTAAGCTAAAGTTGTTGTTGGTCTGAACAAGTCTTATCATCACATTTTGTGTTATCTTTTACATTTCTGTTTTTTCTTTTCTTCTTCTTCATCATCATCATCATTTTCTTCTTCTTCGTCGTCGTCTTCCAAATGCACTTAAGAGTGCGTACTGCCTACAATTCTAATAAAAAAAATGTTTATAGAAGTTTGAAAAATACCATAAATCTGTGTGTTGTATATTTTTGTTTCATTCATCTTCAAGATACAATTGTTTGTTTGTTTTATCCTTTTAAGAAAATATTTACTTTTTATTATTATTTATGAATGTGGATTATCTGATGTTTTTCTTTTTAAAAAAAAAAATTGTTTTAAAACAAATACATTTAAAACAACTATAAATACTAAATAGTGTTTTTGAAGTTTTGAATTATTTTTGGTTTATTTTTTTATCCTATGAAATACCTATTTCTGATAAGACATACATTAAATATACTGCAAAAGTTGTCACATTGGCGAACTGCCCAAACTTTTTTTTTTGGGGAATATTTATATACTTCAATGAAGATCCATTTCCTAAACGAATGAACTACAAGTTGATACTTAAACAGATCCTATTATTGAACTTTTATGTATGTGTACAGTAGTTATATAGTCTATATAGGAGTATATGTCTATGTGACTTAAGTTTGTCCAATAGTTGAGATATATATATTCTACACTATTTATCAACTCTAGATTGTTGGTTGCGTTAGTTAAATGAGGAGCCTGTTTCATCTAAGGTTTATTAATGAGTACATTTACGGCTGAGCAAAAAAAAAGTGGCAGAGAAAAAAGAAGAGAGTTTAATAAAAAAAAATGTGGTGGCTCGCCACGTCATAAATACCAATCAAGAATAATTGGGGGGGGGGGGGAATATAGCAAAACACAAGCTAGCTAGTCTGTGGCGATGTGGCTTGTTTAAATGGTCTAACTAGGAATTTTGAATTGACAACTTAGTTATTTAAAGATGAACGTAATATGTATATTATTTCAAATATTAATCCAATATATTGTTGAATACAAACACATTTATGCATACAAAGCCATACCTTTGTGTAGCTTTAACAATACATATACTGTTTAAAGTTAACTATTGTAACTTTTATCCACTTTTTGTATATTTTTGTTTCAATTTTATTCTACCCATAAACCAATTTGTTGGTCAACAGTTCAAAACAGTTGCTTCCAACATGTATTGCTTGTGATTTGTTTCTAGGGTGGTTAGACAATCAAACCCTCTTCTGCAAAGAATTTTTGTCAGGATTTTCTGACAACGCAATATTTCAGTTTGAGCAGAACCAGAACATGTTGCAATTGTCATTGAATTTATTATATCTTTGACTTTTGATAATGCATTTTGCATGCAGCAATTGGACTTTTGTCATTCTGCCACAGGCCTTCTTGGTTATTTTTAAAGTAATTTTTCAAATCCAAATACAAACATATTGGACCTTGTATGTATCTTCGTTTGCATTTCCCAATATTTGGTTTTAAATTTCTCAAAATTAAAAACCTCGAAATACATTTAATAAAAATATGATCCTCCCCTTCTACATGATGTACATGGCTAAATAAATGTAGCTGCACATCTACAGCCTGCAATATTGGTCTAACAATATTTTTGATACTTTTTGACTTCAATGTCTAACAAATGTTTGCAAACAGAAACGTGACTTTAGGACAATTCTTACTATATCATAATATGATCAACAGCAAAGCAATTTTCTTTTAATTTTAATTGAATTGAGTCGGATTATTTTGATAGCTTGATAGCAATAATTTTGTACCACAAGATGAAAAGATGTTTATTTTTTTCTTCTTCTTAAGGAATATAAGACTAAACCATGAACTATTGGGGATTTTTGTAAAAGTACTTTGGTGGCTGAAATAACTATAATTCAATGGAGTCTCTCTATAACATTTTGTGTTTTGATCCTGATGGTGTGTGTAGTATGTGTGGGTGTGTTTTTTCATTCAAAGGAGTCCATATAAGACCGCTTTATAAAACTGCCCCTTGGCAATGTTCCAAACGGAATCTATGAGAATGATAATCATGGGTACTCGTTTAGACAGTTTCAACACGTTTCATCGATCTCATTTTTTGGACCAAACTTATCATCATCATCATCATCATCATCATTGCTGTATATATATACTGTATGTATAAAGAGAGAGAACACAGTTGGTGCTGATTGAATTATAGTAAATATATGACAATAGAAGCATATTATATTTGACGCATTGCCTAGCTGCTCCTCAACAAAAGTAATAACTTTTGTGGTCTTATGTCTCTAAGAAAAGTCAATCCACATTAAAATTCGACTGAAATGTCACCGAGTTTATCTTTTTTTTCTGTCTCTGACCTTAAATATAGAAAAAAGAGAAAGCGAAAAAATAAACCTTCATGTTTCATAATAAAGAGAATTCTTTTTCTCATGAATATTTAAAAGAAATGTTTGTTCATGATGTCTGCAAGTCTTGCAACAAATAAACAATTGATTTCGGCTTTTTGTTTATCTTTTCAATTTTTTTTGTTGTTGTATTTTTCTTTCTATATTGTTAATGCCTGCATAATATAATCAACTTTTTCTCTTTCTTAAGTCACGCAACTTTTATTTCACTTTTTCTTCAGGCTGAATTCACCGTTTTATCGAATCAAAGTCTCATGTATTATGTTTCAATTTTTTACCCACAACAATATATATATCTATATATATAAATGGAATTTTTAGGTTGTTTTTTTATCTGTCTGTACATGAGTTTGTTAACTTTCTTCATATTGTTGTAGCTACTTTTTTTGCTTGTTTTTTGGTCTGTGTTTTTACTTCAATAGCAATTTTTATAGTATTGCTAACATCTTCCAGGTTGTTATATTGCTTGAAGCTTTCGGAGTTCTTTTTTTCTGCTGAAGAGTTGAAACTGTATCTGTTTAGGTCAAGTCTCTAGACTCTTAAGTCAGTGAGACACATACAGTAAAAAAACTGCGAATTTTATTTTTTTTCTGGGGGGGGGATGTTGAAATTGTGCGAGTTGGTTTTTGGTTTTCATTGTGCAGTCGATATGTTTCTCTGGAGACTAGATTCAAAATCGTTGACACTTTTGCCACCACTATATACACATGTATATAGTGTATTCACTGCTTTATACATACCTTCTTCAATAATAAGTTTGTATGTCCTGTATAACATACCTTATTTTTTAAGTGACTAAGTGGCGCCGATAAAACGTTTATTGTAAAATACAATGGAAACTGTTTAACACAAAACAAAAGTGACCGAAATATTTTTTCGTGTTAAACGAAACATTTTTTATTCTATTTTATGGGACCGGACCGAAAATATATTTTGTGTTATCCATTTTTGTGTTAAACATGCTTCACGGTATTCCAGAAACTATAAAAGTGACACATTTCAAACTGAAGCGGTTATCACCCTGGTTTTTATTTACTGCAAGACTCAATGATATATTTTCTACAATAAAACGTGAATGTCCAATTGATACTGCACTTGTACCAGTTGCCAATAGTATCTCGTACACTGTCTTACAGAAAATACAAGGCATTTTATGATTAATGCAAGATACAGTATGCTCACAAATACATTTGACTCTCATTTCTTTCTGTGAATTTTCCTGAAAATATTGCCAGAGTGATCACTGCTTTATATTTTTTTTTGCAAGGCATTGTGCAAAATACACAACGACATATGTCTTATTTCTTGCAGTGTTTATCATACTTTGAATATTGCCAGTGGGATCACCAATTTAAATAGTATGTTATTATGCAGGGCCTAAGTATCAAACTGTGTCAGTGCCGGCTTTTAACTTGTTTGCTGCTCAGGGCAAGACCTGGGCAATTGCCACCCTCGTCATCGCAAAAAACACTAATGTACTGTTATGTATTTATAATTGTTGGAGGTGGTTTACTGTTTAATATATTGTAAATAAAACTTTAATTTTTTAGCTATATGATGAGCAAAATGACTAAAAAAAATTATTCATACAAGATTATTAAAATTTTAATTTCCTGTAGAAATATTTTGTCTGTTTTGAAGTATTATTGATCTCAAATAATTCGCAACAGTTATTGGAATGATGATAACTAAATACTCTTGTAAATAAATGAGTAAAAAATTAATTTTTTTTTAGAAAGTTTCACCAAATTTTTGTATGACTCGCAAAAGTGATGCCCAGTGCTGGTGACCTGGTTACCCTGGCCTAAAGCCGACACTGACCGGTGTGTGTATATTCTATAATACTGTTAACTACTCAACTTTAAAAAGTGTGCCAGTTTAAATGCGCCACCTGGTATAATCTATATTGTGTCACATAGCGTATATTATATATCATGTGTAGAGAGGAATGTATACCTTTTGGCAGTACTAGACCAGAAAGTCACCAAAAATGGAAGAATGAAAAAAATCTTCTTTCTTTACATTGTATATATGTACTTTTTCACAGAAGATTTCTCTTGAGATTTGGCTTTCTCTTTCTCTTTCTCTATGTATTTACCGATATGTATTTTCAGAAGATGGGTTTGTTCCAAACTCACTACCTAAATTGAACGAGTAGTTTTCTTATCGGTTTTCCTCATCTGGAATAATATCTACCTTTTTCTCATGTTGGATTTTAATATGTTGCGTGGCACAGGTAAAATGCTTTCTATTTGAATATGGTCATATTTTAGGAAAGTCTAATAAAAGGTACACACGTTTGATATTTTACACAGTTGTTAACAATAGAATCATAATTAATTTATCCAAAATACTGAAACCTATTGTTAAAAAAAATGATTGGAGCAAAAACAATTGACTCTAGAAAAATGACATTTCAACAGTGTTTGAAAAATGTAATATTTTTGAAAATTATTAGGGCTAGGATTTTTATGCAATATCTAACAAATGTTTCTCAATTTGTGGTTGAAGTGCCAATTGTGAAGTAATTAATCATCAATAGAGCAACTGCAATTTTATTTTTTCTAATCACTTTTGCTGGGCAAAAGCTAAATGTCTGGTTATTATCAGTTGCAAACTAAAGTTCTAGCCTCGCTAACCAGTGTTTTTGATTTAAAAATCCATAATTGTGGGTTGATCTAAACGCGACTGTTACTTCACACAATTCGCTCTTTAGCCACAAATTGAGAAAAATTTGCTTGACGTTTTGCATTAAAATCCTAGGCCTAATTATTTATTAAGTTATTATGTTTCAGTTTTATTCAAATCAACTTTGGTATGTTATTAACAACTATGTAAAACTTAAAACATGGCAGTGTTTTTTTAGTTGTTGAGAATCTGCTTTTTACCTGCGCCACACTATGTTTGTGTTTGTGTTAGAAATTTTTCAGAGCAAGTCTTTTTGTTGAGGTTTCTTTGATGTTTTTATTTGAAGTTTTTTTTTTATATTTTTGATATTTTCTTTGTAAATTACAGTTTACACTGCAACTTTTTGCAGTCTAAGCATTCGTTGAAATTCTTTTTAAACGTCATGGGAATTGTGTATTTTTACAATGTTAATTTACCAAATAAGTTTCTTTTTTCTGTGTTATTTAAAAGAAGAAGAAGAAAAAAATAAGGATCTATACTGACAAGTTTTGGAGTACTTTAAATTCAGGTATTGAATACTCAAAACTTTTGATGTTGTCTATTAATATTATGTCTGCTGTAAATTTTTCTTTATATATGTGTGCAGTATTATTGATCTTTTTTTTTGGGGGGGGGGGGTTGGAATTGACAACGATTATAATAATACGCTCTGCTCTCTCACTCACTCATTCATTTTGCACTCAACACATTATTTTGTTTTTTAACAGAAAAGACGTTTAATGGTTCAAGTAACAAGGATGAGAGTAAAAATTTCCTATGTTAGTCTTTATACATTTTTATCGGTCGTTTACTTAATGCATTTCCACGCTTCTTGGATGATGATGATGATGACTATGACTAAAATCCTCCCCATACATTCTCAATCATTGTAACTGCACACCAATGAGAGTATATTACCAAAGCAAATTATACCTACTGTTCAATTAATGGGGGTGCCCAAAATTCTTGAGGTTTACATTTTTTATAACTTTCTTTTTTTATAGAGATTTTCATTTTTGGTTTTAAGGTGGTTCACGGTAAAATTTACAAATACGTTTTGAGACAAAGATTTACATAAAAGATGTACATTTTTTAGAATAATTTAAAGAAAATAGTTTTTTTTTATAGAAACTAGGATTAATACTTGCGTATGTTTTAAATATTTTCATAACGATATCTTTAAAAATAATCTTTTTAATGTTAATTGGAAAATTATATTTCACTGCACCAAATAAAAAACCGTAAAACTTGATTATTTCTAAGATGTTATAAAAAAAATGCTTATATAGCGTAATTCACAGCTATTTAATAACAAACTCTGGGAGGAAAAAAATCGTTATGTTCACTTTGTACATCTAACATCTGATTCAATCAAAAGTTAAGTCAATGTTAAGTTGAAGGTCGCAAGTAAAGTAAAAACCATTTAAGGTGGTTTTAAAGTGTAATTGCCTCTCGAATTCTGTATTATTCTGTCTTAATTTCAGGTGCAAAATAAAGAAAAACTGGATTTTGTTCCAACTATCTAGAAAGGTATTTTAATGTTATCTTTCAAAATCAGCTTTTATGTTAGTTTGAAAATAACCGAATTTTATGTAGACGATAATATTTTTAATTTTCGTTTATAAAAAGTTCATTTTGAAAGATGTCTAGTCTGCATTAAGCTACTGTTGTTGTTCTTCACTTTTCAAATTCTCTGAATTTTGTTCATGAACGAGAATAATTGGAGTTTACAAATCATAAACCATGTTCAAATTAAAACGGATAACACAAAATATATTTTCGATTTAATCTCTTAAATAACCCTAAAATTCTTTTTTTTTTAGCATGAAATATGTTTCATACGAAAAAAAAAATATTTTGGTCTTTTCAATTGTGTGTTTAGCGGTTTCCACTGTATATTTGAGCCGCAGTTGATTTTCGACATAAAATTGATTAAATCTACTGTAAAAAAAATTATTGTTCAGCAATCTTGAGAAACTTGGACACTGATAAAAATTGTATTAATATTTTATGACACCATGTTTTTTACAAGCAGAAAAAAAAAACAGATATCTGATGCTGTACATCATTTTCTTTTTTTTTTTCAATGTCAAGATAAGTTGTTTGTAGGCCTATTATGTAATGAATTTTGTTCATTGTTAATTTTAATGTGAATATGATTAGTGTAACACCAGTAGTAGTTACATCCGTTTTCTTTTGATGTTGGAGTAGGAGGTTGTTGTTGTTGTTGTTGTTGTTGTAGAAAGGGGTAATAATAATATTCATGAAATTATGATGTTTTACATACACCCACTGACACTCATGCATTGCAATCTGTTTCAACAATTTATGGTCGAGGTTTTCTTCGCTCCTGTGTTTCTATGTGTGTTATTGGCCATATATATTCCACCATGTAAAAACAAGAAGTATGCAACAACATAAACATCTAGAATGCGGCTCGTAGAATGAAGTTTGTGTTTGCAAATTCAATTTAGCCCTACAACATACAGTAAGTGATATGGATGCAGGTCAACTCAGCATGTTTTTCCCTTAGAAAAGGTGTAAATTTGCAATTCAAATGTCTTGTTTTATCTTTTTACAACGGAGATGGAGGTGCAGTTTTTTTTTTTTTTTTTTTGAAATGCTGTTTACTAAAATATTCTGCAATAACAATCTTATCGCGAAAAGTTGGAACCCTATCTCTTGTGTAATGATGTGTTAATGAATTTATGTGTAAATAGCGGTGTAGTTGATAAGAATTTCATAATGTGGGACCTTCAATGTTATTTTAGAATATTACTTTATTTTGTTATTGCAAAAACACATAGGCCTACAGTAATATTATTACATACAGTGAAAACCCATTCTAAAACACAGTCTAGGTTTTCTTAATTTCGCTTCTGAAAGACAGAATAATTAATCGAAGTTTAAAAATCATCTGTTTATAAACCATCTTAATATGCGTGTATATATTACATGTATAGTAAAATTTAATTCTGTTACCCAAAAAAAATCTACAGGAGGTTTAAAAAAAAGCATTTCTTATGTAATTTCTGAACTATATTGTCCCTCTGTCATAGGTCCTTTGGGCTGCTTGTAGAGTAATGGTTCAAATTCAAAACTGTTTAACACGAAAAATACATAACACGAACGATATTTTCTGCCGCTGTTCCTTAGAATAGCATAAAAAACATGAAATTTGTTTAATACGAAAAAATAGTCCTGTTGTTTTCATTTCGTGTTAAACTGTTTCCACTGTATCAATTTTTATTTAAATAATTTGAATTTACAGAAATTTATTATCTTTGTAAAAGGACGTTTTACAGTCTGTATATTATGTATTAAGATTTAGGGCTTAATTTCTTGTTTCACTTAGTGACTATATTTCAGTGCATAAAATGTAATAAGTGACCATTAAATTTGAAGATATTTTGTCTACCATATATAACTGGCGACAATATATTTTGACTGGTTGGTTGGTATCCTCAAAATATTGAAGTAGTTGTGTGTTATTTTTTTTAGAGTGTCTATTTAATCTGCAGTGAGATAACAAGAAAAGTCATCTGACAGACAGAATTGCAATTTATGGTCATATCTTGAAATGAAGTGTACTTGCTGATGATTGGCTAGTCTTGTCTGAAATGTCCCAAAATACATGAGCACTGCTAGTTTGACATACAAGTTTTATTCGAGATTGCTTGCAAGTCAATACAAATCATCTACTAAATGAAACTATAGTTTGAATTATACAATAAGCAATCAGAAAAATTTTCTTATGATAGGAAAAAAAAGTTCGTAACTGTACAAATAAATATGCTATGATTTGACAAGAGAAAAAATAACATGTGCAAAACTACATTTATGATTTTCTTTTTTTTTTTAGATACTAAAAGACAATGACAGGTCTTATTTCTTAACAAAGATGATCTAACAAACAAAAAAAAAAATAAGTCTCATCATATTATGTTCACAGCTAAGGATAAAAGATCATCCATGTTGAACAAATGGTGGCTTTTGTGACGATATCCTATGTTGACGCATAAATGGATTTTTGTATGAGTCCTATAATAATAAGTTTTATATATCACTAAGGTTGACCACCTTTTTTTTCTTCTTCTGTAAAAGTATGTGTTAATTGAATTTTTCTGCACATGGTCATACTCTCACATTGCATTAGGCTTTTTTTAGAGAGAGAGATTGTTGTATTTACGCAGCCATGGCTTCAAACCGATCACAAAAGTTGTCCATGCTTATTACTGATTTTCGTCTTTTACAAGCTGCTTTTATTTTTTATATATAAGCCTTTACTATATGTTATATGGGGGGAGTACTTCAATTGGGATCGTGAATTTTCACCACTTGACTGCTTTTTGGATTATCATTATGGACTGTCTGTGTGCTAAACTTTTCTCTCTCTGTACTTTGTTTTTGTCTTTACTACTTAATGGCCAAAGACCTAGGAGCAAGTCCTTTGTCCCTATTGTCATTTATTTGATTCGCAATTTCTTTGGTCAAAACTATTTGAAGATGTCTATTGGGGTGTTTTCCAAAGATGCTTTTAACACCATAGATGGCTGGTCCAAAATATACAGTATATAGTATACTGACCAAGACCCCTAGTATACATATATTTATATAGTATATATGTAATTTGAATATTTTGTTCATTGACCCTAAATGTTAGCATCTATTAGCATTTTATTGTGCTAGTTTTCCAGTTAGTTTGTTGATTGCTATACCCTAAAGTAATTGACCGAGATAAAATACATAATATATAGAGAGAAAGAAAACTCGCAGACAAACATTATTTTAATATATATTAAAAAAAACTGGGTGTCAATGTGTATATGTGTACTACTATTATTGTTGTTGTCAGTTGTCTGCATCTGTTTGTATGTTCTACAAATTGTGTTCTTTATTTAACAGTTAATATTACATGTAATTCACTCACTCATTCACTCAACTCAGCATGGGAACATTTTGTTTTTTCGGCATGCATATATATACATTGTATATATGTATATATATATATATATATATATATATATTTATATATATACATATATATATATATATATATATATATATATATATATATATATATATATATATATATATATATATATATATATATATATATATATACAATGCATTTTCGTTTATGTTTCCAATGGTTTTTGGGTGGCTCATAAAACTAACCAACTTTTTGAGTCTCTATATAATATAATATGGGGACATTTTTATTGCTGAAACGAAATTAAATTAAGCTTGTAAATTGATAATGCGTTTGGTAGATATTTACATATCTATAAAAGACTTTTAACACTCGACACATCACTTTTACAAATGGAATTATTATTTTTTTTTTCAGTTTTAATTTATTAATTAGGTTGGTGTTTTAAATGTCTTAGTAATTTTTACATATAAAACTTCGTTCTTACTTTTACAGAGTGGCACACAAGTAGTGTGTGTGTGTGTGTTCGCAAAGCCAATAAAAAAAAATTCATGAGGGGCTTAGGTGTCAAGAGGGATAAGTGACATAATTATAAAAATGGATATAAGTAATCACATTGTGTCAATGAAATGATAAAGAATTTTGTGAACAAGAGAAATAAATGAAAAAAATTTGCTCAGTGCTGCTTTATAGTGTCAAACTGTAGAACTATAACGTTGATGTCTACGGAGGTCTTATAACTTTGAATTCAATTTACTTCGAACATTACTTTCATCACTTATTACTCTTGGTTTCTAAGCTCCTCAGTTTTACTAAAGTAGTTCTTGGTATTTTGTTTGCTGTTATTGTTTATAAAGAAATGTATTCCATCGCAAACGATGTTAAGGATTGGCGGCAGAGGATACCAATGCTTTTAGAAACTGTTATTGGAGTATGCTGGCTGTGGAGTTGTTAATGTGGTAGCCTTATAGCTACTAGCCTCTATCTTCAACCCTCGTAGTCGTTTGTGATAGAATTGTTTCAAATAGGTAAAGTCGCCTGGTGATCTTATGAAAACAGGAGCAATGACTATCCAAATGTGGACTGAAATTTTAATAAAAAAAACATGTGTCGTCAGAAACATGCGTGTTCGACTTTCAAAACTTATTAGACAAAATGACATCCATATTGAAAATGTGTTATTCAGAACGGCCAAGGGAGGCCTAAATAATAAGGGGGCCCAAATAACAACATGCATTACAATATATTGCTACTTAAAAATGAATAAAAATGTTTAAACATTTTAGAATTTACAAACTATCGTCAAATCCGTTTGTAATATTTAAAATTAATATTCAAAAGCCCTGGTGTTATCTTTCTAAACCCTTATGAAACAAGAATTTTTAATAAATATTTTTAATGTACTGTATATGAGGAATAAATAAATAACTTTTGTATGAAAAATTTAAATGTGGCAACTTATCGTTGTGCCACGGTTTACATGTACACATGTAGGCCTACATATATAGACTTATTGTTGAGTTAGAAGACCCCTATTATAATGGTTGTTGCTCTTTTGTCTTAAGGATATATACAATATATCTTTTATTTTTAGTTTTATGTTACTTGTAGAATAAGATCACATCCAAAATTGGTTTGCAACTTTCTTGAGTTTTTTTTTGTGTGTGTGTGTATTCACTTTCTCTCTTAAAACTTCAATTTACTTGAAGGCATTTTACTTGTCGCGTGTTAAATGCAATTGAGACTTCATTATCTCACTCATACTTATAGAAATTGTTAGAGGGGAAAAATAAAGAGGAGAATTTGTATGGTAGTAGTACTATTTGAGAATTGTTAAGTTGCATTTTTTGTTCCATTTGCACACCTGGTTGATTCTAATCTACAACCGACTGCTTCTTCTTTATCCATTATTCTATTCAAATATTCGAGGTGGTTTAGGTTTTTTTTTTGGGAGGCTGTTTCTTCTCAATTCTGTTGTGTGGTTTTGTTGGCTAGTCCTTTTTTTTACATTCAAACATGATTCAATTTTCTCTTACTGTTATGTGGGTAGTTTTTTTATATATATAATATAAATATACCAAAGATAGATGCTTTTTTATTCGAAGACTTGAGAAAAATACTCAATAGGGGAAGACTTTTTTCTTTGGCTTGCATTTTTTCTTCTTCTTTTTTATTTCTTTTGATTTCGTCAAAGCAAACCTGAATTTATCATTATATGTATTTATTCTGTTGTATAGAATGGTTAGAGAGGAGCATGTTGACTTTGTGTGTAGAGAGAGAAAGATAGAAAGCTTTAAGGGATATATTGAAAATTGCTATCAAGCTATATTATAATTTTCCTTTATAATTGAGTGATATCCACACACACACACACACTGCTGTTATATAAATATACTCTCTTTTTTGATATCATATTAACATGATTTTCAAAAAAAATTCTCAACAAATTATATACAGCTATATATTATAAATTTATTTATGCAATCTTCTTATACAAGAATCTATAACAGACAAAATTAAAGTTTTGCTATTTCGGCAAATGTATGTGTATTTTTTTAACAAATTTCCATCTAAATGCATTTTATTTGCCTTCAGAATTATAAATAGTTTTCCCCCATTATAATAACAATGTTGGTGGCTATCAAAAGGTAAAGGTGAACGAATTAAACCCTAATTCAAGAAGGAAACTTCAAACTTAGCACTTGAACTTCAACTTGAACTATTAGAATAGGATTCTATTGGAGAAAACCGCTCTTTTATTGAATAGAATTTAGATATATCTTTGAAGAGAGTTTTTCTGTGCTGGAAGTTGAAGTTATGGAAGAAACACACACGCTGAAAAAAATTCCACTGAATGTCACTTTGTAAGATATTTGCCAGAAGCTCCATATATTTTTTTTATCTTTCTACTTTCTGGTGGGTTTTCAGCATGTGTGTTTATTCTATTAAAGCTTTATTATAATTTTTTTTTAAATTCGGTAATATTTTCCTTAAGTTGCATTTGAGCTTTTATTAATGTATTTTAAAATTTAATTTAGTTGGTTTAAATTTTGATTTAGGTAATGTATTTTTGTGGTACATTTGGACCCGTGTTTAGACCAGAGGCCTTCATGGCTGCTTGGAGAGTCATTTTAAATTTTAAATTAAGTGCTGTTGCTGAATTTAAAACTATTTGTGATTAAATTTTTATGAGCAATTTGCAAATGATAGTTAACTTTTAAGTAAAAGAGCTCGCAGTAACTTAGTAAGTTTTCAACGGAATTGAATGGTGAACCAAGCACATCCTTTTTGGCCTCGTGTGAATTTGTGAATACAGTTAAAAGATTTACATTGTTCCCGAATACAATAGTAGGTTAATAAGCTAAAAGGACTATATATTTAAAAATAAATTTCTTATGTATTAATTTTCATTTTTTTACTAAAAATTGGCACAAAAACAATCATTTTGAAACAGTCTTAGCAAAAAGTTTATTTTAAAAGACATAATCATAAAAATACTTTTAGTACACCCATCATCTATTCTAGTTATTTTAAAAAACTGAAATTTTTAAATGCAGTTTCTAAAAAAGATTGCATTTTTAGTTGAAATAAAATTTTCATCTTCAGTTTTTCATAGTTATATGTCAAGTTATATTATTTAAATAATTTATTATGAACAGCTGAATTTTATGAATAACACTTATGAGAAATTGATAGTGTTTTAGAAACTAGAAGGAAGCTGAAATTACTTAATAGTATTTTCATGGTGACTTCTTTCAAAATAAACTTTTAAAAAAACATTGTCTTGCTAAGCATTCACTGCTTAAATTTTCAAACAGACAAAAAGCTTAATTTAAAAGATATCAACATGAAATTACTCTCAAGTCTAGTTACTCTTCTATTTTCTAAAGTATTTTCAAGTTTCTCCTAAGTTTGTTCTATATAAAAAAATAAGCAGAGTTTAGTGAGAATTTACACTTTCAAACGATCTTAATGTAGATTTTCATGAAAAGTCCCATTTTTTTTTGACATTTTTGTCTACTGGCCACGCGTTTATTCAGGCATCATTAAATGAAGATAATGTTTCTAACTTTTTATTTTTGCAAATGTCGACATCTCTTTCTTTCTTTCTTTCTCTCTCTCTCTCTCTTTCTCTCTCTCTTTCTCTCTCTCTCTCTCTCTCTCTCTCTCTCTTTCTCTCAGTACAAGAGGATTTATTATTATTGTTTGTTTCATGGAATTCTATTATCTATACCCATTCTACTATCTATATATTTTTGACTGGCAACTATTCTATTGAGTTTTATAGACGAGTTTAATAGTCATTCGTCAAAAAGAAAAGCTTTAAATCTACTTAATTTTCCAATCGGTTGACTTGCTTAAATAGAAGCATGATTTAAACAAATGGCAAAAACTCTCAATTGTGTCTATATGTCAATAATAAATGTTTTATTTTCTTCAAGCTTATAAATTAGAAACCGCCAACCCGTATATTTTTTTGCAATTCTAAAAAAAAAAGCTTTTATCTTTTTATTCCTTTCTTTTCTAAAAAAAATTACCATTTATTTTTTAAGGTTTAGGGTTTTTATTATTCAAAGGCGTTAATCTTGAAATCTATTTTCAAACCGCCTCTGTTTTAACTAAATCATTCTTTTTTGAAGAAATAAAAATGAATAGGTTTTATTGTTTAGTTTTTATTTTGAAATTTGAAAATCTTTTTAATTTTTATTTAGAACCCAATATGCTGTAGTTTGAACTATGAAGTGATATTTAATAATTTTATTTAGAAGTTGAATTTATCAACAAACAAAAAAACTGAACCGGAAATTAAAAAATGTCAACAGATGTGGAACCATTGACAACAAAATTCATAAATAAAAAGATTTGTAGAAACAAAATTGGCTCAACTATTGCAGTATTTTTCTGTATTTTTTTTTCGAAACATTTTTTCAACTACAGTACCTGTATTTCTCTAGTTAGAATATTTGAAAATTGTTTAAATATTTATTTAATGGTCAAACTATGGCCTGATGCATTTATCGTACTACACAAAATTTGTGTTATTTTTTCACATTCCTTGAATTCGTGCCAAACATTAACAAATTTAATGAGGTTTAGAAAAGTTTTGATTTTGATAAGGTACAAAGTCGTGCACTTAATAAGCATGAAAATGCATAATTGGAATTTTGTGAATACTTTGTATAGTAGGCTACTCACTAGGTAATTAATTGTCAGTATAATGTACGTTTCTTTGGGCACTGACTTTAAGACATTTTTGTCGTTTTTATCCCTGCAAATAGGCAATCACTGCTAACAAATGTGGTTTTTCCCTGTAAGTAGGCAATCACTGCTAACAACTGTCGATATTGGTGTTAGCAGTGATTGCCTACTACGAGGCAAAAACGTTTCAGCTGAAATTCTTGTTATACAGTTGTAAGGTTTAAAATGCTATGTTTGGAAACTTCTTTGCATTATTTCTTATGCGGACAAGCAATACATAATAACAACTTTCTTAAAATTATTTTCTTGATTTAAGTGAAAAGGCTTCTTTTTGTGGCAGCTTGTAATGTAGCAACTACTTTAGATTTGTTTGCAACCGGAAACAACCACTCACAAACTGACTTTACTACAAATTTATCATTTTTTTTTACATTATAAATAAAAATGTACATCAAAAACGTTATTATTTTACCATACACCACTTGTAGTAAACTATTTAAATTAAATTACTCTTAAATAACTCTAGTTTAAAATCCTTGTTTAGAAAAATTTGCACAGTTTTTTAACAAAAATTAAAAGAAAACCTAACTAAATTTTATAAATCAATTTCTAAAAATTTTATTTTGGTAACTGATTTATATTCATGATCTAAATATAAGAGGTTCTATAAGAACCTAGTTTTTCTTGTAAGATTTAGTACTTTCTATATTTAAGTTATTTCTTCATTTGTTAATTACTCCTTTGAGAAACTTATTCAAAGATCGATGACGTGCTCTCATCATTAATCGATTAGTGGCTACCAATTTATAACCCTCACCAGTGCAAACTTGTTACAATTTTAACAGTTTAATTGTTTAGATAGTGTTTCAAATGTGTATTTTCTGGGCAAGTATGTGGGGTAAATTTGAGATGAAAGGGAGGGGTACAATATTGTAAAGGGTCATTGAGGCTGTCTAACAACTCAAGCTGATTTTCCCCCCTCTCTAATGATAGAGCTGTTTAATAATTGATGCCGGCATTTTAATGAACTACTTGAAGTTGCTTGTTTTTAGGTAGGCACTTAGCATGCAGAAATTCACTCTTCCTTCAATTGTATATATTCATTGAAAGAGACGCCTTTTTGATCGATACCCCTTAATGTGATGTGATGTGTGTGTTTTAATAAATTGTACAGTTGTATGACAAGGTTACAATACGAGAGTATTGTGAGAGGATGGTTTTTAACTGCCAAATAATTTGGAGAATTAAACGTAATTGCTAGTTTAGCGTAATATTTACTTTGATCTTGTTTTCTTGTGTCAGTAAATGTTTTTATTGATTTATATAGAAAGGTTGGAAGTGAATGGAAAAGTTTTGCTGCGCGTTTATTTACTATGTATTCTGAATGAGTTTTTTTAAATGAAATGAAACTATATAGTAACTAATACAAAATATTTCAAAATAAGAAAAAGATGGAACTGAATACATAAAAAATGCATACGTGCGCCACAATAACTTTTTGAAGTATTAATTTTCTAATCAGTTCAGTCTCTTCTCGCACACCCTGTAAACTTAAACAACTTATTAAAAACTCAAATTTGTAGTGTTCGGACAAATTACTTTTGAAAGAAATCTGTTTCAGTACTGAAAATTTTGGGTCATTAGTAAATAATTGTTAATGGAGTAGAACTTTCAGTTAGTAAACTTATAAGATTGCTCATCAAGTAATTTTTGACGCAATTGAAATATTTACAAAATGACTATTTCTTTTTATAGAAGCAACTTAAAGAACGTAATAACACTT
This sequence comes from Brachycybe producta, assembly GCA_036925085.1. NCBI lineage: Eukaryota > Metazoa > Arthropoda > Diplopoda > Playtdesmida > Andrognathidae > Brachycybe > Brachycybe producta. The sequence goes on along the minus strand of JAUPFP010000007.1, from coordinate 4,217,790 downwards.
TGAAATGACGTAGAAAAGTATTCCAAGATTCATTTGAAACTAGAAGAGTAAATTAAAGTGAAAAATCAGACTCCATAAAGATACCTTTTAATTTAAACTTTTTATGGCAGTTTGAAAATGATCAAAGCATTTTTGTGTGTTGAATTATCTCTTGAAGTTACCCCACCCCATTCATGGATAATTTCTCGTGCTCATCAATTAATAAATTCTGATCCATTATTTCAATTATGTGAATGTTGTCTAATCAATTATTATGAAAAAAAAATCATGAAATATTCTCGAACACTTTTTTTTGGTATAGTAAAGATTTCTTTACTGTTTTTAGAAAGTATCCACTTTAACATTTGGCCGTTATGAAAAAGTTTAATTAGAAATGTTTCCATTGTTCTCGAAAGAACCCATTTAACATTAGCCAGCTTCATCATTGTGTAATTGCAATGCTTAAGTTTAAATAGGTGGCCCCTGTTGTATGCTTTATTTGGGCAATTACTTGTTCTGATGGTGCATACAGAAGTAAGTTTTGCTTTAACTTTATCTTTCTAGTATTCTATTTTTCTGCGTTTGCTCGTTTGTTAAAGCTACATTAATTTAAATTCACAATTCTAAGTGAAAAAAAACATTAGGTAGTTTAGGCTCAAACTTAAGAAGAATACTTGGCACTTGAACTTTCTCTTCTTGACTCCTGCTTAGAGGGTTGAAGTTGAAGTGTCAAATGTTCTTCATACATTTTGGCCTCAAATTGGCTTCATTTATTGTGTGTGTTGTCAATATGAAAGTTATTTATGTAGAATTCTAGAGACCATTTTAATGATTTTTATAAGACGTTTTTGGAGATCTTGTTCTTGACTCTCCCATCTGAATTTTGATTTGAAAACATTGCACTTCAAATTGAAGTTTAATTCAACATGACTTTGTTTGTTAAAATCTCTGGTAGCCTACTACCTTAAACTTCCATCTAACTATATAGGAGTTTGATATTTTACAAAAAGATTTCCAAAAAAAAAAATGAGAAAACGGAAAGAGAGACGAATTCAGTCAACTTTTTCTTTACACAATTGTTCATTTTGACTTTCTTTCATACTATTTTTATGAAAGTACTTTTCTGACAAACCTAAAAAATTGGCTACTATTTCTCTATTTAAAAGATGTAATCAAGAAAATGTCTGAAACATTCATTTTGTTGGTTTCCATTCTATTTTGTAAGAAATCAATTTCATGGGTTCCATTTTTATTTCGTACAAGATAGGTTTTCTAGAGTCTTTCTACATTTTAACAACAAGTATTTCAATTTAATATGCTTTTTTATATTAAATAAAATATAAGGTAGATATTACTGAAGAGGAATACAAGTTACAGTGTGTTTTCAACAAAATGGAATTGATGAAAATATTATTTTATTGATCTTCTTACAAAATAACCAATCAAGTCTATGGATTTCCATTTTATTCATACAGTAGTTTTCAATTTAATAATAATTTTCATAATATAAAAAAAGTTTGGACTACTAGTTTGTTGTATCTCTGATGACAACAATTGAGAATAATAAAAATAAATTTCTAATAAATGTATAATAGATTTTTATGAGATGAACTATTGTGTATCTCATACTGTATTTTCTAACTGTCTATTCATTTTCAACATCATTTTTTTCTCCTCTTCTCAAGTTTCTGAAATATTTTTTTTTCATTTTTTTTATCTCAATATTCACGACAATCGGAAATTCTATACTGTAGAATATTTTTATTTCATTGAATAGAATCATATTTCCTACACAACTGAAACTTTAGGACCCGCTTTTTTTAAGTATCTTCGCATGTGGTTGGTTGCTTTCATAAAAATAAAATTGTCTTATTATTCTTTACTTTCTCTTTCTTTCTCTCTCTTGCTGTTTTGAATTGGTGTGTATATCATATATGTGTTATTTTTTTTTACATTTGGTACTTTAACAACACTTGTTACGGTCCAAAAGACACAAGTGTCTACTTCTAGGACACTCTTAAGGTGTCCATGAGTGTTAGTAAGACACTTTTTTATGGCCTGCTATAAAAAGGCATATAGCCATTGTCACTCATGTGTGTTCCATCTTTTTATCTTTTTTTTTACATCACTATAGTATGATTTAGTTTTGTAATTTACAGAATGTATAGGCTGTTTTTTGTGTGTGTGTCAAAAATATTCATTCTCGAGTCTAGACAACAAATATTTGTGAATGGATATTCACTAATTACGTTTGGAAATTGTTATATTGGTTTTATAATTTCTGGCTTCAACAATATATTTTTTGTTCATGAGGTCACATTTGGACTTTTGTCATACTACCACATGTTTTCTTGGGGTGCTTGCAGTAATATTCTGCAACTTAAAAATTCAAAAGTAGGCCCTATGTTTTAGATGGACGACAGTTTCAAGTGTAGTAGGCTTACTATTACACTAGTACATGCAAAAATCATTGTTGAAATTCGAAAGTATAAACCAAATAAAAGCATTTCCCGGATGCCGCTTGTAAGATGCATTGTCAAAAAATCTATAAATCTCATAAAAGAATACGGTTTCAATGTAGAAAATCTTTTGGAAGTAAATTCCATTGTCTAATTTCACCCTAGGAAATGATTACCAGAAATATGAATCTGCACGAGCAAATGTCTCTAATTTTGCTACTCAATTTCAAAATCTAGTAAAACGATAGCGTAAGCTGCATTAGCTAAGAGGATGTGCAAAACATAATGTATGTCTTAGGTTGACTAGAAGTATTTCAACGTATCACTCACTCCTTCTAAGTAAATATAGTTTCTGTTGACTTCATCACTCACATTAAAATTTAAAAAGAAAAATGTGTTGCACGGGTGGTAAAGGTTTCTGTTGAAGTTTCTAATGTGCACTAAGTACGTTTAAAAAATATTTTTGCAGGATATTGACACAGTAACGAAAATGTTTTACATTTTATGTTGCTAATGCATTTTCTGTGACAGACAAGTGATTCCACTTGCACAGTAAAAAAAACCTGAACTGAAAGCGTTAAAAAAGCTCCGTCTATTGATATAAAAAGACACATGAGCACATTCAAAGAATTTAGGAGGATCTTAGGGAACCAAATGAGGGAACAACCAGCAACCAATTTATGATCACGTGATAAGAAACTGGTTGCTCGCACACAATGGTTGCTAGTTCTCTCTGCTCACTATGCTGAGAAGAGGGGCAACATCCACTTACTACTGTTGCCAACTAGTAATTTGGTGCCTGCAAGTGTGTACCTGTGGCACTAGTGTAGTGTCACCAGCAACAGTTGCTAGAGACTGTTCGAGTTGCAAGCTTGCATTGTTGCCGAATTTGCGTCTGGCCTAAAGACACCTGGTAGGGAGTGTGACACCCACTTGTGACTTTTGCTCTGACCTAATTTCTGGCAACTCTTTCTATTAGTTTTTTTTTGGCAGAAACTTTAAACTGAGAAATAAAAGGTGAAACAATCTTAACTTTCTTTCACAACTTTCTGTTGACATTTTACACATTTGGGACCTTAGCTTTAAAGTTGAAATTCAAATGTCAAGTTTCCTTCTTGAATTTGGGCCTAATTAATTGTTTGCCATAATTACTTTTGTTCAATAAATAATCAAACATGTAGTAAATTCAATAAAACTTGTTGATAGATTGAAACATTTTCTTATTTTATTTGAAATGAAGATGAAACCAATCTCTCTCTCTCTCTCTCTCTCTCTCTCTCTCTCTCTCTCTCTCTCTCTCTCTATATATATATATATATATATATATATATATATATATATATATATATATATACATTTCAGCTTTACTTTTAGAAAAAGTAAAAAGAAAATATTACTCTCATAGGAGTTTGCATTATAGTGATAAATGAATCAATGCTCGAATCTACCATGAAAGTATTTTTAAGCAAAAAAAAGATGCCTTTTTATCATCTTGATCTAATGATTTAAATTGAAAAAATGTCTCTCATCTCTTAAAATTTCTTATGCTTTTTATCATCATTCTTTATCGTTCAAGAAGTAAAAGAAAGAGAGGAAAAATGTATGCCCAATGTACACGTTTTAAGACATAATTTTACTTTCTTTTTTGTCAGCTATAAAAAAGCCCGTGCAATCTTATATAAGAAAAAAGAATGTCACGTACAATTTCTAGGTTTTGTAAACGGATGAATCCATGTGGTTTTCATCATTGATAACATCTGCTGCAGATTTTTCCTACCAAAACTTTGCATATCATTTCTCTTTTTCAGTTTTTTCTTTGTAATGTCGTTTTTCTATGTTTTTGCTGTTTGTTCCTTTTTTATGTCTTGACAAACGTCTTATTTTATTTATTAAATTTTCTAAATTTTTATTGATTTTTTTGTCTGTTTTTCTTTTTTTTTTCTTCTTCGTGCAATGACTTTAAATGTAATCTGTTTTCTACTCATTTTTTTTCTCTTCTTCTTCTTATTCCTTAAGAATGTTTTTTCTTGTTGTATAAAAATGTGATTTCACTGTCATTACAAATAATTTGAATAATAAAAAGAAATTTCAATTATGTTAATAACATCTCATTTAGAAAAAAAACTTTCATATCAAATTGCATTCTTTTTGGTCATTGACACCCAAATGAGTTGCGATATTAATTTACCAAAATGAAATTGTGTCCCAGTTGTCACTTATATTTTGTTTTATTGATAAACTAATTGAGTTTCAACGTAAATTATATATATATTCACTGGTTCCCTTTGTTTTTTTATATACACCTTCTTAATATACAGTATATAACAACATTTTCCTCTCTATATAAAATATATAAAAAACAACATGTTTTATTCTTATTACAATGATGATACATGTAGATTGTAGAATTATTTTGAAATGTTTTTGTTGTTGTTGTTGTTGTTTCAATGAAATAGGTTGCAAAACAACAGTATGTAATTTTGAGACATCTAGATAATGGAAAATGGGTTTGGGCGTTGGTTTAGCTTTTTCTGTGTTCGTTATGTGTTTTTGTGTTTTTTCTTCGTTTCTTTACAAAATAGACACCGTTTTTTATGTCTGTATATTGTTTATATAACATATTCATTGTTTTCTTTATAAAAGAATAAGTTTTATATATGTTTTCTTATGTTTTAGTTTGAAAACTGTAATGTAATCTATTGGACCTTGAGATTTATTGTCTTTTTTTTAGCAAATTGTTAAGATGCTGATGATATTCTTAGCCATATATAACAATCAAGGGTGTAACTATGATGAGTTCTTTGATAGAAAAATAGCCTAAGGTTCGGAGACTGTTTTGAGCCTCGACTTTGTGGCACTGTGACAATTCTTTTCTTGATAAATAATGAAATAAAATATAGAACTAATTTGTCGAGAGTTATTTTTTATATAGAAATCAACACTCCGAAACATCAAAACGAACCTCAATACACAACACTCAAAATTTAGTTTCAGGAACTTCACATTCAATTTTAGTATTTGGTCTCAGAAACTTATATTTTCAGTAGGCCTACTAGAAAAAATGTATTATTTTAATATTTCATTATAAAAACTATTCAAATGCCTTATTGTAGTCTATTATAAAGAATTATTTGCAGTTTTCTTTGGGCGTTGGCCATATTTTTTTTACTTCATCAAAAATCGTTTTATTGGCAATATTTCAGAAAATGCTTTTATATTCACTATATTGAGTTTATATACAGTAAGATGGGGGGGGGGGGGGTCTCATTGAATGTACATAAATAATCCTCTTAAATAAATTTGCTTTGTGTAATGGATGATCCTTCTTTTGGTCATGAGAAAGACATTTGCTGGATTTTTTCTTCTGTTATTGTCAATTGAAAGCTGACAAATGGGCTCTTGTAACTTGAACATGTCAACTTCATCAACAGTTGTTGTAGTAACCATATACTTTTCCATATATTTTATGTAACTGTACTACATAATGCGGAGAAAATCGTGAAGTTAATTGACAAACAAAAAGTTGAAGCAAACTACAAATGAAGACAGAACTGATGATGCAAACAATTCAATTAGTCTCTATGAGTTTGTAAAAAAAGGATTGTATAATTGGACCTAATGTTATAGAACTAAATATTAATAATGTTCACTTCATTCAAATGTGTCATTTCTTTTTCAGTGTGTAATTCAACTCCAAATTTTGTAACACCTGTAAAATAAAATAGCAAAAGATTTATTTTACAAAAAATAATGACATAATCAGGAATTTGGTTCTTCAAAAAAAATGGTTTACATCTTACTGTCAATATTTGATATAATAGAAAAAGAGACATAGAATCTTAAATTATTATAATTACGGCTAGCATTTGGTGCAATGTCAAGCTAATGTTTTTTTTTATTTGTGGCCCAAGTGCCAATTGTGAAGTAATCATTATTAGAGCAACTGCATTTATACTTTTTTCTAATCAAAAAAGGCTCATTACAGGCTAGATATCTGGTTACAATCAGTTGTCAACTAGAGTTCTAGCCTCTAACTTGTGTTTTTGATTGGAGAAAGAAAAAAAAACATAATTGTTGGGATAGTTACTTCACAATTTACCCATTGGCCACAGATTGAGAAACATTTGCTTGCTAAGTTGCTAACAATGCATAAAAATCCGAGCCCTAATTATAATAATGCAAAAATGCATCGTGTTTATAACAAAAACCAATCATTAAGGAAACTGACAATTTGTTTATGTTAAAATATACAGCATAGTAGAATCTACCTTATAATTATAGTATATTATTTACTTTATTGTTCGCATATTACTACTGTTAAGGAAAGCTTTTGTTATTTTTGTGAAGTTCTAAAATAAACTTTGACTAGGTATCATTGTTTTGGCTGTGAAATAACATGTGTTTTAGCTCTCATTACTTTTATCGCATCGAATGTATAAAAAAAAGTGTACTTGTGATACACCTTAGTGGACACCCTGTATAATTAGTGTGGCCTTTTTTGGTGCGTTTTCAAACGCCTGCTGTTTACTTTAGAATTAAGGATTTCTTCAACGACTTTGTTTATTCTTTGCTCTTGTAATGAATTTCTTTTTTCTAGTTTTTTGTTTATTCTTGCAATCAGAAGTTGTTTCACGTTCTTGTATATTGTTGTTTTTTTTTACTACGAGCAAGAAAAGAAAAAGAGCCAAGCCTATCATTTATTTTTTTTTTAACAACAATATGTTTAGTTTAATTATAAAACTAATAATGTTTTCAAAACAGTTTGAGTTCTATGAAATAATGACTAATTAGTAATAAGTTTAATAACTAATATTTTGTTTTGTTTTTATTACTAATACATGAATTTTTTAGATGAATTTTGCTGTTATTATAATTAATTATGAACTCACTATCTGTTTAAAATTATATACTGTACTTATTATTTTTGCTTCAGTAAATTGCAATAATATTATATGGTTTATGATCGTTATGATGATCAAATTATAACAATTGAATTTTCTAATTATTTTCTTTTATCTTCTATTTGTGTTTTAGGGCTAAACATTATTATTTTAATTTACTCATCATGCTAATAAAAAAAACTATTACGTAATACTTTATTGTAATTAATTTAATTAATTGACATGCGTATAAGCCGAAGTTGTTTCCTATTGCGTGTGTGCTAATAAACCTGTTGATTATTCAATGATTATTAAAATAATTTTATGGTTTTTTGATAAGTTGTTTCAGAGCTGTAATTAGGGCAAGGCGATTTAAGGCACCTGTCTCGGGCGCAAAGCTCAGAGGTTAAAGGTTGAGAATCACCTTAAAAAAGTCATGAATGATTATACTAAGAGGGCGCCAGTTTTATTCTTGCTTCGTGCGCAAAAAAGTCACGAATACTCCAGCAGCTTACTCCTGGAGATAGGCAATTAGAAATCGGGACGAACAGAAGTTGGCCCCGCCCTTTTTATGATGAACGCAACTTCTAATTAATTGGTTATGTAGTCTGATGTCACATGCTCCGCCCGTTCCAACGTCGAACCACACAACAAACCAATTAGAAGTTGCCAGTCGTCATAAAAAGGGCGGAGCCAACTTCTGTTTGTCCCGATTTCTAATTGCCTGTCTCCTGGAGGGTGTAACCTTTTTACAGTCAACTTTAACATGAGTCTCTATGGAAGACGTTTGACCAAGATCGGCCCCGTTGAACCCATAAAAAATACGGGAGGTCGAAACTGTGCATGGGTTGTCGCATTTGATGCCGTACATCAACCGGCCTTGGACCGTCACCACTTTTAAGACAGTAAAATTATTGTAGGTACTCCACTTATTATTCTAGTTTCGGAGTTTCGGATTTTTTAGCTGGTTTTTTTTTTTTCTTCTTCTTAAAGTTGTTTCTAAAACGTTTCTGAAAAAGTATAGTTGCAAAATTACTCATAAGCCCAGTAAAAAAAATGGCAAACTTATTGTTATACAGTACGCTTTGAGTAACAAAATGACTGTTTATGTGTTTCAGCTTGAGGAATTTGTAAAGTAGCTTTTAGACCCTTAGATGTTTTTTTTTTATTTTCAGCTAATTTTCCACTAGCGTAAAAGTTGCTGTCTTCTATATATTTTGCAAGTTTATGCTACAATTCAGAGTTAACAACGCTTTCAAATAGTAAATTTTTGTATTTCAGTAAAAACGTTTTTTTTCTCTGTTGTTGCTGTTTTTACTAATGTGCCACAAATGGCTCACAAGTGACATTCTAAAGAGAATCAGAGCATTGAAAAATATATTTTTTTTAAAAACTACTTTTACATAGATGACCATATACTGACTGAGAAACAAATCTCCACCTTTCCTGAATGTCTTTTTATTGTACTTTTTTATATTTTTCCCCCGTGAAAACATCTCTTTTTTCCATCTGTTTTTGTCTTCAAATATCTACAAACTCTTCTAGAAACAAAGTCATATTGGTCTTTTCTTCTGTATATGGCTCATAAAAACCTTACAACAACAAAAAAAAGGTTTTCATTTTTCTCTTTTCTATGTTTTGGACTTATTTGACTTTTTATGGTTTATATTTTTTGTTTTCACACAATACTATTTTGAAATCCTTTTTTAGAACAATTTTCTGTTGTTTTCTTACGTTTTTATGGTTTGTAAAATGTTATATAATAAAAAATTTTCTTTTCTGTTACGTGGTACCAAAAAAAAACGAAAATTAAAAATATTTAGATATTGTTGAATTTATACAGAAAGTAAATTTCTTTTTGGTTTTCTTTCTCTTTTTTTTTTTCTTCAAAAATGTACAAATTTATTTAAATTGTTAACATATGAGTATAAACATTAGTAGTTTTTTTCTATTTAATTAAGGTTGATTTACTTACCATGTAAACAAAGAAGAAGTTGCAGTAGTGATAATAATCCAATATGCAACATGTTTGAAGTTTCCTTTAGGTTTTAAGTTTAAAATCCTCTTTTTTATTTCTTTGTAGAATTCGTGCAAAAAAACAAAACAGAAACTTGATTAGAAAGAAAAAAAAATTCTATTTCATCAAAATGCCATTCTCAAACACTTGAAACAAAGCACTGAGTTATTTTTTTTTTTTTAGTTTGTTTCAATATTAAATACTTCTGTGAATTGCTACATGTCTTTCTTTTTTTTTTCCTGACGTTTCTCGTTTTAATTTACAATAGTTATTGTTCCCTGTGCAATTTCACAATTCCTGAAACTTTAATAAGAAATTGAAGTCTATTGAGACTTTTGTTTTTCTTCATATAAAAATAAATGCAAATATAGAATAAGTTTGCCAATTGCTTTTTTGTTGTCTTCTTTCTCAGTTGTTATTTGCATTGAAAAAAAAATGTAAATATAAAAAAATTTACATATTTGTTTATAATATTTTGTGTGGCATCATCATCATCATCATCATCAGATTTGTCATTGTTGTCAAATGGTCAATATGAAGATATGGACACAAGTATTTGTGAATATACACGAACCACTCATCTTATTATGAATGTTGTCAAATAAACATTTTTTTTTCTAAACGTAAAATATTGAGCTTTCTGTCGGCTTTTATTTTTTCATTGGTTAAATCGGAAGACCAATTCCAATTTTGGTTTATTTCAAATGTTTTAGGTCCAATAGCAACGCAGCAAGTTACTTCAAGTTGTATTCTAAATGATTTTTTGGGGGGATGGGTTCTTCTTATTTCACTCTTGACGCACAGGTTCAAATTGGCACTTAACAATTGCTGGTCCAAATTTCGGCATATAGGTTTTGGTGGTAGTGGTGGTGGTGGCGGTGGGGTTATCGGTGGCAATGTTGCTCTTGTGGCATGCTGGCATCTTATGACTTTTTCTTTCTTCCAAACATTTCTCCTTTTTTTATTTTCGTATCTTGTGCTGAATTCACAATCGTCAATTTTACTAGATGTAGTTGTATTCTATAGAATCGCTTTTTTGACTTCTTAGGGTTTTTTTTTGGAGACATCCACGTTTGTAGAAGAGAGGCCCCAGTTGCACATATAATATAATAGGTCCTAGATGTTTCTCTTTCTCTCTCTCTTCTTCTTCTATATGTAACAATGAATTTGGTTTTCTTCGAATGTTCACAATATACTTCACCTTTTTTTGTGCAGTGTTGATGTCGTATTTTATTTGTTCGTTTTTATTTCTCTCTCTTTCTCTCTTTCTGTCTGTTGAAAACGTTGTCCTTTTTTGGGGGCCTATTTATTTATATATCGGTCTCTATAGACTTATTGTCTTTGACAAATTCAAGTCACTTCACGTATTTCATTAGTGAACTTTTTCTTTCTTTCTTCAAATGTTGGCAATTGAGTTCTGTTTTTTTTTTTGTCTTTTTTTTTTCCAAACTGGTCAGTGACATTTAATTTTTAGAAGATATTCAGTTGAATTGCACTTTTATACGAAGAAACACATTTTTTTGTGTCAAACAAATACAGCGAAAAAAATAAAAATAAAACAGTTAGTTAGTTGTCCAGATGATAATCTTGATATTTAATTAGACAAAAGAAAATAATAAGAAACAGAAAAACAACATTAGAAATGTTTGCGCAATTGAGTCTGTGATTACTCACTGTTGTGGTCAAGTACACACGTTGTCCATTTTTTGTTGTTGTTGTTTTAGTTTATTTGGTTAGTTGCATGCAAACAAAAGTAACAATTCAACACTTTCCCTAATATTTAAACTTCACACTTGTTAGTCATGTCTTTTACCTTCAACTAACTTTGTCACACTTTTCTTTTTTCTCAATGAAGTCCATTTGATTTCATGTTTTTAGGCAACTTTTATGTCTCTGTGGAGAAGTTGTGGAAAAAAAGACTTGAAACTTAAAAACAAATGTTTCTTTCTAGTTTCTTAATTTTTTTTTTCTTTCAGCACTTGCAATTATAATCCAGTTCTGTAATTTTTTTTGGTTGTTGTTATTGGCTGTTACATTTTTTTTTCTGTCTCTTTACTTAGTAATAAGAATTGTTTTGAAATTCCTATTGTATAAAGAAAATGATGGTGCCTTTGGTTGTATGATGTGTCGTGGTGTTTTCTCTCTCTCCGTTTTTATGAAAGCTCACTTTCTCTTGAGCCCCGACCGACTGTTCTCTTCAGTGAAACAACCGCAAATGTTGAACCTTTACTACCTCTTTTTCATCTCTTTCACTATAGCTCAAGAGTATAAAATTCTCCTATCATTCTCGTTGTGTGTTCTATGTTTGTGTATGTGTGTGTGGCGCTGGTTGCATCTGTGCAATTTTCTGTCAAAACTTTTACTGAGGCCACATGTTTCTCAAATTTCTTATTTTCTTCCTTCTAACCCATTTTTTTTTCTCTCTCTATCTTACTAATATGTATGCATTTTATTCTATACCTGTACTTTTATAAGAAATGGCCACATGCTTCACACACACAACACATTACTTGTCACAAAATATTCTTTTTTTTTTCTATATATTTTTCAGAATAAAAAAAAATACATAGACACACAGAGAGAGCGAGAGACACACGCAATGTCGACTCTTTTCTTTCTGGTCGATAATTTCCAATTTACCTCTCTTACACTTTGACTAGAGAATTTCTCTTTTGTGTCAAACTCAGCACAAAATTTGTTTTCTTCAAAAGGGTGGTGGTGGTGGCAGTTTGTCTCCTTCCTTTTCTTTTTGAATTTCTTTCCAATCACTGTCAATTGAAGCATCAAAACCTCAAAATATAAAGTTTTTTTTTATACAATTATGTACAATTGATAAGATATTGGGACACATAAAGATTAAATATTAATATGATGGGATTTTGCTATTGTTGCTGCTGTTGTTGTTTTTTTTTATTGTAATAAATATAGAATTATACTTGTCATGTGATTGTCTTGAATGTTTTTTGAAGGTGTTTTTTTGTAAGGTGGATGGATGGGCGGCTATTTTTTTCTTATTTGGTAGTTTATTTGTGTGGTCTACTATGGATGTACATAGTAGAAGTAGTATCATCATCATCATCATCATCATCATCTTGTGCAATCTATTTTTTATATATAGAAAAAAGAAAAATGTCACATCATTAAACTTTCATCATTGGTGTCTGATTACTTCTTTGTTGTGTTTGTATGAGACTTATTCAGTTTGTTGGTTCATATTTACTTTTAGAAATGTTCTCAATAGTTGCTTTTCTTTTTTCTTGTTCTCTACAAAATATGTCTGTATTTTGGACAAAATTATATGATTTCTTCATATTCACATCTCCAGCTTCCAAATCCTTTTTAAAGGCCATAGTCTTAAAAGACAAGCTAAACTTCTGAAATAAAGATAAACTTTAAAACTCAATAGGCTCCCTATAGTGTTTTTTTTTCTTCTTCATGATGATTAAGCTTAGGCCCCATATGTAGCTTTATTTTAGGCAACGTTTTTTTTAACATTTTTTGAATTTGAATTTGAAAAATTACTCTGCAAGCAGCCATAAAGGCCTATGGCAGAGGAACAAGAGTCTAAGTGCAGCATAGAGAATGCATTGTCAAAACCAGAAAATATAAAACCCCATTGATATAAACCCAACAACAATTTCAATAATTTTTTTTATTATGCTGCAAATATTTGCATTGTCAAAACAAAACTAAATTATGACTCCCATAAAATACGTTTTCCCTGTGCAAGATTCCCGGCAAGTGAGTTCCATTGTCGAATCGCCCTAGGAACAAATGACCAGTAATAAGAATCTGTTCGTGCAAAAATCTCTCCAACCTTGTTAGAGTGGTCACCCCTACCCAAATATAATGCCCTGCAAAGTTTACTTGTATTAGGTTTAGGACAAGAGCCTTCTAGCATTCGATTAAAGATATTTAGACTAAAATCTGAACGTTTTGCACGTAACTATCCCACCATTTGAGGCTAAACTCACAAATTTGACAGTACGAAATGACTAAATCTATTTTTTTTTATTTGATTTTGTTTTTATTCCACTAAAACTCTATTATACTGTAATCTTTTTTGTCAATTTATTTAGAAGTAACTTTGGGTGGAGGAAATAAAAGCATGATAAAAATTTGAGTAGTAGTTTCATGAAAATATATTTAAAATAAGCTTTTCTATCCATTTGAAACATTAATTTTCAATTTTTTTTGTTACTAAACATAGTTCTGTATGGAAAATGTAAAATTTGGTCATTTTTTAACTCTCATAAATTTTTTTACGGATATTGTCATAAAAATTCATCTAGCAAATTATCCAATATTCTAATATTTATATAAGTAGCTTTAAAACAACTTTTGTTCTTAAATTTTTTTTTCTAAAAAAATGGAAATATTCACTTTTTTTTAGCCGTTTTAGCAATTTTTAGATTATGAATCTAGAAGAAAAGTGGACCAACGCTTGTAAGTTTATAAAAGTAAGTTGAAAACTCGTTCTAAAAATTATTTATGGACATCAGGAAACTATTCTTTAACGTTTTAACAAAATGGCACACTGCTAACTTGTAAAGATATATATATATATATTAGGCCTAAGCATAGTAAAATAGGAATTTTATAGGATTATATACTTCCTGTGGAATGAGATTTTTTTTTCTTCTTCCTGAAATGTGTTCACTTTTTATGTAAAAATATCTACATAGCAACACATTTTTATTTTTTAGTAGATAATGGTGTTTCGTTTTTTTTTTCTTTAAAAAATAACCAGCTCTTTTTTTTTCTTGCTCTCTACTATAATATAGTTACCAATCGCTTTTCAAGATTATATAAAGATTCATAAAGTCTCGTCTTCATTTTTTTATGTATAAACCCTATGGTGGAATGAATATATCTCTTTATTGTATGCGTAAACGCGAAAATATAAAATACCGGATTATTAGTTTTTGCATATTTTAAAAGGGCACCCACCATCTTTATCCTGAAATTGGATATTTAGATTTTTTTTTATTCTTCATGAAATTTTTATCATCCTAAGTCCAAAAATTTTTTTTTATCTTCTTTAAACTTTTTATTATTATTTTAATAAAAAAAAATAACCATTACAAAATGAAATAAGTTTAGAATTAATTATAGGTTACTCTTGTCACTATTATGTTAAAAGTTGCGTAACAAAAGCAATTATTAATTTTTTTAATAAATAATGTATGGCATTGATTTATGGTTGTGTCTCTGTGTGTGTGTGTGTGCTCTTGAAAATATTTTGTAATTTGTTTAAACTCAATGCTTGCATTGATTGCCGTTATTAAGGGGGTGTAGCGGAGAAATTTACATTTTCTGTCTGTTTAGGGCACAAATTCATGAAACTTGATGAAACTTCAATTTGATTCCTTTGAACAAAGTCGTAACATAGAAAAAAATCCTATTCTATTGTTTATTTTCTTAACGGTGTTTTTTCTCTGTCGAAACCCTCTTCAGAGGTTTTTAGTTGAATTTCAAGTGCTAAGTTTCTTGAACTGAGCCTTAGAAACTTTAATAAAAATGCGTAAATTTCACACACCTTTTTTTTCTTAAAAAAAATGATTATTATGAAAATTGTTTTTTAGATTTTTTGCAATATTTATCATACCAAAGGTATTTAATTAAAAATCACTTTAAATAGTCATGATACGAAATGGCTGGTATAATTATAAATATGTGAAGCTTCAAACTATTATTTCAAAAATCTGTTGTAGATGTTCATATTGCTAATAAAAATTGTAACATTTTTTAATTAAAATAATGAGAATTCTTCACATATTATTATTATTATTATTATTATTATTATTATTATTATTATTATTATTATTATTATTATTATTATTATTATTATTATTATTATTATTAATATAGACAATCGCATTTCTAATTAAAAAGGGTGTGACTCCGAATGCTCATTCTTAATCTTTTACAACAATTCTTCATTTTATTTTCCATTTTTTATTTCTAATATTATAATCAATTCTTGCATCTGAGCTTATTATTGATTATCTTTTATGAAATTCGATGATTTTATCCCGGTTAATAATCTGCATAACAATGCATTTGCAGGTTTTGTTTTGTTGACTTTCACTTAAATTTTTCTCTCCATATTTTAATGTGTGTGTGTGTGTGTGTGTGTGTGTGTGTGTGTGTGTGTGTGTGTGTGTGTGTGTGTGTGTGTGTTGGACGTGTGTGTATGACATACACAGCTTAATTAGGCCACCGTACTGCCCTCGACCAAACTCTGAATAACAAGATGCAAAAATGCTTGACTAATTTGCATATGTGGTTTGATGCAACACTAAAAAGCAGCCACCTTAACACCTCTTTTCAAATGTCACCTTACTTACACTTCTTGTCAACGCACACACACAACTGACAAATTAATGGGGAGAGGTCAAAGCAAACTACACACACACTCGAGTAATTGACATTTCAGACCTCTTCTTCTTCTTCTTAAATTGTGAACGTACATTATAAGAAGTAATTAAAATTTTGTGCTTATAGTATTTTATTTGTGGGTTATTTAAGTGATGGCGTTCACAAATAAAATATTCACTGTTTTTTAATCAATATTTATTCACTATGAATATAGTGAAAATTCACTTTGAATTACTGTGGTTCATTAGTAAATTTGTAAACATAGTTTAGAAGAAAAAAAAAGCTTTAACAAAGTGGACCTTCAGTTTCAAGGCCCAAATTCAAAAAGGAAACTTGGTACTGGAATTTGAACCGTCTGAGACAGGCAAGTAAAGACACGAACACGGAGACGTTTGCTCCACCCCTTTTTATGAGGACAAGCAACTTCTAATTGGTTTGTTATGTGGCCCTGATGTCACATGCCTCGCCCTTTTCAATTTCCATTTGGTTGATATTTGGTCTGACGCTCATAAAAAGGTGGAGCAAACGTCTGCGTGTCCCTGTCTTTACATGCCTGTCCCTCTGAGCAGGTCATTCAGAATTTTTTTGGCTCCACCTTTTTGTGAGCATCAGACCAAATATCAACCAATTAGAAATAAAAAAGACGGGGCATGTGATATCAGAGCCACATAACAAACCAATTAGAAATGACGTTCATAAAAGGGCGGACCTATGGAATTCGGAAGCTGTCTACAGATGCCTGTGGTCAAACCATGATTTTGTCAAGAATGTTTGTGAACAGCTGATCTTCGAACTCTGGTTATTTTGTTTTTCGGGAGCAAATTAGAAAATGTTTTAAGGGTATTTTCATGTTTATATTTTTCAAAATAAGCTTCTTTTGAAAGATATGAGCATAAATATACTCGTAAGTGATTGAGCTACTGTATTTTTTCTAGTTTCTAGAACACATTCAAGTTTCTCTTCATTTTCTGCATGAAAGAATAGTCAGTGTTCGAGAGGCGTTAGCACTTTAAAGCCACCGAAATTTACTCTGTTCAAAGTTTACCAGTTGAAACTATTGCAATGATTTCTTGAACTTGGGCAATAAATAAATTTTATGTTAGTTGCAAACTGAATTTTTTTTTAGTTAATAATAATGTAATTCCATAAT
This sequence comes from Brachycybe producta, assembly GCA_036925085.1. Lineage (NCBI taxonomy): Eukaryota > Metazoa > Arthropoda > Diplopoda > Playtdesmida > Andrognathidae > Brachycybe > Brachycybe producta. The sequence continues at coordinate 4,200,924 of JAUPFP010000007.1, read as the reverse complement.
GTTTGTTATCTAAATGTTATGGGTTTTTTTACCAAACATTAAATGTTGATATTTTTTAAACAAACTGAAAAATTGTGTCATTAAAAAATTATGAAAATACTTTTCGCACATTTTACTATTCTGGTTACTAATCAAATTTTATTTTTGGTTTAGTTCCTGCTTAAAAATGGTTATACACCTAAGTGCCATGTGTGCTCGAATTTTTATGCAATATCAAGCAAATGCTTCTGAATTTTGTGGTCCAAGTGCCAATTGTGTAGAAATCATGTTCATTAGTGCAAAATGCAATTATATTTTTTCTAATAAAAAAAAGGATTGGTTAAAGGCTATATGTCTGATACTATCAGTTGTCAATTAGAAAACTCTAGCCTCTAACCAATGTTTAGATTGAAAAAAAAAACAGAATTGTTAGTTCATCTAAACGGGATTGTGTTACTTCATAATTAGTTACCAGTAGTGAGAAACATTTCCTTGATATTGCATAAAAATCCGAGCAATAATTATTAGAAACATTTTAAGGGGTGGTAATAAATAATATTTGCAAAAAAGTATTTTTTTAAAAAAAAGTGCTGTTTTGAATTGCCTTTTAAGCTCTTTTTTTAATTTTCCAATTATTATTTCAATGAGCTTTTTTTTTCATAAAAAACATTGAAAATGAAAAACACAAAATATTTGCATTACAAAAAAAAATGTTATGATGAGATTTTTGTTGCCTCTTTATTGCTTTTTTTGCACTTTGATTGAATAAGATGGTGTTCAACATTCTACTCAATATGTTTTTTTTTGGCAGTCAGGATTCTCATTATGTTAGACACAAAAGGAAGCAAGTCCATTTTTAATTTCCTGTTAAATGTCTGCATGTTATTCGATTCGTTGGATGCTTTATTGTTGTTTCAATTGATTCATCATGAATCATTCATGTCATAAAAATATTTGGCATTTTGAAAATCCTTAAATATGTATATATATTTTGAGCTGTTGAGTTTATCATTATACATTCATTGCATATCAAAGTGTCCTAAGGGGAAACTTTTCACTCTCATAAAAATGACTTTGTTACGTGAAGCGATAAAAATTTGCACACTTGAACAATACGAGAATTGAACTCTTAACTTGAATCCTCAATTTTATTCGATCATTTCAAATTTAAAATAGTATTAATACACTGACTACATTATTCTGTTATTTTAATATTATTTTAAATTTGTTATTTAGAATTTTATGGAGTTTACATTGTGACGTGACTGGCCCTTTGGATCCACCGTTTCGACTCCTTCGTTGTTGTTGTTGAATCGATGGTGCCAGTGCCGACTCTGTTGTCGGCGGGCCAGTCTCTGTTACTCTAGGGGTTGACTTTACCGGGCGCGACATTACTTGCCTGGCCGGGTAATGTCCCACAAAAAGACCTTCTCCTTAGGGATCTTTGGGATAGTACTTGACGATATCGATAGCACTTAGTCCTTTTCATTGAGTTGCTGGAGGCTCCAGGCAGAGGGACTCAGGCGGTGTCTGAGTGCCTTCTGCTGGATGCTCCTTTATTTTCGGAGTCCTAGAACCCAATCAATTCTGCACACAACACTCTTATTTTGGTAAAATAAAATATACTTTTTTACTTCGATTATTATGATTGCCATAACAAAGTTGTGTACAGCTCTTTACATACAATCACTGTGACGTCGCTGGCCCTTTGGCGCCGCCGTTTCTTGAACTTCGTTGCCATTGTTCCCTCTGAATCGGTGGTGCCGGGGTCGACTCTGTTGTCGACTGCTGCTGGCCAGCCTCTTTTGTACCTCTGGGGTTGGGTTCACCGGGTGCGACATTTACTTGCCTTGCCTGGTACGGCCCACAAAAAGACCGTCTTTTCTAGGGATCTTTGGATATAGGGTGTGACAATGCCGAAAGTACTCTAGTCCTTTTCATTGGATTGTTGGAGGCTCCAGGCAGAGAGACTCAGGCTGTGTCTGAGTGCCTTCTTCTGGATACTCCTCTATTTTAGGAGTACAGAAACCCAATATAGTTCAAATACACAACACTCACACAGTTTTATGTATAATAATCTCTCTCTTTACTAACTCTTTGTTACATTATTGATAACACTCTTTACATTATTGTTTTACTCTAAGTCAGAACTTATTACTTCTAGAACTGACTGTCTAGAACTGAACTTATCCATTCTCACTCCAAACTCTGACCGTGTTACTCAGTGTCTAAACTCTGACTGTCCTCACACTCAAGTCTCAAGCTCACTTGTCCGGTCTCCTGGGAAGGGCAACTGTCACCTCAGGGCTTAATGATTGACCAACTGGGCCAATCATTGCCCTGGGCCGGGGATACTAAATCATAAGGAGAAATATTTTTGGGACTTATTCCCAATTTTCTCACGGTCAGACTTGGTTCCACAAATTCTCTAGAATTCGGGCCACCCAAGTCCGGACATCTGTGCACCAAGGGGTGCCATACTGTCAAGACTGAATTTTTGACATGAGTGTTTCACCTTCTGTTTCTACAGGGTGTCACATCACTCTCTTTAAGTTAGAACTTAACTGTTTTTAAGTCTCAAACTCTGACTGTGTAGTTCGAACTTACTCGTTTGAACTCTACACTCTGACTCTCCTCCTCACACTCAAGTCTCAAGCTCACTTGTCCGGTCTCCTGGGAGGGGCAACTGTCACCGCAGGGCTCAATGATTGACCAACTGGGCCAATCATTGCCCTGGGCCGGGGATATTATCTTATAAGGAAAGGTATTTTGAGACTATTCCCAATTCTTACGGTCAGACTGGGTTCCACGAATTCACTTAGAATTCGGGCCACTCAAGTCTCAACATCTGTGCACCAAGGGGTGCCGTGTTGACAGAGAGGAATTTCTGCCAGGCATTTCACCATTCTGTTACTACAGGGTGTCACAACATATTCCATGAAGTGGTTTGAACAATGAGTTCTAGCTCTTATTTGGAATGTAAATTCTTTTCAATTTTTGCTCGTAAATTATTGCAGTATTTTCACTTTTATTAATATGTTGAAAACGGGAGTTAGCTCCACCCTTTTTATGACGACTGGCAACTTCTTATTGGTTTGTTGTGTGGTTCGACGTGCCAAGGCCCTTAAAGTTGGATTCATCAATGATATACTTAAGAATGTATTCAAACGAATAGCATTGTCTAAAGAGCTTCGGTTTGCCAATAGCTGCTAGTGTGGCTAACAGATGGTGAAAACACAATTAATTAAAGCTAAACATGCAAAATATATTGAAGAATGTAATATCGTAGTTAAGGTTAGAGCTACATTCTTTTCAATATTCAGCAATTTTGCCCTGCAAAGAGAGGTTCAAGGTTTTTTTTTATAATGAGGCATAAAAAAGTAGGGCGAAAAAGACGTGTAAACAAAGCAACTCACACAATATCAGGACTCAATTCTTTAATAAAGGTATAAAGGTCAATATAGGTTATACTGCAGAATTTACATTATATACTCAACCTAAAACACATTGTACAATCATAAAAAGTTTCACACAAAATTGTACTCCACAATTCGATGTCTTTTTAATACTGTAATTTGCATATTAAGTCACCTTGATCAATGACATTCTATAGGCATAACCCAATAGTATCACCTTAGCTAAACCCCAGCTTGAAGGATGTCTTCCTATTGGTTTCAAAAACTTCTGCTTCGAATGGTCTTCTGAACTTGATAGGTTTTTACTAAAAACAATAGGGGAGACCACGGGTGGTTGGCACATTTTTCAGAGTGCATTTCTTTTTTTAAAAAAAAACATTCTTTGACAAACAGAACATTGAACCAGGATGGCAGCCTGTCGTTTTGGCGAAATATGCCAATAACTAGATGCTATTAGTTCAGTGCCAATATATTTTTATATTTAACCATTATCTATTATTAGCCATTTGTATAACACACACAGGACAACAGTGTATTTTATTATTTAGATTTTATTGTGGAACAGTTTGTTCCTGACACTTTGAAAGTTACGCATTGCTCATGCCTAAATACATCAGTGATTCAGTTCACATTGCAAGTTCCAGGTTTAATGCTAGCGAAGTTTGTCCATAGTTGTATGACATTACCACGTTATTCTACTTCAGGCTTGTTTAGTCTAAAAACTCCGCCACCAATCACTGGAGGACAGTTTGAATTCTACTTGGTATGGTAATTGGTGTTGGTTTTGGTAGCTTTGTTTTTTTTTTTTGCACATGTTTTTTTTAAAGAAATGCTAAGTTTATTCAGTGTATACGATGTGGCCATAAATTTAACAAGATCAATATGGTAGAAATATCATGATTCTTTATACGTTTTGTTAGAATTTTTCTTGCAGCTGGTGGTCAATGTCATTTTTTATTCACTGTTTTTTTTTCTGACCCATTATGAAGAAAAAAGAAAAAAGAAAAAGAAAGAGATGGAAATGGATTTGATGATCAATTACTATATATGACAGATGAATACAATTGTGGGTTTTTTTTGTGTAATATGTGTATGTCAGATGCAGACTTTTTTTTTGTTTGAAAGAAACAAAAGAGAATGAGAATGAGAGAGAGAGAGAGAGAGAGAGAAAAATGAGATAGAAAAACTTTGAAAATAATAATGATAGTTGTTTGAAAGAATAAAAGAAGTTGAATATGGTCATTTAAGGAGACTCAGATCACTTAAGTCTGTGGCTTAAGCTGTTTTATGCTATTCATCTACGTCATATTGATGACTACGTATAAGTGGACCGAATAGATTTCCTCTTGTAAATAATCGATCAATTGTATAAGAAAACTCTGGAGTAAGAAATGATTTATTTTTTTGAAAGTAGTTTTGTGTTTTTGACCATATAGAACAAAAAAAAACGTTTCGAATTTTTTGTTATTTTGTTGCACATTTCAGATGTTCCATTAGGTCATCATTTTGCAGTTGTTAAAGGAAATTGGTTTTGAGTGGGTTGGTTTGAGTTGAATTGTAGTAGGACACATTTCAGCAAACTTCAGATTTCTTATAGATTTGTTTTTTGTTTCTAAAAATTTTTTTTTTAATTCTAAACGTATAATGATCTTTTTTTTTTGTGTGTTGAAAGAGTTTTGGATTTTTTTGGATTTTTGGAAGTTAGAAATTACTTTTGTGGTTTTTTGGGGTTGTTTTTGTTTCTATCAATTTTTACTACATGGATACATTTTAGAATTTCCTAGCAGATTGATTGCCTTGAAAGTAGATTCTAAAAATAAACATCCCAGTTCAACAGTTCGTATACCTGCATCAGCCTAAGAAGAAGCTTGTGAAGTTATTGAGATTGTCATAAAATTTAGGACTGTCTCATTTAGTCTGATAACAAATATTTTCAACTATTTAAACAAAAGGGTTCTATAATTCTTTTGTTATTACCCCTTTTCTATTAGACTAAATGATACAATCCTACATTTTATGACAATACCAATGACGTGAAAAGAAATTGAGACGATTCGAAAGGCTTAGCAGTTTCTACTTCTTAGTTTTGAGACGTTCCAGAGACTACGTAGTTCCTAAAGACTCCCGTGGGCCTTCTAGTTTAGAGAGGCTTCTGTAGATCATCTCGGAACTATCACAATTTCAAGAGGCTCCTGTCGACTTGTTTATCCAATAACGTTTTAAATGTTCAACTAATACAGTTTAAATTTTGTAAAAGTAGAATTTATTATGCTGTAATGTCTTGTTTTCCGCTGGTGTGAAAATTTTGAACTGCAAGTTTTTTTTACAAACTGCTGCTGCAAGTTTTTTTTACAAACTGCTGCTGCAAGTTTTTTTTACAAACTGCTGCTGCAAGTTTTTTTTACAAACTGCTGCTGCAAGTTTTTTTTACAAACTGCTGCTGTAAGTTTTTTTACAAACTGCTGCTGCAAGTTTTTTTTACAAACTGCTGCTGCTAGTTTTTTTTTACAAACTGCTGCTGCAAGTTTTTTTTACAAACTGCTGCTGCAAGTTTTTTTACAAACTGCTGCTGCAAGTTTTTTTTACAAACTGCTGCTGCAAGTTTTTTTTTTACAAACTGCTGCTGCAAGTTTTTTTTTACAAACTGCTGCTGCAAGTTTTTTTTTTACAAACTGCTGCTGCAAGTTTTTTTTTTACAAACTGCTGCTGCAAGTTTTTTTTTACAAACTGCTGCTGCAAGTTTTTTTTTACAAACTGCTGCTGCAAGTTTTTTTTTACAAACTGCTGCTGCAAGTTTTTTTTTACAAACTGCTGCTGCAAGTTTTTTTTTACAAACTGCTGCTGCAAGTTTTTTTTTACAAACTGCTGCTGCAAGTTTTTTTTACAAACTGCTGCTGCAAGTTTTTTTTACAAACTGCTGCTGCAAGTTTTTTTTTACAAACTGCTGCTGCAAGGTAATTCTCTCACAAAAAGGCACGTGCGCACACACACATACACACACGGCTAGGTCACGCACGCACGCACTCATGTGTGCACTTGTTACATTGTAATGAAGAGTACTTTTCTCATGTTTCTCTTATGTGTGTACATACTGTACATGTGAGTGCGTGTGTTGATTTATTGGATTTGAATTTGTTCGCTAATATATACATGTACGCCTATATTGTGTATATGGGCCTATAGTGAATGATGTAAAATGCAATGAAATATTGGCCCTATTTTTTTCATTGGTCATTGGACCCATTTAACTACAAAATACATATTTTCGGAACTACTGAAGAATGATTTAAAACTTATTCCTTTCCTGTATGTAGTTTTCATCTTTTATGTTTTTGATATTCTTTTGTGTATTCTTGGTTGACGTTGTTGTATTATTGATATTTGAACAAAAATACCAATATATGAAATACAAACTGATACTAAAAATGTTTATTCTTTTCCCATGTGATAATCGCCGAATATTTCTCAAAAAGAAATTCAAATATGTATATACAAAATATATATAAAAAAAAAGTTATTGGAAATCATAAAAAGAAGATTCAAAAAAGTAGCCATAAGAATTGAAGTGAGATTCATTGAAGCATATGGAAGATGTTGAGGGTCTTCTTGTCTTTAAGAAAAAAGGGATTATTAAGCTGGATTTTTTTCAAAAAAGAATGTTAGAACTTGAAACTCGAGATTTCGATTGGTTTTTTTTTTAAAAAAAAATTCAAATTTTTTAGTGTGATGTCTAGCACAAAACACAAGTACAGAGTGTGCAAAACTTCAAAATACTTTAAAACTAAAACTCTAAATTACAAGTTGTCAGTAAAACATTCTTGAAAGTTGATAGTAGAACACTCAAACTGCTCTGTACAAGGATGGACTGGGAGAGAGAGAAAAAAAACCGGCCAGGGAAAATTATTTCCCTATCTCTTTAAAAATCCTGCCACCTTGGTTCTATTTTCCATTTTGTCTGCAATAAATGTGTCCTCATTTGCTATTTTGCACTAGCGAGCACAGCGAGTTTTCCATTCTTTTTTCTGCAATTACTGTGTTAAATTCTTATTGCGTTTCATAGGCCCTATAATAAAAAAAAATCCAGCCCTCAAACTGTGTGGCGCATCGGAGGAGGGGGTCAGTCTGCCCCTGGCTCTGTAGGTCAACTTTTAAGACTTCGTTTCTTAATAACTGTATGACAGCAAAGTGACATTTGTGGTCACAAGAAAGTGACTTTTTTCAGTTTTTTTTATCATCCTGTACAAACAAAATAAAATGTAATATAAAACCCATTCCAATGATGTCATTGTGTAAGAAATATCTTTTGTTTTTTTGTTCATTTTTTTTTCTTCCAAACAAATGACTGGTAATAAGATGTATTTTTTCATAAAGCATCTTTGATTCTATGAAAACCTTTTTTTGCTCATAGATTGTGCCATTTTATTTTCAATATATTGCCCTTCTCTTTTCTTTCTACTTTTTTTCTTTTTCATTTTGATATTTTCTTCTCTACTTTCAAACTTCATATATGGGCTCTCGTGTATTCGGGCTTCTATTCGTTTTTTTTTGTTCCTTTTGGTTCGTTGGTTCATCATCATTCTGTCGTTCATGACCTGAATAATGCGGTGATTACTCTGAACTTTTTTTCTTCAATCGATTTTTTTCTTCTTCTTCCCTCCTATTTCTATCTCAAGAGTCGATACTCTTCATCGACATTTTGCTCGGTTTTTTTGGTCAAGAACTAGTATGACTTCAAAGATCGACTTTTAAAATACTTTCTCATCATTTTCAACTTCAAAACTTCGAGAGAGAGAGAAAAAAATATAGCTTAAACATTTGTGGGAATTATTGGTCTATGGATAATGTTTGTCTGAATTATTTTCTTTTTCATCATTTTTTTCACTTCACTGGCAGATTATTATAATAAGGGTGGGTTCTTTAATGGATGGCAGAATATTATAATAATGGTGTTTTTTTAATGGGTTTGGAATTTTTTTAACTATGCAGTGGTCAATAGATACGTGGTCATGGTGGCTTATGAGTAGAGATCGAATTTATAGGCACTAAAAAACCTTCTACATGTATATTGGCATACTGTATATGGATTAATAGCTAATGAAATATGCTTGCAAAGATACCTGATTAAAATGGAAAAATATTCTTTAAAAGTCTAATTTATTTATGTAACTTCCGTTACGGTCGCCAACCTTGCAGACCTCACGGACCACTAAATTCAAAATTTTAAATCCCGCGGACCACTAATATGAATTTTTTTAAAAAGATAAATACGTTTGTCAAATAATGATCAGAGAACTTCCATTTTATTAATATAAAATCTTTAAAAGTTGTTTAATTGTAACAAAATTATTCAAGTTAGTTTAATTATTACAAAATAATTGAAGCTTAGGGGAGAAGAAGCGTGTGGTGTGGGAAACTCAACGAAATGTAGCTCTCTCGTGTACCGTATTTAACGAGAACATTTCGTGAATTTAGTGCAATATAAAGGCGAAAATTATCAGTCAGAATAGAAGAATTTATTAAGAATATTTTTTTTGCTTTATTATTAATAAAACAAGAAAAAATGGAAATAATGTCCAGATTTTTCTGCAGACCACCAAATATTTCTCGCGGACCACCAGTGGTCTATGGAACACCGGTTGGCGACCGCTGTTCTAGAGAGCTCTGCAAGTGCTATGAGAAATGTTCAGTTTTGTGATTCCAAAGTTACTCAAATTGTACAAGCAACCAAACATCATACAAATATTTTAATACCTGAAGAACATATTAAATAATGTACTATTTTTCTCAAAACTGAAAACTGTTCCTTAAGGGCAAAAGGTAGTTAGTAAAATTGACCTTTCTTCGATCAATTGATCTTTAATATGGGTCAAGCTAATTAGTTTAATTAAAAAAAAGTATAAATACTCCTTTGATTATTGTAACCAAGATACCTTAAAAAGCGATTGCAAGTTTTTCAGTTATTGTTCAAAATAAAGTTTTAAGACAGTAATGTGGTTAGAAAAGAGGCAATGTTTTTTTTTTTGGAAAAGTGAAAAACCGTAAAAGTCACCATTCAGTCAGTACGTGCAACTCTGGAGTGTTTAGGAACTTCGAAATTTCATCGCAAGTGAAACGAAAGAATGACAATGGAAATGCCTGTGCAATGCATTTGTGGTAATATCTGCAAGACGAGAATGTTTTCACTACCTGAGTGCTGTGCACGATTCAAAGGTTAGGACGATTCTGAGTAGGCGTCATTGAGGTGTTTCTTATAAACTCTTATACACTTTAACTAATTGTGCATAATATAAAATTAAAGTTTGTGGCCACGTGCATTAGTAATTTAGTAAATGACAAAAATATTGACCTCGCTGTTACTTATCGGACATTTTGATTTGTTTCATTGTCTATTTTTCATGTTTATAACATTATTATAATGATGAAATATTTATTAGTTTAAAATTTTTCAATTTTCTTAAAATTTTCATCCTTATTTAACTTAAATTTAGTTTAAATATGGTATCCCCTGTCTTATGCCATAAAAATCTAAATATGCAATAACAATAATTAAGTTTAGTATTCAAGTATACTGTATGCTGAAATTTAATAAAAGTTTGTTAAATTATTGCCTAAAATTGCGAAACACGTTTTCTTGTGCATATAAGCAAATAACGTATGTAACTGCATATGAATCCGATCCGTACTCATGAATGTAGTAAGTGTATAAATAGGATTTTGACGTTTTTATGCAGTTATTTAATAATGTTATATTTTTTTTTGTTTAATTTCTTGAAAAACATTTCAAGCCATAGAAACTTTAGAAAAAAAAAGTTACCCAATACACACTTTTTGATTCCACCCACTGCGACGTTTTTCTAAACCCCATGATTCAATGTCAAAACCTAAATGTGCGTTGTTTTTTGTGGTAAATAGCAAAAGTATTAGAAAAAAAGACGAATTTCTTTTTGGTTGCTTAGCAACACAAAAACTATCCTTCTGAGGTTAACCCAACAACAAGATTCACTATTTTTTCTTGGCTTAAGGTTTTTTTTTTCTCTTTAAATTCCATTTTTTTTATTTTAGTTTTGAAGATATCTTTCAGTTTTAGGACATTACATTACATTGGAAAGTATTCTCTTTTTTTTTTTCTCAAAAGATTCATTCATATTTATAAAAAAGATGGATGTTTGGGAAATTTCGACCATGGAAACACGTGGCGATAAATGTAGTACAAACAAAACAGTGATAAAAAAGATCCATTTTTGGTAAGCCAACTACCAATAATACCTAAGGACCTGAAAGGTAGATACATGTAGTGAGTGAGTTAGTACATGTTTGGTTTTCCTGTTCAGTATTGAAACTGCTGGCAGTGCTTCAAAAATTTGTGTGGTATTTCTTGGTTTCAATATTATTATACACTTTGGTCCACATCCATGTTGTAAGTAACCTATGTACTAGAAACCTGCATTTTGCAACAACAACAAAAAAGAACAGAAAAAGCTCAGTCTACAAAACTTTATAGTGAACCCAGCACACAAAGCCCAAAGGTCCTATGATTCATGTTCGTGATTTTTACCATGTCAATAAAGCCCACCCATACCAATGAGATTCACAAAACCCCAAAAACCCATGAAAGTCCACAAAGCAACATGTTCTCATTTTGTATAAAATTGCTAGCCCAACCCATTGTGCTGTTTACGGACCTGTTTATGGACCTCATGGCTCAAACTAAAGGAACATGCTAAGGACATTATCGTCTCTATATATGAGGAGCTTTTCTTTGCAAACATCATTAAGTCCATATTTTGGCCATCATTGGCAGTTTTCTAAACATTTTTCAGAGCTGAATTGATATCTGTAATCTTTTTTTACTAAGTAGAAAAGCCAAACTAAAAGCTAATCCAAATTTAGGTTTCTGGAAAAATTAATTATAAATTCTTTTATTCTGAAAATTGCCGTCAAGTTGTCAAGAAAGTTTCTGGTTTGTTTCCTTTAGAAACTTTTATTTAACAATAATATTGCATTGTTCTGATCATCTAAATATTTTATTTCAACTTTAAAAGAGTTTGTCTTGTTGTCGTTGTTGTAATTTCAGAGCTCTTTTGTATTTTATTCTTTTTGTAGATTATTGAAAAGTTGCATCATTATGCAGTTTTATCAAGTTTTGTTTGCTGTTTTTTTTTCTTTTGTCGAAATTTTAATTATGAATAGCTGTGTGGCCAACTTTTATTTCCAAATTGAGGACACAAATTGGTATGTTACTTGTATATAGGCATGTAGTGAGTTTTACAGAGGATGAAAAGCACTTATTTGTTATATACTAGACAGATTTAAATTTGGCGAATGTCTAATTACTATTCGCTGTGTTTGCTTAAGTTTTCCGCTTGTTTCTCCCTCCTTCTTATCCTCCCCATCCTTTTTTTTCTCTCTCCAAATTTTGCCAACCTCGAATGTACATTTAAATAGACAAGAGAGCGTGTATGTGTGTGTTTTGGTCCTATATGTGTAATTTGCATGATGAAAAGTGTAACCGTGCGTTCTTTCATCTCTTCATCATTTTGCATCAACTTTGAAATGGGTGGTGGTGGTGGTGGTGGCTGTCTTCGAGTTTTGTCGTCACTATACAACGACAGTGAAATGTCGAAAGTCATTTTCTGAGACTTTTCTATATATTCGCTTATCGACTTGGTGCGGCTTTTGCATTTCTGAAGCTTTTTCTCTCCTTTTTCTCTGTCTCTTTCTCTCTTTCTATTGACAACTTCATTTTCTATCAACCTTTCTTAGTCTGGTTCTTTCATTTTCTCTCTCTCTCTCTTTTCTAATTTTAGCTCCACAAATTGAACACATATACACGCACATGCTGCACGCAAACACACACAGTGAAACAAACACAACATATTCAACACACTTGCAATATGTGAGTACCTGCAGCACCGACACAAACACAGACAAACGAGCAAACAAACCTATACATAAACAAACAAACGCATACTAAGACAATCTGACAGACTTTTTTATGCATATTTCAGCTGCACCAGAACACATTGCAATTGTTATTGGGTTTATATCTTTGAGGTTTAACAATGCATTTCACATGATGCAATTGTGCTTATGTCCCTCTGCCAAAGGTCTAATCTTTTTAAATTCATATTCAAATAATGCAAAATCAAACAGATTTGCACACAAAAAAAATACAGACTCACAAATAAACAGGCATACTCCGAAACAATTATACACAGACACAAAAATACACACACGTATACTAAATAAATAAATATGGGAATTTTAAACATGGTGGATTTGTTTAACACGAGATAGCGGAGACGAGAATATTTTTTATAGTAAACAAATGTGTTAAAATAAGAGAACCAAAGACTAAACGGAAAATATATTTTGTGTTATCCGACTTTTCGTGTTAAACGGTTTTTCGCTGCAATGCATTTTATTTCTAACTAATGACCCATGAATTAATTCCTATTATAAAGTTCACAAGTTGCTAAGCAACACGTACAGTTGTGTTTGCATTTAATAGTGCGTTTTATACAAAACAACAATTTGTTTTTAGATATTGCTTAGAGTTTTGTGTGTCAAAACTTGTACTTTTAAATTCAATAAATGTTATCCTATTTTGTAATATATTAAGCATTGTGAATTGTTAAGCTGGTTGTAACTATGTTGTAATATTGAGTGATTGTTGAAGTTACAATTAAATTGCTGCATAAATTTGTAGCAGTACATTAAATATTGAAATTTGCATGAGAGATGAGGGGCATGAGAGATGAGGAGGCGGTGAAAAATCGTTAATAATTTAATCGAATTATTGAAATTTAGTTTTGTGTTGTAGGGTTTTTACGGTACAAAAACGACACTTTTGTGTATATATGCAGCCTTCTACATTTAGAGTTTGAATTGTGTTTTTAGTGGTTGTCACTTAATGGTTGGAGAAGTTTTCATCATTTTGTAGCTTCCTATTGTGTTTTCTCTTGTCAACATTGCATGATTTGTTGTATTGGTGCGTGCTTTGAATAACCCCCTCTCTTTGTTATTTTATCACTTTTCTGTATTTTTTCGAAAGCCTTTCATGCTTTAGATTGCCACCAAACTTAACTAATCTAATTTTTGTTGACGATTGCACAGGAAACTCATTGTTGTTCTTGTTGCAACCAACTACTAGTTCTTTTTTTTCTGTTGTATTCTATGCAATGTTGCCATTGCCTCTGGAGGTGTATGTGTGTGTGTATATACGTGTATGCCTTTAGCAAACTTTTAACGCATACCACAAAATTAAGCTGCTTAAGTATATATATATATATATATATATATATATATATATATATATATATATATATATATATATATATATTTATATAGGACAGCTTATATTGGCACTAATAAGCCGCATACACCGTCTATTTAGTCTTGTAGCCACAGTAAATTAGTGTCGTTTCTGACGTTTTTTTAGTCTTACATATTCTCCCTTTGCTTCTTTTTCTATACTTGTGTTATAAACATACTTCATTCTAACCTCTATTCAAAATCTTTCTATTACAGTAGAATGCAACAGTAATTCTTAGCCACTTAGTAGGTGGTATTCCAAGAAAAAGGTTTTATTTTCTCGTGAATGGATTACTTTTATGTTGGTGTATGTTTTGTAATTAATTTTTACTGTTGCACATACAGTATATATGTGTTCACATTTTTCTTATGTTAACTAATAATCAGCGCAAGTCATTTCTAAGCTTCTAGTTTCTTTAAGTATTTTATACTTGATACAGTTTGAATTTATGTAATAGGAAAGAAAATAGTAAATATGTTGCAGTTATAAGCATGTAATTTAATATTAAGTATTACGTGTTACATGACATTGTTTAAGCCAATGTCCAATAGGTCACAAGTGGATATCATCATGATTTTTTTTTGTTAAATAAAAATATTTATGAGTCCCCAGATTTTGGTAAAAGATTTATGATAGGCCATTGAGAGTATGGATCGATCACCATGTACAAGTATGTACACAACAGCTAAAATATTATGTTTAAAGCTGCAGGAACATAGCAATATCTATATGAGTGTCGTCAAATCATGACCAACATATATACAGTATAATATAAACCCCCCATGGGTCCTATAGATTCTAAAAATTAGCACCTCTTTATCTTAAAAGCTATTTGCTGCCATATTGAGTTAATGGTTTTTCTTTAGTCGTTTCTAACTTTCTCTAATAGCTTTTTTTTGTGGATACTTCCTTTTTTGACACCAAGCATGACTTGTTTATATTTTTCTAAATAATCTATCTGCATTATTCACTGTTTATATGTCGATTAAATGTCTCTTGTTTGTTCTTATCATGAGGTTTGGCCCTACGAGGCTATATGTATATTGGCGTTGTGTATATGCAGTAAATATTTCGACATGCTATGTATAGTTGAAAATAGGTAGAATTTGCTCCTGGTGTCACTTAGAATTTTTATCAATTGTGACATGCTTGCTGAAGGCAAAAGTGACTATAGACGTGGACGTCAGTGGTGCAAAAGTAGTGTCTGTAGGGCCTCTTAAGTGTGTCTGGTTCTTGCACAAAATGTTTTCAGTGATATAAACTTTTGCCGAAAATGTGTATAGTTTCTTTTATTTTTGAGTAACATTCGATCGATCGAACTAATGCCAATTTCTATTCTCTTGTGGTAAGAAGACTAGGCCTACATACAGTATATACTAGTGTTGCGATAGAAATATTGGATGGAAATCTACTTTAGATAATAATTCTTGAAGTTATTGGTGTTTCAGTGAACACCTCTCGATTCTTTTGAGTTGAGATGTATCATTGCTTTTTATATATAGTTTTTTTTTTTCTTCTTCCTGTAAGGTAATTTTTTTTTTCTATGTTGTGATAAAAATTGGTTGTCACAAAAAAAATGTCATTTGTGTGATGCCTTTCTCGAATGTACCAGTTTCTGTTTGAATTGCAGCCTTAAAGGCATACAGAGTAATGATAATTGCCAAATATGATGTCTAGTAATATTTTTGTCGGTTGATTGTTGATATTTAGATTGAAGTTTTTTTATGCTTCTGAAGTCATGGAACGTGTATTAAGAAATACTTTTTTCTAAAAACAAATATCATAGATGTAAGAATTTTAGAAAAAGATTAACTTAGTTTTTTTGTTGACATTGCATTTTTCTGTATATTTTTAATGTGTCTTATAAATCACAAAATGCATGTTGATTCGTTTTGTCGTTTAATCATAATAAGGAACATTTTTGAGCTTTTCTTTTACACTTGTGGAACTACAAATTTAGAAATATTATGTGTATCTTGTTGGAATTAATAGTTAGAATTTTATATTTAAATATGAAATATGTGCAGTTTTGTTTATGATAAATTTTAATTTTTTTTTAAATGGAATGATAATTTTTGCGTTTCTTTTTTGGTGTCAAATATACTGACTTTATTTTTTTCTTATATTTAAATTGTCCTTTTGTATCTAGACAAAAAGGATAGCACAGCTGTTGGAAGCCAATTTACATTTTCAAATATTTCTTAAATACATGGCTGCTTTACATATAAAACTGATATCTTGAAAATGATTTTGAAATAACATTTTAGATATATATATGCACACTGTACAGTATATAGACAGTAAGGGTGTTCAAGGTAAGTTCAAGTAAGGGTTCAAGGGTGTTTTCAAAATGTTATTGGATTGTTGTGTCTGTAATACAGTCTGCCCAAATACTTTAACGTGGCAGCTTCAATTGTTGATGAATTGTATTTGGAATTAACTAAATTATGAACTAAGCTTACTATTAATATTAATTTTAAATATATATAACCAATATTGTTAGTTACATAACATTACATTTTTAAACATTCTTCTAAGGCACATGTGGTTTAAGACAGTATGGGAACTTATAAAAGAAGGCTCTTTTTGCAAGTTCTAGTTTATTGTAGCAAGAAGTTGTAAAAAATAACTTTTGCAACAGAAGAATTCGGAATTTATAAATAAATGTGATTTCTTTTTTATTAGTTAGTTTGATTCGAAAAATAGTATAATATGTAAATTCTCACTTCGAACGCTGTACATTATATTAAATAGTAAATATAATTATTATTATTATATATAATATCCCAGGTCTGTGTGTGTGTGGAGTAACTGTACAAAACCATTGAAGCACGTCAGAATTTATATAAATTTGAATAAATGAACCGTTTTTTTTTCTCAAGGTCAACTATATGTTGAACTCTTCCTTTGGAAAGTGTAGAAGGGGGAGAGAGAGAAAAGTGGGAGGGGTGAGGGGAAAAGGTTGGAAAGTGTAGAAGGGGAGAGAGAGCAAGAAAAGTGGAAAGGGGTGACTGAAATTGAAATGAAAGGAGTAAAAAAAGGAAAAAACGACGCGCATGCACACAATTGCCGGTGAATTTTGCTCCCGTCATTTATGACGGATTACCCCACTAGATATATATATAATATCCCAGGTCTGTGTGTGTGTGTGTGTGTGGAGTAACAAAAACCATTGAAGCACGTCGGAATTTATATAAATTTGAATAAATGAACCGGTTTTTTTTTCTCAAGGTCAACTATATGTTGAACTCTTCCTTTGGAAAGTGTAGAAGGGAGAAGAGAGAGAGAGAGAAAAATGGGAGGGGGTGAGGAGAAAAGTTTGGAAAGTGTAGAAGGGGGAGAGAGAGAAAAGTGGGAGGGGGTGAGGAGAAAAGGTTGGAAAGTGTAGAAGGGGAGAGAGAGAGAAGTGGGAGGGGGTGACTGAAATTGAAATGAAAGGAGTAAAAAAAGGAAAAAACGACGCGCATGCGCACAATTGCCTGTGAATTTTGCTCCCGTCATTTATGACGGGTTACCCCACTAGTATAATAATGTTTAATAAATATATATGTAACATGGCTGGTCCCCGACCAACCATGGGCTGTTTTCTTAGAACAGCCAGACTGTCTCCTTGTTGGGTGGATGGTCCCGGACCAGCCAGTTGAGTTCGGACCGTGTGACCCTCCACTCCACACGTTCTGCACTTAGACTTGATGACCTGCCGGGTGATCCAGGTCTACTGGTTGACCTGGATGCATGGCCCTTGGTCAGGCCTCCACTTTTTGTTGGAGTCGGACTCCTTGGCATTGTCGATTCTTGGGGTTTCCGTGTAGACGGGACTCCAGAGTTCCCATGTTTTAAAGAGGCAGTGATGCCTACACCTCCCAGAGGTATTCGTGAAGAAAAAGAAAAACTCTTTCCTATGACGATTAAACTGGTTTATTTTATAGGATAATGCGATACATTATAAAGCGATAATAAAATAAGACATACTGTTTCTAGTTCGAAACATATTCTCAGTCCAGAAACTACTTCGGCTTAGGGTACTTTCACACTTGATTTTCTCTGGCGAGGAGGGAAAACATTCTGTTCCCGCAAAACCTCTGCCTGCTGTCCTCTCGAGGGTACCTTGCATGCTTGTTTTGTTACTTCGGCTCTTGGGAAGGGCCACTTGTGACCAGGGGTTGCCCATAGTTCGAGCTGACCAATGGGGATTTCTGGTCCCAAAATATTTCCTTTTGTTGGAACACATTTTTCCGAAATATGTAAATGATTTCGGAGAAATTATCTGGGCTTGTCTAGTGTTACTTGACATGAGGAAAAGTAATTTCCTTTTCTTTAATTGCTTCCGTGTGTGCCTGCAGAGAACTTATTTGCTTTATGGGCACCTGTCTTAGGGCCATCTGGGCACCATGGGGTGGGAAACCTCAAAAAGGCATGGTAAGGGATATTCATCACACACGTGTGTGCCGACACATGTGTAAGGGGTGTCACATATACGAGCTAGATCAGAAACTAGCACAATTTATATTTTTCTGATACATTCGGTTATAAAAGAAGTGATGTTTGTTTTCCCTGGTGGCAGGCAATCACTGCTAACTTTTATTTTACTTCAAATTTCCTAAAGAAAAAAAAGCTGTCAAGGGACAATTTTTTTTTAACATTTTGTATTTTGACAAAAAATGTATTTAGGAACAAAAAAATGTACTTGCATCTATGTTTCACTTGCATTATTTGTATGTGAATGCGTGTCGTGTTTTTATATTAATAACAAACCTCGTTGTTCTTTTCAAAGATTTTTGACACTTAGTCGTGTCATGCAGTAAGTTTTTTTTTCTTTAAAAATAAATTTGTGATTGAATTTCACTTGTATTCTATGCGTAATTTAAGTTGTTTTTATCTTTGTTGTCACAATGTGTCACTTATGTGTATGTGTATATACAAAGGAATTTTTTGTGTCACCCACAAACCGTGATGTATTTTTAAGTGTTTCAACTGACAGCAGTAAAACTGCTAATAGGCAGAGAAATACGCTTAAATGGAAAAAAATTACTTTTCTGGAAGAAGGCAAATTCACAATTTCATAGAGGCTAGGTTAGCATGTTAGAATTTTTAAATATGTTTGCATTTAGATTTGTTTAAAATCCTTTTTATGGCAGGTTTGAAAATTATTTATCTCTCAAATCGCAGTACAAATAACTTTTTTTTAAAAAAAAAATTGGCATTATTAAAGAAACTACAGCATAATAATAGTCTGCTATTCTAGTTTCTAGCAAACTTCAAATTTTCATTTGTTTTGGCCTAAAATATATTTTTAAAAGTATACGGACAATACTGTATACGCTCGTATATTTAATTTATAATGGTCGTAGATTTTGTTTCGTGGCATTTTCTAATTAGTTTTTACCATTGTTCAAAGTTCACTAAACATAATCTTTAATTCAATGGTGAATACTTTATTTGGACTATGTAAATGTAATTTAATTTATTGCTCTATGAACCCATAAAGGCCATTTTCGATATAATTTTTCAAATTAATAAGTCGTGCTAGTTTCCATCTAATATATTCCTTATGAGACAGAAAGGATACATTTTTTGAAGAAAAAAAAACATTGGACACAACGACAATAACATGTTGTATTACTTTTGTTTTAAACCTTTGTTCGTCGGTGTCTAAACTCATTTTTATACTATAGGACAAATTTGCAGCTGGCGCCAGCTTTTATAATACGCTTATATGGTAGTAAAACTTAGAAAAACTTACTTTTGTATGTCTAATCCCCAGAAGCTTCATGAAACTCTTTGTTTAATATAACAGAAAACGAAACATTTCCTCTTCCAACCATGAAGAATTAAAATTCTCAAATGTGTACTTAAGAGAAAAACGAGAGATATACACGTACTGTATATACTGTATATTGTTCTTTAATATTGTTACATCCACAAAATAAACTCTTACCATTCTAATTCAACTAAAATTCTTTTTTTGTTGTTGTTTGTCTTTTTGCAGTTTGTAATTTGGATGTCCAGTTCTGTTTGTTTACATCGAGTTCAAAGAAATAGTTGTCTTGGGAATTATTCTCAGCCTTGGGATGACGGTGTTGTTTTTTTTTGTTGGCTCTAAGTATGGGTATAATAAGTGTCCAAAACTATGCTACATTTGAAACAACTGTGTCATATGAAGTAATCTAAAAGGATACGTAGAGAAAACGTTGATAGAAACAAAGAAAAAAAAATGGTAAGTTTATTTTTTTTTTATATTGTTTGCACCAATTGCTATATAACTGCATGCCCCATTGCCCATCTTCATAGTTTTAAGAAATGGCTTATGTTGAATTTTTTCATGAAAATTTTTTAGTCAAAAATTAAAACTCTTACTATTATTTATGGTACCAGTTTCGAGAATTGTCTCTAGACTTATCTACAAACTTGTCTATTAGACAAATTTACATATAACTTTATAAAATACAAAAAAAAATGTGAACTAGTTTATAATGTTGTCTAGCAAACAAATTTAAAGATAAATCAAGAAACGCGTTTATTAACTAGTCCACAATGCAAAATTCTATAAGGACAATTTTCATGCAGGTTCATAATAATTTAAAAAAAACCATAAAGTGTACAGGTGGATTTTCTTGCTAGCTTTGAACATACAAATTCAGTTCTGAGCTGCGTGCAAAATACAGCGCGAAACTCGCTGCGTTGGCATTTTCTTAGGGGTGAGCTGATCGTTGGCTTTTCAAGCTGTGTGCTGTAACACAAGCATACAACTCTCATTTGTCTTTGTCAGATGTACTCACGTTATGTCAGAAATGTTTTCAACCAATACGAGAGAGAGACAAAGTATTCTCAAGGGGAAACTTCCTACTTTTATAAGGAAGCAAGCGTCCACCCACATCTAAATATACAACATGTGAAACTCTGTTAAACATGAAAACGAGTTCTGCTGAAGCTGTGACGGTGAACTTAATCTTTGCGACACAGCAAACAACTCAGGCACACAAGTCACATACAGCTCATGGTGCAAAAAAACGCAGCATACATAAAATACCCTACCTTAAAGCTCTGGGAATGTAGATGTGTCAGCATTGTAAGACACATTGACAGAGCCAAGCCTTAAGGTGAAAAACTACTTTTTAAACAATGTTTTATTGGTTAGGTGGTACTAAAAGGTGGGTGGTGACGTTGCTGTAAACCTGTTTCATATTTTTTTTACCTACAACATTTCATAATGTTTTATTCGTCTTTATAACACTTTTTTTTTTTTGCAATTCTTGTTCTTTTTTATGCTAAAGGCATGCTGTGTGTTTTATATCTAAGCTTTATATCTATGCTTTTTTAAACTTATTGTTAGATTGTTGTCTATTGTTGACAACATGTTACATGTAACATGTAGCATTTTTTTTTTGTTATTTCTACTTGTATTACTAGTTTATATTCATTGTTAGAAATTTAGATCAATAAATTTCAGAGCTTGAAAGATTAGGTTATTGCAACAAAAAAAAGGAAGAAAAAAATATATAATGTATATAAAGAATTTCTTGGGTAAATAAATCTATGTTTCTGACTTTGTAAGTCAAAAAAGAAGCTTGTTTCATTATAACGGAAATTGGAAAATCATGCCCGGATTACAAAAAAAAAATAAGTCTTGTAAGGTTGTTTAGTTTCTTAGTTTGGAGATAAAAAAAAATGTATTTAGCTTGTAAGGAAGTGTTGTCTTATTTATGGTATTTACTAGAAACATGGATGAGAGGTATTGTTGAATCTTCAACATTTTTAACAATTTGCATGAGCCTTCGACAACAATATGGTGAATGTTATTTGCATTTTTCACTAAATACATGTGGTTGTTATTCAATAATATGCCCAAATTAGTAACAAAGATTAATTTATTATGGCAGCAAATCAAAGTATGGCATTGAATAGGCTTCTGCCAAGATGAATCTAATATAATGGTTCTAGGAGAGGAACCAACTTAAATATTGGGAACATGTTTCATATCATTACATGTTTCTTTGCTTAATCAAGTAAAAACAAGTTAGCAATTCAAATACATATAATGTACAGTATATAGAGGTGGATAAATGAAAGCCCATCATGCATTATAACTTTTGCCTCGTAATATGTGTATAAGGGGGGGGGGGCATATATTTGTTATTGGAAGAAAAAGTCCATATTTGGCTTCTTTGCATAAATAAATTAGAAAAGTTATGTTTGTTAAGTATTAACGAAAAGCAAAGGACGACGAAAAGTAATAATGAAGCATCCAATGTTAGTTGATGTTTATATTTTTAGTAGACTTCATTCAAAGAAGTAATCATTTCCGTCATGTTAATAATTTTATGCTTCTTTTATAACCATTTTTTACATCATCATTAGCTATCTTAATTTTTTCTTCTGTATCGTGAACATTTTTTGTAAATCTAAAAAAAGATCTAATGTTTCTAGTTGCCATGTTTTTAAGACTTTTTTTTATAAGATATTAATTATTAATTATGATAGCATGATGGATATCAAAAATATTTTGTATATCTTTCCTGAATTATGAAAGAGGAAATAACCTTAAGCTTTTTCCAAACACATAAAATATTTTTGATTATTAGAGAACTGACTAATTTCACTAATTTGGGTTATTTACTGTAACATAGTTGCCTTTACATGACATCAGTACATACCTGGCTATTGAATTTGAAGTATATACCTGTCAGTGGCGTAGGTTTGGGGGCGCAAAAAGTCGATGTATTTTCAAAAATAAGTGATTCCGAATTACTCGCTTAATTTATTCAGTTATT
Organism: Brachycybe producta; assembly: GCA_036925085.1. Taxonomy (NCBI): domain Eukaryota; kingdom Metazoa; phylum Arthropoda; class Diplopoda; order Playtdesmida; family Andrognathidae; genus Brachycybe; species Brachycybe producta. Next base: position 4,178,443 of record JAUPFP010000007.1, on the reverse strand, counting down.
TTCGAAAATAAATCGAATTTCATTTCGTTTATTGTGCATAGAAATTTTTTAGGGGGTACTATTTTGATGAACAGTGGAACGGTCCAAACAATGGTATGAACAGTCGGAAAAATAGTAGGAACAGTCCGAAGGTTTGGTTTAGTACAATTAAGTAGTTTCAGGGATCTGGGGAGCGCAGAGCCCGACTTTTTTTATCGTTATTAAATCAAATTAGTCCATTGTTCCGACTGTTCCGTAATTTGTTCAATGGGAGGAACGGTCGGAAAAATGGACAAATTTGATTTAATAACGATAAAAAAATGGGGGGCAGCGCCCCCAAGGCCCCCTGCAACAAGCTTCATTTTACTAAATCTAACCTTCCGACTGTTACTACTGATCCGCCGTTCATCAAAATAGCACCTCCCTTCCCAGTATGAGGCTAAGTGGAGGGGGACTTAAAGGGAGCTCAACGTTTTAAGTGGGGCGCAAAGTTTTACGCGGTGGGGGGGGGGGGGCGCAACCATGAATTAGCTACGCCACTGATACCTGTAGAATCAACATCTTCATTGATACGTTTCAAATCCAAATTCCAACATTAATAATGTTTACCAAATCCAAATTTAACAAAAAATTATCAAAGTCAAATCCAATTCAAATAATTTTCTTTTTAAATTTTTAATACAAAATATCATATAATCAATATATACAAAGTAATTTACAATAAATGGAAACTTTTTTGAACCTACATGTAGGTAGAATTTTTAGTTTTATTTTATAATCACCAAAAAAAAACTAGATTGCAGTTACAAAATATAAGAAACCGTCAAAAAAAATGGTAGATTGTAACAACCAGCACTTTAAATGAAAATGATTAAAATCTTTTTTGAAATGATACAATCACTATTTTTTTTTTCTATATTGAGTCTGAGGGAGATTTTTTTGTGTAGCATACTGAAAAAACGTGTCTACAGTATATACAGGCAGATCATTGATATATAAATATTAAAATGCATTAAGATATATTTTCTGCACATTCTTTTTAGAAAAGAGACAAAAAATACTTTTAATGAAGTTATAATGTTTGGTTGCATGTATCCTAATTAACCAAAGCATTGCATTTCCATTAAAAGGATGAAGTAATTTGTTTCAAGAGTAGAATATCATTCATTCATTGACCTGATAGATATCTCGATATTGAGATTATTTGTTAATTATATCTTTCGACAAGTCATGTGTAAAGGAAAATTAGTGCCAGTCTATATTTTCGACTCAATTTTGTGATGGATGATTTTCAGAACTGCTCTTTTTTTTTTTTTTTTTGCTTCACTCACTCTCATTGCAAACTTGTTAAGGCTTCAAATTATTCTGCACAACTGTGATGAATATTCGAAGATTGCAACATGTTTGAACTTTATAAAGTATATAACTTTAATGTAAGGGTGTATTTTTTATGGTTACTAGGCTGACCCCAGGCTCGTTATTCATAACTGTGGATATTAATTTATGGCTTTAAGGGTGCCAGTATCATGGTACAAGATGGTGCAAGTTGCACCACTTTTGGATTTTGAAGTAATACACAATTTTAATATTTTAATTATTTTATTAAAATATTAAAATACAAATTCTGCAAAAAAAAACTAAAATATTAGTTCAAGTAATAGATCTAAAAACGGTATCATATTCGAAAATTCAGTAATTTGGTGTATAAAAAATGTATTCTCAAATGCACAACCTTGCAGAACATACTGGCAGACGCCCATGAGCTAGAGATAGTGATTTCATATTTGTATATCCACAGTTGTGAATAGGCTGGAGGAAGGATCCAAAAAGCTTTATAAAGTGTAAAAAAAAACTGAAAACAAATTAAAACTTGGAATTTTAAATTTGCAAAATATTTAAATATTTTTAACAGATGTAGTCACTATCAGACATTTACGATTATTTTTCTAGTGATTAACAAAATTTGAAATTTCTTTCTTTACATTGCTAACCTAAAACATTTTCGTCAATTTTTAATACATTTCAAAATTACTCTTTAACTATCTTAAACAACGTATTCATGCACAAACTAAAAAAATATCTTAAGTTGCCACATTAACTTTAAAAGCATCTGAAAGTGGTTTGAAAGTGGTTTCAGTGGTATAAGTACATGTAAATTTTGCCTTTTTTTTTCTTCTACACCATATCATTTATTGTGGTTGGTTGCATTATATACTTCAACAATTGTTCTATAAAATATGCCTTATATATTTAATGGCATTTTTTTCATTAACAACTCCTGAACTCTTATCATGTTGCTCTTTCATAATAAGAGATAACATTGAAATGATTATAGGCCTACCCTAATGTGGTATATGATTCTCCACACGGCTATTGATCTCCATTCTTATTTATGCAAGTGTAAAAATTGCATTTCTTATAAAAGTAGTAACTTAGTAAGAAGAACCACATAAAGACTCTTTATCTTCATCCTCTATTTATTCCAATCATAATTAAAAAAAAGCAAACTTATAATACTTTTTTTTTTTTCTTCTTATAAAAACACATCATTGAAAGCAATTTAAAAAGTATATTTTAATATTTATGAATATTTTCTTTGTTGTAGTTTATATAGATAGATCTCTATTGTGGTGTGGTGCTTTGAGGATATGCCCTAATATTTGGCGTGTGTGTGTATGTGTTGTTGTCTTCTTTTTAAAGTCGAATCTAGAAGTTGATTGCATTTTTATGGTTGCATGGGTTAGGTTCATTAACAAGGATAATAATACCAATGTGCTGCTTATTTTTACTCGTTACTGGCTACAGATTACTGTCTTTGTTAACGAACAGGAGCTATACCTATTATTGGGATGTGGAATTAGTTGACTTATTCCTTTGAGCACCTATGGATGTTATTCGAACCTAATTCATGCTGAATGTTTTTTTTACCAATTGTATTGAGTTGCATGTATTTGTACCTCACTCACAAGAACCCTAAGATTAATCAAATAAAGAATCGTTTTTTTCTCTCTCTCTCTCTCAAAGATAATAGAATTTGGTTTTGATTGGTGAAGACTTACACACAGAATGAATGAACAAAGCTCGATCTTCGTAATAATATTTGCAGTTAAGATGTCATGGATGAAGTTTTTATGCTCAATAGGGAATACATGTAGGTGTACCTATATTCGTATTTTCTCATCACTTTTTTTTTCTTCTTTCTGCTGGTGTCTGAAGTGATTAAAGAAAGCTGTAGTCATTTATACTTTGGTGTACGGTTTTTTTTTTGGATTACTACAAGTTACAATTTGGTGCTGCACACAAATGTCACTAAAAGTTTCTTATAATTGAAAAATTGTAAATACAACTTGGTATAGAAAAACACATACACTTGCCTAAGTGAAAGTAAAAAAAAGCGATTCCTACTTCTACTGATGTTAAAATTTATAAGTGTACTGCCTACATACGTAATGTAGTTTAAATAAGCTGGGATTGCAACTAAGTTAATTGAGTTTTCTGAAAGTGAATTTATTTTTGCTCATTAAGTTATTGTGTGCAGAAAAGGACAGTACACTATGCATATACGGTATATATACATGTATATATTGCATATAATTATGATATTACAGGGGGAAAAAAGAAGCGAAAGAGAAAGAATGGAATACTTGGCAAGCTGATTGGAGTAATATTGACTAGGTCCTATAGAGGCATGCATAGCATGTCTGTTTCAGGAGAATACAAGAAAGGTTTTCAGTTGTTAGAGGATGGAACAGATGTAGATTGTGACTGCAAGTTGGAAACACACCTGGCACCATATTCACTAATGTGGAAATGTATCTCTAGCCAAATCAATGGTTAAGTCTATGGCTGCAGCTTGAAATAGGGATTACTAAGGATGCACATATTGTGCATGTGCAATATTCCAGAAAAAAGATTAAGGGCAAGCGTAATAACGAAAGAGGCCATCAGAAAAAGGAATTACTCGTGTAACAACCCTACGCACAGGTGTTACAATATGCCTGATTAAAACAACCTTTTTCTACCACCACGTAGGCTACTTAATTATGATGATCATGCCATGGCATCTGCAAGACAATTTTGTCTTCATTTACAGGTGACTTACACCGGTTTCAGAAAGCCAGATAATGTCTTAATTTCCAGTTTGGTGTTCCTGGCTCAAAAGTTATTCTAATAAATATTAGGTGGTTTTTTTTTTCTCAGTGTTCAACTTTGACAATGCAACTTAAAAATGAATTTGCATATGAACCAAAAAAATGTCTACAATCATTGCAAATTTGATGTGCAATTATTTTCTTTAGTTTAATTTTTTTTTTATTTATTAATTTTTTTTAGAAAGTAAAATTCTTATTTTTCAAGAACTTTCTCAGTAACATACATGTGTGAGTGACAAAATGTTGAGATTGTCGAAAGCAATTTAGGTTTTGAAAAAAAAAATGTCTGTTTCTTGCAATAAAATTGTTCATTTTCTCTCTTTTATACTCCACATGTTCGTTTCCTTCAATTTCCACCAACTCTGATTCTACTTAATCTCGGTGGCTACATGTTCTTCTTCACTTTTCCTAATCCAATCTAAACGTGCTTTGTTTTCAATATTTTTGAGGGGGATTCTGTGTTTTCTTCATCTTATGAACTGTTTATAAACGCAAGGCGTATTCTGTTCTAAATAATTTCTTCTTTTTTTCTCTCTTTTTGAATATTATTATTAAAGCAATATTTTGCCACTTTATAAATATTTCAACAAATCATATACTTGTACTTTTGTATTTCAGGCTACAAGGTTTTTTTTTTTCCTCTTTATATTTTCATGGTTATTGCTTCTTCAAGGAATAGGTTTTTCGAATTTCTTTTGTTTGTTACTTATTATATTTGTTACTATATAGGTGGGAGTTTTGGGGGGGAAAATTTTTGCATTCAAGTGAAATTTGAATAGAGCTATTTCAATAGGTTTTTTTCTATTGTTAGTTTCCGTCATTGCCTAAAATGTAAAAAAAAAAACTGGAACTGAAATAACTGAAAAAGGTAGCCTTTATATTTATTATGTATTCATGAGGCGTTTTTGTGTACTGTATTTCTTGTTATCAATCTTGTCAGATTTTTCATTTACATTTTATCAATTCACCTTTTCTTTTGAAGTCGAGTTACTTAAGTCAACAACATTTGATAAATGTTATCTTATTAAGGTTTTGTTGCTGATTTTTGATTCATAGTCTTTAAAATCGGTAAAAGGTTTAAAAAAGATTGACTTTGAATGTTGGTTTTCAGTTTAAATTCTACAATTTAATCTTAAAGTATAGTTCAATTAAAAATGTTGGAGTCAAAACAGCCTGGGCCTTCGTGGCGGCTAATACAGTTATGGCAGACTTACGTTATGAACGTAAACTTTTTTAGAAGAAACTTCAAAAATAATAATGCATTTTTGTAGGTGATTTTACAATGAGTGAAGGGTTGATGATGCAAAACTAACTTTTATATTTCTTTTTGTTAATTACACATTAAGTAACATTCGACAAACTATAAAAATGCACTGTTACAATTTTATGACACTAGAGTGTGTACTTTATACAAGAATAGAAGTTGAATTTGTTTGCGGCCTTTTCATTTCTCATATCTTAAAAAATGGATTTGAATAAAAGTAAAACATTTGTCAGAAATAGTAAAAAAGCTCAAAAGTTTGTTTTGGCCCTTGGCACATAGACGAACGACTTTTGGAATACTTTTCGACTGCAAAATGAAGTCATGTTATTACCAAAACCGACCACTTTTGAGTGTTTTCTTGGAAAATACATTGTAACCACATTGCAAAAACAGCCCAATGACACCTTGGACTTCATTTTGCAGTCAAAAAGTGTTCCAAATATCGTCTGTGTGCCACAAGAACCTTAGAAACAAGAGTAGTTTGTGATTGTATTAAAAAGTATTTTTCATTAAGGTATTTTATTAAAATACTCTTATGACAGTTTTAAAAAACATTTTTCACTAAACGTTGATAGCAAAATTCGATCATTCTCAAACTAACATTACATTATCATAAAATAATTTTGGCAAACTTATCTTAACTATTTTCGTTTTTAATTGACTTTAAAGTTTTTACTGTATACGTCTAACATTACTGTTGAATTACTTTTCTCAGTGTTATAACTTATAACTTATAACATTTTCTGCAATGTCCACTAAACAGGTAATTCCCATTTAGTCCTACTTCATACTATAAAAATCTTTCTTCATTTTGTTTCTGTGTTTTCAGTCCAATATGTTTTATTTTATTTTTTTTTTTTGAATTACAGTATGTGAAATTTGGTGAAAAGAAAAGACTTCAAAGGTTGAAGAACTGGTGTAAAAGTATTTTTATTATGTGAAGGAGCTAACAAATCTAATCTTCAATGTTGCTCCTCTTATCTTTTTTTTTTCAATCAGTTTCTATAATGATCACAGTGACTTACTTCATCATACAACAGTGTGTCCAAAAAAAAAAAGTCGCATGCAGAAACGTAGTTGATTTACAAAGGCGAACTATGGTATTGGCCACCACCATAGACATTTGTCGACTTTTCCATTGATTTTACATTGTCAAAAGACCTTTTTTTTTTCTTTTACTTGAAAGTAGATTACAGAAAGACTTTTCACAAATTCTTCCAATGTTGTAGTCAGTCTTTTGTGTTACTATAAATTTTTTTTCTCATGGGTCTGCCTGTGGCTTTAAATGCTTTTTAGATTTCATCTGAAAGATTGTTATCCATGGTCTCTTATCATCATAAATTGAAATTTCTTTTATTTAATTCATTATACTGGTTGATATATTATTTAATAACTTGAAAACTTTTAAGGAAAAAAAAAAGAAATTTGTTGCAATGTGAAATGGGAAAAAAAAATACAACTGTTTTTAATATTTCACATTTGTAATATCTCAGAATGTGTTGTGACAGTATTTGAAATTTTCTTTTCTTCACTTTTATTTTACGTAAGACATTGAAATATAGGCTACGTTTTGGTTGTTGGCCCAAAGGGGTATTAAGAATTTGAAATGCATTGTGTGTACACATTTGCTTGTCAGCCTTAACCAAATCTATAGATGACGTTTGGAGGCAAAGAAAGGTCTTTTATTATTTTTTGGTGTGAAAATCTTTTTTCATTGGCTTTGAATGACTGTTGTGCCTTTACATCCATAATTTTTTTAGATTGGAAATTTCTGAATCTGTTTTTTTTGTCATTTCTTATTCATTGTTTTTTTTTCTTGTGAACAGACAATTTCATGTTTTATTTTATTCAGTATAGTACAAAGGAAATTTTTTATTATTGTATAAAACACCGTTGGAACGTGTTTTTTGTTTTGTTTTTCATCAATTCAGATCAGAAGACAGAGACTTTAATATGCTCTATTTTATGTACCCTTAAGCTGTAATCCATTTTTTTTTTTGGCTTTCAGTTTCCAAATATAAATTTTAAGGGTCGTATTCGTAATGTTTGCTTAGTCTTAGCGAGTGTTAAACTCGTCAACTTTTACATGAAACTTAATATATAAAGTTTATGAGTTTAGCATGACCTATAACTTAGCAAACCCGAGCGTGGCTATCGTAACGAATACGAACTCAAGACCTATCAAGCAGGTTTCTGTATTAACTTGCGTTGCATTTTTTAGCATATTTATTCAAAGTTGTTGGGTGATTTCATATTTATATTTTTACTTATTAGTAGTTGTGTGTTAATTAATGAAATATTTAAATTTTAGTTTAAGTCTGTTAGGTCCTGATTTAGAAAACTTTAGTTAAAGCTTACTGCATTTTAAAACGAATGTTAGTTACTTTTTAAATAAAAGTATATTTGACTTCAATAAAAACTGATTAAAAAAATTGCAGGACAAATGTAAATCTCATAAATTATACAACAGAAATTGTAAGTTTACTTTGAGACAAAACTATTCTGATGACTTTAATTTTCAATTTGAATGACAAACAAAATCGTTATTTACAGTATATATGTATATATATAAGGGTTCATGAATTTCATTGAGTCTGTTGGATAAATTTCAATGAATAGGTAATGTGGACATATATAGTGTATATATAGAAGTTTATTTTCTTTTATCAAATTCATCACTAACATTTGCAATGATTACATCAGTTAGTCAGTCTTGGTGTCTATCTGTAGTAGTAACCAAATGTTTTTTTCATGTTTGTATTACATTGCAATTCCACAGAACAGCTTGCTTTCATCATATGTAGTATGTATATACATCTAAGACCAATGTTTATGGACTGTCTTTATGTAATCTGGCCTTCTACTTTATTTAGTTAACCCATTATAATGAGATTCCGTGTTAGAAATTGTTATGTATCTAGGTCTATATTGGGGTTTTAATACTGCAGTTGTAGTTTCCTGTGTTTGATGAAAAGGAATGGAAGATGTAAACCAATGGGGTAGTTAGCTCCATTCTTTTCTATAATGCAAGTCAACATCTCTTATCTATTTCGCCTATTTGTATTGATTTTTTTCGTTTTTTTCTTTTCCTAGTTTTTTTTTTTTATGTTCGTCTCTGAAAAATACTGTACCTTATTTCTTCATCACAACATGAAATCCACTGATAAAAGCGTTCTAGTACAAAACTAGATTGGAATTATTATAGTGTTAAGATGTTTTGGAAACAATTATTTTTCAACTTTTAGTTTTTCTGCGTTTCAGCAGTGCTCAGTCCTAAGGAGAGATTGAAATTGTGTTAGAAACTAGAATGATAGCTGGATTTCACTATAATAATATTTTCATGTTGATATTTTTTTCAAAATAAAAAAGACTTATGACCAGAATTAAAAACAAATATTGTCTGCTTAAAGTTATGACATTTTCAAACTGGCATAAAAACCTTATTTTTAAAGGTGTGCCCCCAGAGATAAAGAACTTATAAAGGGGGCCCCATGCAACCCCAGAAAAAAAGAACCTATAAAGGGGCCCCAGAGGCCCCGTGCCACCCTCGGAGAAAAAGAACCTATAAAAAGGTTGGGGGTCACTACAGCTACCAAGGCTCACAAGCGCTACTAAGGGGAGAACAGCTACTTGGGTCACTACAGCTACCAAAAAAATTAACAGACCTTTTGTTCATCAAAAGGGTCACTACAGCTACCAAAAAATAGGGGGACAAAATATAGACCTTTTTTTTATCACTTTTTCGTCACTACAGCTAAAAAAATAACCCTTTCTCCCTAAAATAACGGAACCTTACCTAATAAAACCTTACCGAAACTTACTGAACATAATGAAACCTAACTGAACCGAATGTAATCTAAATTAAACATATTGATAAATAAACAGGCCTATATTTTTTGGTAGCTGTAGTGACCCTCGGTAGCTGTAGTGACCCTTTTGATGAAATAAAGGTCTATATTTTCTTTTTGGTAGCTGTAGTGACCCTAGTAGCTGTAGTGAGCCTAGTAGCTGTAGTGACCCAGTTAGCTGTAGTGAGCCAGTCCCTATAAAAAGGCTCATGGGGGCCCTGTGCCACCCCCCCCCCGGAGAAAAAGAACCTATAAAGGGGCCTCTGGGGACTCCGTGCCAGTGCAACCCCCCCCCCCCCCCCACGGTGAAAAAGAAAAAGTCAGGCCATAGCTCAGGCCGTAGGTCAGGTCTAGATGCCCTGAAAAGCATTGAAATGAACTCAGGAGGCCCCAACAGACTTTCAAGGACCATGAAAACCTCCATTATACCTCCATATTATACCTCCATATTCATTAAAAATCAGTTGACTTCATATTGTGACGGACCTTTTTCCGCTAGTAGAATCTGCTCTTTTTGGTTAATACGAGCGAGTTTACACTCGTATTGATAGTGGTTGGCTAGGCCACTAATTCTACTGGCCCGGGAGGACTAGACCAATATAACGTCTATTTTATGTCCTCACTAGTCTCTGGCAAAAGACTTCACAGTCTTGAGGATCTTTAATCTCTGTATCTCTCGGACTTTCGTCCGTAAATCTGCCCTAAGAATCGTGTAAAAATATACTCACTTATGCGTTGCAGGTTTGCACCTGTTGGGACCTTTTCGATGTATCCAAATAGGTGAAGACCTGCAAATGATGAATTCCCAATCGCGGAATTTTAAGTTTCGATGAATAAAAACACCACTGGCTTGGTTTAAATATAAAGATCGGTTTATTACGCAGATAAACAAAGTTGGCGAACTGGTTTTGCACACACATAAAAATATGACTTAGAAAAATATTTAAGAGAAAAGAACCGGGCCAAAATCGGCCATAGGTTCGGTATATAAATCAGAAGTTTAAAAAGCGTCTTTTGACATTAAAAATGTAACTCTTTATATACCCTGAGAATCCACAAGTCGGATTCTCAGGGCACAATTCGATAATTGGTTAAAACACTATTTTGGACCAAATGGACCAATCAAAAGATTGATCCATTTGTCCAAAACCATGATTCATCTCCTGTTGTCACACATAGGTGACAACAGAAGAAATCAAAACAAAATCAAACTTTAAACGAATAACATGAGGGGGGAACGAAAAGGTCAGATGATTATCTCATCACATATGATATCTGGGTCACTTGGTACCAAAAGTACCGAGTGGCCCAGAAGCTAAATAAAGTACAGGGTGACGTTAAACCCAAAAAAAACGCAAACGCTAAAGAGCGGAAATAAGCGGCGGGCCCAAACGTCTCACTCCCCCCGACTAAGCGGAAAGTACCCTACTTTCCAAGACAATTTCTAAAATCCCCCTCCCCCCGACTGGATCTAAATTGATAAGAACCCAGGGGTATCACAGGTATGTAACAAAAACAAAACGTTTCGAAAAATATACAATTTCTTCAAAAAAAAACAATATAATTAAATTTACACAACTAGGATTTTATGACAAATCGCGCTACTAGTCCGGCGCCGATTCTGTTCCCTCGGACGTCTCTGGACTTACGGGTTGCCAACACCTGGTGACTCGGGACTCGTTCCGGGCTCGGTTAGTGCTGGGTCGGTGACGTCGTCTTCTTCTCCTTGGCCTCGGGACATCCATGGCTGGTAGGGGTGGCGAAGTCTCTCGATCCCGGTGGAGGTCTTCCTCAGTGAAGGTGGTCGGGATCATAATTACGGGTCCCTCCGGCGATGCTTCCCTCCAAGCCTCCTGGCTTTGCCGTCTTGCGATCCGGTCTTCCATATCGTAATCACTAGGTCTCGATGCCGATGCGTTCATTTGAGAGAGGATCTCGTAGAACTCGTTTTCGGCGTCCAGGATTTTTCTTTCACTGGAGTCTTCTCTCTGTTGAGATGCCGACGATGCGGCATCACTGCCGGGAAGGTCTTCCTTGTCCTTAGCATCGCCTTCTTGGGCATCCTCCGCTCCGGATTCGGGGCTCTTACGTTTCTTGGAAGAGTTGCCTGAGTCTGGTCCATCTTTCGGGGACGGCAGGGCATTGCTGCCGGAAGGCTTCTCTGCACTGGCAGTATCTCCATCCTCGGTTTCTTTTTTTTCTTCATCTCCGAGGATTATGGTGTCCTCATTACAGAAAACTGAGAAGTCCATAGCCTCGCGGCTGCTAGATCCCTCCCCAGATGATCGTTGCATTTTCTTCTTAAAATTAAACTTTCTAACACTTGTCACTTTAGAAAATCGCGAAACTTTGGCTTCGCGTCCGTCTCCTGTTGAAACAAATTCAAAAGTGGCGTCCAAAATGGCGGCGGTGTCCCCACGTGGTTCTACAGGGTTGCCAAGTCTAATTTCCGGGTCAGAAGAGGCGGAGCTATTAACTACTTCCGGTTTCTCTTCTTTTTCTCTTCTCTCGATTTCTCCCACCAGGCGGCGCTGCGTAAGGCGGCAGATTCGAATTTCAGCATCATTTGAAATTCTTTCTTGACTCTCTGGGTCTAATTTGGCCGTTTTAACGCCAAATTTCGCCCATCTTGGCGGTAAATTAGCTTTTGCATAATTTTTCTTCTCTCCACCACGTGTTTGCACACGGGAATCCAATTGGACTGGTTCTTTTGGAGCAGTTTTCTTTGGTCTCCCGCGTTTTCTTTTTGGTGGTTCCAGAGGAATTTCTGGAACTTCCTCTTCTTCTTTTTCAGAAGTTTCCGGATGAGTTTCTTGGCTGGCATCGGGGATAACTTCTTCTTCTTCTTCACGATGAACTTCTGGAGTATTCTCAACAGGTAAGTTGTCGTCTGCTTCGTTGATAATTTCTTCATCAGCGTCGGACTCTTCCTTGGCGCTGGTAGTCTCTTCAATGTCATCAGGTAAGTTTGTTTGAGGAGCCCTCAGGTCATTGGCCTCGAAATAGGGTCTCATTTGCTGAACATTGACGGTGTCTCTCATAGTCAGACCAGATCGAGTGACGTACTCGATCTCGTAGACTAGATCGGTTATCTTCTTCGTGACAAGGCAGGGTTCCTTGTATGGCCAGATAAGTTTCTGAGCCATTCCTGGCTTTGGCACACGATCTCTTATCAGCACTTTCTGACCCGGCTTATAGTCCGGAATCGTACGATGCTTCTCGTCGTAATTTCTTTTCTGCACCTCTTGGGCAGCTTCTATGTTCTTTTTAGCAGCATCCAAAGCTGGATCGGACTGCTCTGCTTCGTCTGTTACGGGCGGTGGCACGATAGGAGCGCGTGGCATCATGTTGTCCAACGTGGTCCTGGGCTCGCGCCCGAACATTAATCGATATGGCGAAAACTTCGTTGAGTTATGTTCTACCAGATTGTAGGCCATAACTGCGTCACCTAATTTCTTTCTCCAATCAGCCTGTTGCTGAAGGACATCCAAGTGACGTTTCACCACTTCCATGACTGTATGGTTCGTTCTTTCTGCCAACCCATCAGCTTGTGGATGATAGGCGGTCGTGGCAGCATGCTGGATTGCGTAGGTCTTGAAAAACGCTTGAGTCTCATTACTCAAAAATTGGGGTCCTCGATCAGTGATGATCTTCTGAGGAACTCCAAATTCGTTTACAATTTTATCTTTGACGAAGGCAATTGCTGCCTGAGCGGTTGCTCTTGCCACTGCTTTGGCGATGCAATACTTCGTCGCGTAGTCTACTGCAATCAAAATATGTTGAACTCCTCCGACTGACTTCGGAAGAGGACCAACATAATCCATCCCCCAACACTCTGTCGGTTTTCCCACAGTGATTGGTTGTAACAATCCAGGTACTTTTTGGTGCGACAGTTTGGTTCTCTGACAGATGTGGCACGACCTGACATAGTCGGCGACATCTGCTTTCATTGTTTTCCAGTAGAATCTCTTCTGGATTCTCTTCATCGTTTTGGTGAATCCGAAATGTCCGGCCTCAGGCACATCATGGAGCATCTCGAGAATCCCAATTCTCAATTGTCGGGGCACAGTACACGTCAGTACTGGCACGGTGTCTTCATACTTCATGTGGTATAAAACGCCATCCACTATCGCAAATTTCTTGTGATAAGGATGCAGTCGATCTTTCTGGAGTAACTCTTTGATGAGGAGAAGTTCTTCATCAAGGGATTGCTCCCGTTCCCACTGGAAATCGTTGTAGACAGTAAAGATGTGAAGATCTTCGAGAGCTTCCATCTCTCCATTCTTCTGCTTCCAATTAGCAGGAACGTTGCTCTCGTAACGTGAGACACAATCGGCGTCCACGTGCGTTTTACCCTTCTTGTAAACTACCTCATAATCATATGGCTGTAGTTTCATCTGCCATTTACCCAATCGGCCATCTAAATTCTGTGCTGTTCTTAAATAACACAGGGCCTTATGATCGGTAAATATCTTGAATTTCCGGTTGAAAACGTACGGTCTGGCTTTTTCTATGCCATAAACGATTGCAAGACATTCTTTTTCAGTCGTTCCGTAGTTTCGTTCTGCTCCTTGGAGTTTTCGGCTATAATAACCTAGAACTCCAGGTTTCCTTTCGTTTTTCGCATACTGATAAATTATGACACCAATCTGGTAATCACAAGCATCCGTGTGCAAGGCAATTTCTGCCTCCGGATCATACAAAGTTAGAATCGGAGCGGAGCAAAGAGCCTTCTTTAAACCATCAAAAGCGACCTCGCAGTCGTCATTCCACTTGAAGTCCAGGTCCTTCTTGACTAGGGCTTGCATTGGTTTGGCGATCTTGGAGTAATTCTCAATGAAACGGTTATAGTAGCCGGTCATTCCAAGGAAGCTTCTGACGTCAGTCACATTTTTCGGTGCAGGAAATCCTTGAATTGTCTGCACTTTCTCTTCATCAGGTCGAATACCAAGAGCACTAATCTTGTGGCCAAGGTAGTTGATCTCGTCTTCTCCGAAGAAACATTTGCTGGGTTGAAGACTTAAATTGGCGTTCCGTATGAGCACCAAGATATCTCTCAATCTTTTCATGAACTCTTCGACGTTCTTCGCAAAGATGACGATGTCGTCTAAATAAACCAGGCAGGTCTCCCATTTGTGGCCTGCTAGTAACAAATCCAAAGCACGCTGCATCGTCGCAGGTGCATTCATCAAACCAAACGGCATTCTGTTAAATTCGTAGAGGCCATTTGTGCATACGAAAGCCGTTTTTTCTCGATCTCTTTCTTCCACCGGAAATTGCCAATAACCTGATATTAAATCCAAGGTTGCAAAGATCGTGGCTCCAGACAGAGAGTCGAAAGCGTCATCTATCCGTGGTAACGGATATTGGTCAGATTTGGTTTGAGCATTTAATTTGCGATAATCGACGCAAAATCGATGCTGACCATTCTTCTTCTTGACAATCACCACCGGACTTGCGTACGGACTCTTGGATGGGCTTACAATGCCGGCGTCCAACATATCACGTAGTGTCGTCTTGATGATCTCTCTCTGAGCAGGTGAAGTACGCCGGAGCGGTTCTCGAACCGGCGGGTTTTCACCCGTGACAATCACGTGTTTTGCCAAATTTGTCTTTTTCAAGTCGGAGGTCTTGAAGGCAAAAATGTCTCTAAATTCTCCGAGAAGTTTCCGAATCGCCATTTGTTCTTCTCTTGACCGATTCGGGTTGACATTCAGACTGTCTTGAAATTTGACATAGTCTTGCACTGTCACTTCGTCACTCTGTGCTTCAATTTTATAAATCGAGGGGCCCACAGGCACGTCAAGAGCTGTAGTGGCGTCCTCGATCTCTGCGATCGTTTCTCTGGCTCCGAGGTGAATAACCTCTCCAGACGGATTGAAGATTTGAATTTGAAGGATAGACTTTCCTCTTCCTTCAATGATCCCAGGAGAAACTTTGACTCCTCTCTGCTGGAACGTGCTTTCGCACGAGTCGATGAATTGAAGACTACCTTTTTGTAGATCATCAGGAGCATTGACCTCGACGATTGCAACTTTTTTTGGATCCAGCACGAGATTCTGGACCAGACGTAGCTTAGCTGGCCCCTTATTCAGGAGTTTCTCTTGCAGATCTTCCTCTTCTTTATTTTTAAGATTTTCAATAAAATCTTCTGCTTTTTGGTTCTTTTGGAGAGTGTCCGGCAACAGTTCCTCTCCAAAGTACACTTTCTTTTTGTTCATGTCAAGGCAAAGGTTGAGGTCTTTACCGAGATCGTTTCCCAGCAAAGCCTCACGTCGTCCTTTGATGACAATCAGCTTTCCTCTGACAAGTTTTTCGGCGACTCGAATCGGCACGATGACTTGTCCCATGATGTTTAATGGATTTCCTCCGGCGCCAGTCAAATTCGGCGGAAAAGGTAGCGGATCCATTACTAACTTCATCTCTTTGACTAGTGATTCACTTATGACAGAAGCTTCGGCACCACTGTCGGTAGTCATCACTAACTCACGACCTCCGAAGTTCACACGAACTTTGGGAGCCGTCTGCTCATCTTGTTGTTGGACTTGAAGTTCACGAGGCGTGACTGTCTCAGTCAACTTGGTCCAAACATCTTGTATTGTCTTCGAACAACACTGGTTTTTCAACCGACAGAGAAGACTAGACTCTGCAGCTGAATTAACAGGTGTGGCTACTTTCTTTTTCGCCACTCCATGTTCTGCTTTGGTTTTAACAGGAGTAGCTCCTTTTGAGACTACTACCTGTTCTGCTTGATTTTTAGCAAGAGTAGCTCCTTTTGAGACAACTACTTGCTCTTCTTTAGTCTTAACAGGTGTGGTTACTTTCTTTTTCGCCACACACTGTTCTGCTTGAGTTATAACAGGTGTGGTTACTTTCTTTTTCGCCACACTCTGCTCTGCTTGATTGTTAACAGAAGTAGCTCCTTTTGAGACTACTATCTGTTCTGCTCGATTGGACATCTTGGCGTCGTTCGTCTTTACAAACGACGTAGAGGCCCCACTTTGCAGTGGGTTCCGCCGGCTCCCATTTTCGTGAATGGTACGGATGTGGATCCCATCTCCAAAGTCTGCTTCATGTCGTGGAGAGTCCTCTAGCTGCACCGCAGCACAGCTCTGCTTAGGAGTCGTTGATTCCTCTTCTCTGTTGTCGTTTTGGCACAGGCTACCCAGACCTGGAGGCATCCCAGCATGGTTGACCGCAGCCAAACCAATAGATCCTCTCGTTATCTGGTCCTGTCGGACCGTGACGTCAACCTTTGCAGGTTTCGTTGACTCCTCTTCTTTCGGGCTCTCGTTGACATCTTCTTTTTCGGGCGTCACTACTTTGGGTGCGAGTGGCGCCCTTAGTAGTTTAAAGTTGTCAGATGGTTGTCAAAATGGAAATAATGCGTCCGATTATTTATTAGGACAGGCACCATCTTCATTCCATTGGGTAGAACATGGATTTCGTCGGCGCGGATAACTTTCGGCGCCGTCGTTTCCGACGGTTCATCAACTCTACTAACTGGAGTTGGTGGGGTCGTCTTGTTCTCCTCCTTCTTTGGTTTCGGTTCGTTGGGGCACTGGAACGCTCGATGTCCAGGCTCCTGACATTGGTAACAGATGAGTGGCCCAGTAGACTTCCTTCTCTGCTGGGGTCTCGATCCACCATCTCGATTTGGTTGTGAATCCTGCGTCTTTTCAGACGTGGCCGGATTCTTAGGAGTCCACGTCTGCTTCCTTTGTTGTTGCTGCTGTTGTTGCTTCTGCTGCTGAGGCTTCTGCTGCTGGGCCGGTTGGTTACCAGTAGACGTCCTGTACACTAGCATCTTCTCCTCTATTAGTTCTCCCTCTGTTTGGGCTGCAAATTTAACAAAGTCATATAAATTGTCTTTAGGTGCCCCAAATAGATACTGTTTGAGAGATGGTAGCAGGCTCTTCCTCAGGCTCGAGATCAACAAAGAGTCGTCATCATTGGGATGTATCCTTCGATACATCTCTGCATACTCCTCCGCATAGACTTTGAAGGTTTCGTTGTCCTTCTGAGTCCTTGCGGACAGCTCGTTCTTCATCCTTACTTTCTGGTCCGGCAATAGAAATTCATTTATAATTCCATTTCTCATCATGATCCAATTGATCTCGCCATATTCCAAGCGGAAACGAGCAAGCCATTTGATCGCTCGTTTTCGAAGGAGACCAGTAAAGTGGCTGCATCGCTGCAGGGAGTTCCACTGGTGCGCAATCGCAATATCTTCGAACTCTTCGATATATAGAAGGATGTTTTCAGACCCAGTATACTTCGGAAAACCCTGGAGTGGATGTAGCGAATTCTTTTCAGAATACGGCGTAGGTCCCAGGTTTGGAGTCCATTCAGGAGCTTCAGGCCTGAGCTTTCGCCCGGATTCTGTCGGTGATTTGCTTCTATTTCTGAGATTTCTCTCATGTGTGTGTTCAAAGCGGCGTGGAGTCGATTCTCCACATAACCGTCTTACCAATTCTTCTCGACTTTCAGGAGTAGCGTCTTTCATTAGTTCGGCAAACCGGTCGACCATCTTCTGTTCGTTGCTTCGTCGAGAGGCCTCAGAAGATGCTTCAGTCTTGAGTCGGGTGTCGGCTTGTCGTTCTTCGTCTTCAGCACGCTGTTCTTCCTCCTGGAGTCGCTTCTCTGACGCAAGGGCCCTCAGCTTGTCCTCCTTCTCTTGCTTCCATGTTTCTCGGGCAACACGGCGTGTTTCCCGAGCTTTCGCTCGTTCCTTTACGAGCTGTTCACGTCGGCGTCTGTATTGGAGTTGCTGGGAGAACCTTGCGGTTATTCCGTTGGTATTCATCATTATGTATCGTAATTTGTGTCAATAAAAACGTAAAAATGTTTCGAAAAATTTTGTTTGGTTTCAAAATTGTTTGCACAATTGAATTACGATATCCCTCGTGTTTTTCAACACGTTTCTTAGGGCAAAACGAGGTAGCAAGTTTTATAAACTACCCCGCACCTCCACCATATATTGTGACGGACCTTTTTCCGCTAGTAGAATCTGCTCTTTTTGGTTAATACGAGCGAGTTTACACTCGTATTGATAGTGGTTGGCTAGGCCACTAATTCTACTGGCCCGGGAGGACTAGACCAATATAACGTCTATTTTATGTCCTCACTAGTCTCTGGCAAAAGACTTCACAGTCTTGAGGATCTTTAATCTCTGTATCTCTCGGACTTTCGTCCGTAAATCTGCCCTAAGAATCGTGTAAAAATATACTCACTTATGCGTTGCAGGTTTGCACCTGTTGGGACCTTTTCGATGTATCCAAATAGGTGAAGACCTGCAAATGATGAATTCCCAATCGCGGAATTTTAAGTTTCGATGAATAAAAACACCACTGGCTTGGTTTAAATATAAAGATCGGTTTATTACGCAGATAAACAAAGTTGGCGAACTGGTTTTGCACACACATAAAAATATGACTTAGAAAAATATTTAAGAGAAAAGAACCGGGCCAAAATCGGCCATAGGTTCGGTATATAAATCAGAAGTTTAAAAAGCGTCTTTTGACATTAAAAATGTAACTCTTTATATACCCTGAGAATCCACAAGTCGGATTCTCAGGGCACAATTCGATAATTGGTTAAAACACTATTTTGGACCAAATGGACCAATCAAAAGATTGATCCATTTGTCCAAAACCATGATTCATCTCCTGTTGTCACACATAGGTGACAACAGAAGAAATCAAAACAAAATCAAACTTTAAACGAATAACATGAGGGGGGAACGAAAAGGTCAGATGATTATCTCATCACATATGATATCTGGGTCACTTGGTACCAAAAGTACCGAGTGGCCCAGAAGCTAAATAAAGTACAGGGTGACGTTAAACCCAAAAAAAACGCAAACGCTAAAGAGCGGAAATAAGCGGCGGGCCCAAACGTCTCAATATAAATGAACTTTATCAGATAGACGCACCACCAAACAACAGACATTGGCAACAAAACCTCCAAAGTCTACTCCTCTACTCGAATTCGGATGTGTTGTCACCTCACATTACTTTCATTTGGATGTACTATGGATTTAATATTTGAATTATTCCACGTGGAAGGTTGTATTGAGTTAAATATGAATAGGGAATACATGTATTTGATTAAGAGGCTAGATACATCGTTTAGTTCAAAATTTCTCCGAATGTAGGCGCTGCGATCGTTGTTGATTGAAAAACGGTTTTTTAACGTTTTTTCTCCCGGTTCGAAGTCACATAATAATTAATAGAAAAATAATTTCGCGTGCTAACCTTATAAAAAGAAGACATTATGAAGCCAGTAGATTAATGCACGTAATAATAATTTTGTTATTGTTCTGAGTTGCTTTTAACGGGAGTTCTTCAAATGTTTGGGTGACGGTTTTTTGCTCCTATGGGACTTAACATGGAGTTAAAAAAACGTAAGATTTTAAATGTTATTTAAAAATAGAAAGCCCTTTTAAAGTTTAGAAAAAGGAATAATCCTGAAGGCAATAAACACATGTAAGTACGTGCTAATTTTTCTGATTGCTCTAAATCATTTTTAATCAGAGTTCTCTTAACTTTTGTTGGACGGTGTTTTAGTCCTATGGGACTTAACATGGAGTTTAAAAACGTACGATTTTAAACGTTATTAAAAAATAGAAGGACCTTTTCAAAATTGATAAAAACGAAACATCGTGAAGCCAATACATGAAAGTATGTGCTAATTATTTTGTTATTGTTCTAAATCAGTTTTAACGAGAGTTTTTCAAATGTTTGTGGGACGGTTTTTGATCCTATAGGATTTAACATGGGGTTGAAAAAACGAACGACTTTGAACCTTGATTAAAAATAGAAGGACCTTTTCAAAAATTATATAAATCGAGCACGTGAAGAACAATACTTTTTATTGCATTTTGCGCTTTACTGTATTTGAATTATGCGATTGTGAGGCGATTTCTTTCAGTTTTAGTAACACCATATAAGAACACTCATTTGTCTCGTTGTCGTCTGCTCAAAACAACAAGATGGACGTGGATCTAGGCTCTTAAGGAGTTATGGGAAATGTGAAATGACAACATTTGCCACAAAAAGGGGGGAGGCTTTAGTTTTGGGAAATTTAAAATGGCATCCTTTGGTGACTCAGGAAAAGTCACTTCATTTTATGTTTTTTGTGGTTTATTGACTTATTTTTGAAAATATATTTCTAGAGGTAATTGTCTCTTTAAAAAACCTTCCGTCGCTTTTAATCGATGCAGAATTTAATTAAATAGATGAATTAGTAATTAAAAGTAATTCCGTAGTGTTCCAAGTAGTTTTCAATAATATTTTATATTCGACGGAATTCCGCAGTTTGTCTATATTAGGCTTCCGTTACCCTCCCCGCTGAACCTATTTGTTAACCAATGTATAAATTTTACTTTTTTACTTTGTTAGCTACTAATATTACTATCTAAAATATCAAAAGTACAGCTTTAATATTTTATCGACATTTTAAAAAAAAAATACAAGCGGACTAGTCTTATTATAAAAATGTATGTATCCATTGATGTTTAAAAACAAACATAATTCAATTTGGCGCACATGATAAAATTTGACAACTTCAATGTTAACGCCTTAGTTCAATAATGATTCACGCTACACTATTAGAATAAACAAAAACAAACCATTGACACAGAAATGTATCAATATAAAAATGAACTTTAATATGATATAATGAAACCTTTACCAACATTGATATAATTTCCTGAAAATTAACATTAATTTTTATTTAAATAATTTTTCGATATATAAAACTAAAAAAAGACACTTTCATTGTTATGAGCTTTTTGTTTTTGTTAAAATGTTTTATTTTCTGAAAGAAATTGTTTACTGGATTCCTATTTTTCAATTTCATATTTAAGAACTTGATGGTAAGAGTAGAGTTATGACTTATTTATAGTTTGTAAACAATTTTGTGTATTGCCAACACTGCATTTTTTTTTGTAACGCTATGAATCTTTTAATCAGTTTTCAGGAGACTTTTAATTTAAAACGTGTTTGACAACCCAGATGCTCAAAAAGAATGCTATCAGTCGTGTGCCTGAAGGTGAATTATAGTAAAATAGTTTATTAGTATTTTTTTTAATTATAAAAACACAAATAATTGTTACCCGAAATTAAATTGGTTCCTGATGAGTCTGTGCCAACAATAGTCCAGCTTTGAGAATATATATAAGTTTGATAGTTGTCGTTGGAGGCAGTGCAGCGGATTTCTTGCGATTTCGAGAACACGGTCAGATTTTGAACGTTATCCATTAACTTTTCCCATTTGTTGTCTTTCTTCAATTGCCATCTGTATTCGGGTTTAGGTACTCCATCTCCATTACAAGTGAATTCGCCGTTTTCGTTTGCTTTTAGTGTTAGAGTTCGTTTTGAGTCCGTGCTGTTTTGACATACGATCGATGCAGTCGATGTATTTTCTTTAATTTTTATATTTACCAAAAAAATAAGTTTGCTTTTACTAAATTTACACATGCAATTAATTAATTTTGTTCAGATACATACGGAACTCTGACAAGATGACGTAAGTTGTACGTTCTTGTCCAACATCATAACTTGGATGACTTGAGGTACAAGTCAACTGTTGATTTTTCCAATCTTGCAACGCCGTTGTTGTTAATTCGTTTGTGACTGACACGAGTTTACTACCCATTCCAGGAGTGACACTGACAGTTCCTGGTAATTCGTTTCCTTGCATTGTCCATTTTAGAGTGGCCTCTGGATTTCCATTGCTTGCGCTGCAGGTCACAGTGAAGCTCTGTCCGAACTGCACTCCAAAATAACTTCCCGATACTTGTTCAACATCGTCCTTTAATATCTTTGGATCACTTGGTGCCACTGATATTGTTAAAAAAAAAACATTTCCTTTTTGAGAAATTGTTCTGCCATAATTACGGGCTAAATAATTAAGTTTTTTATATGCTAGCATAATTCAATTTATACGAAATGTTGCGATTTTTACACATGTAAAAAAATCAGTATATTATATCCACATTTCTTATCATCAATATCGTAATTACTTTCAGTTGTTTTAATTATTTTAAGTAAATTCAAAACAATAAGTCAAAGGTAGTGCTAAACTCATGAACTTTTGATAGGAGGTTTCATGTAAAAATTGAAAACTACTGCTAAAGTAGCTTTGACTTATCAATGATTAAGAATACGAGTAAGTTTGTAATTTCAAAAACATTGCCAAATATGACATAAAGCACATCTTATTTGTATTTGAATTATGCAATATTTTGTTGCATTAATTCACAATATACAAAACAGTGAAAATCGTTTAACGCGTAAAGCCAGATAACAAAAAAAATATTCCGATCTCTTCCATTTCGCGTTAAACGGTTTCCACTATCATTGTTAAGGTTCAACACAAGTAATGCGATTGATGAAGTCTGCTACCTGCCACAGTTAAGTTTGCTATTCTCGATTTGACTGGTTTCGCAGCATCTGACTGCGGAAGTCCACAAAACCATCTGTTATTGTCCCTTTTTATATTGGCATTAGTTATGGTAATTGAACAATCTCCTTGTTTCAAATCTCCATCTAAAGAATAT
Source organism: Brachycybe producta (assembly GCA_036925085.1). NCBI lineage: Eukaryota > Metazoa > Arthropoda > Diplopoda > Playtdesmida > Andrognathidae > Brachycybe > Brachycybe producta. The sequence goes on along the minus strand of JAUPFP010000007.1, from coordinate 4,155,637 downwards.
CTGCCTCCCATTTCAATGACGCCACCATCTGATTCCCAGTAACATTTTTCAACTGGTAAGTTTTGATCCATTCTGAAAATACACTTAAGAATTGTGTTATCTCCAGATCGAACTGTTGTGTCTTCAGGTTGTTCAATAAATTTATTTGTTGGTACAGGAGCAGCTCCAAGTCCGGTTCTTTGAGAAGTTTCCGACGCTATTTATTTAACAATTTAAAAAATAATCAATTTCGCAATTATTTTTTTTTTACTTTTTTTTTTATTAATTTTATACCAATTAATGTGATTTTCGCTTCTCTCGATAAAACGCTGTTTGAGTTTACACCATCTGGAATAACACATTGCCATTTTCCTTGTACCTCATCGTTACCAGTTAAACGAATTGAACAATTTCCAGTGTCTTTGCTTCCAATAAACTGAATATTATTTTCAGTAATTCCGTTTTTGAGCCAAGAGCAGTTAGGTGCCGGTTGATCAAAAACACATTCGAGGTTGACTTCAGTTCCACGTTTGATTTCAACATCTGATGGTTCTGTTTTTAACACGATCGTAGAAATTGGACCTGCTTGGCCATCTAATAATTACGGAATTAAAATCTTCATTTAGTAATTATTAAAATTAATAGTCAATTATACATGTATACGATTTATATCAAATCAATATATGACCACCTATATAAAACTGTATATTACAAAATTAAAATATTTATTTAGTAATAAATAAAATTAATAATGACTTTTATAAAATGAAGGTGTGGTCGAATATATAATATATACATTATAAAAAAAAATGAGCGCCATTTTGGGCGTAGGCATTTTGTGAGAAAATAATAAGATATCTTATTTTCTAAATTCTCAATTTTGTTTTTAATTATTTTATACAATTTGCATCAATTATTAAGATTATATTTTAAGATAAAATAAAACTCACCAATAAATGTTATGAAAACCGTTAAATTTATAAAAATTGCTAGTTTTAAAATGTTAAAAAGAGCCATGGTTTTTTTTTCCTCAACTGTTTTTGATATAAGAATACTTTTTTTGTGGTAAAAAAATGAAGCGATATATATTTATCTTTATCAATATATATATATAGACATTGCTGTTATCATAAGGAAATGACGTTTTTTGAGTAAATACTGAAAATGACAAAAAAGAAAATGATGAACGCTTTTGGAATTCATCCGTGTAAATTGTAGACACGTTCATATCTAACCTATTAAAATATACGAAAATTTGCTTCTTTTTTTTATTCTTCCAGGATATTTTGTAATTATTTGATGTAAACTCATTTTCTATTCCGCCCATTTTTTTTTTGCGAACAAAAATATCACATTTACAAATAAGTGATCTCATTGAAAAACACCCACATTTAATAAGTTGACAAATATCAAAGAAACAGCTAAAAAAAATAAATGTCAACAGTTTAAGTGAGACAATACACGTACTTATTTTAAATTTTATTTGAAGCGATATGTAATGAAATTGGCTAACAGGTTATAAAATTTTATTAAAAAAATATACTTAAGGTGGCTCCATACTTGAATCCCCCGCGGTTTTGTGAAAATATATGCTTTTCAGAAGAAACATTACCAAAAAAAAAATTCAAAGTGTTTTAGGAACTAGAATAGTTGGTGATAATTGCTTGAAGTTTTTTTCATGATAATATGTTTAAAAGTAAACTTTTTATGACAGTTTGAAAAAAGCGAAAATATTTTTTTTTGTGAAATATTGATGAAAAATCTAAACAACGGGTAGTTTTCAATAGCATTATTTTCTAAAAAAGACTTGTTTTGAAATCAGTTTGAATTTTTTCGCAATGTATGGAACCTCCTGATATTAATTTTTTTTTATAACAAAATAAATTTTTCTTCTAAATTACAAGAATACAGCCTGATGTCTTTAAAAAAAATATATATATACAGTATATTGGATTTTTTTGTTTTCAAAATTGATTTTTAATATTTCATACTTGATTGTTTGCGATATCTTCATAGATATCATCGATTTCATTTTGATCTGTTTTATGTTCCACAAAGGGTGTTAATGGGATACTGTGCATCCTCGTCGGGAATTCTTCGTTTAAAGTTCCTCTTTTTATGGACATTGATCTTTCACAAGCCGAATCTAAATCATGTTTAGTCGGCGTATAAGATATCCTAGACTCCTTGCGTCCAAACCGTGTGTTTATTCTATGAATAAACAAATAATACACATAATTAGGCGAAAAGAATAATAGATTTATCATATACAGTATATTAAAACTAACATATGGGCACATATCAGCAGAATATTACATTGTAAAACCAGATAATATAAAACCGAATAGAATTTCGTGAAAGAAATGTGTATGCTATTCTAAAGAACCAGACTGAAAATAGATTTCATGTTATCCGTTTCTATGTTAATCGGTTTTCGGTTCTTTTATAAAATTAAATCAAATACTATGATTTAAAGCATAATTGGTAGAATAATATGCTGAAATGTGGAATTAATGTTATAACCTCTTAATAAGAATAATTGACTTAATTTAAATTTGATTTGCAAAACTCATGGCTAGTGATGGGCAATTTCGTGAAATTTATTTTATTGAAATATTTGTGACGTTGCTGGCCCTTTGGCGCCGCCGTTTCTTGAAATTCTTTGACGTTCAATGACCGGTGGTGCCGGGGTCGACTCTGTTGTCGACTGCTGCGGGCCAGCCTCTGTTGTACCTCTGGGGGTTGATTTTACCGGGCGCGACATTTACTTGCCTTGCCTGGTACGGCCCACAAAAAGACCGTCTTTCCTAGGGATCTTTGGATATAGGGCTTGACGATGCCGAAGTCACTCTAGTCCTTTTTGTTGAGTTCCTGGAGGCTCCAGGCAGAGGGACTCAGGCTGTGTCTGAGTGCCTTCTGCTGGATACCCCTCTATTGGTAGGAGTACAGAAACCCAATGAATTCTGCACACAGGACCTTTTAGGTTGAATAAAATATACTCTTTTACTTCAATAACTATAATCCACATAACAAGGTTGTGTACAGTTCTTTACATAAGACTCTTTTTGTAGAGTTTACTTTCACTTTTCTAAGTCTCGAACTCTTGACTCTAAAGCAAGACTTACTTGTTTCAACTCTAAACTCTGACTCTGGTTCAAGTTTATTCTTTTAATTCTCAAGACTGACTGTCCTCACACTCAAGTCTCAAGCTCACTTGTCCAGTCTCCTGGGAGGGGCAACTGTCACCTCAGGGCTTAATGATTGACCAACTGGGCCAATCATTGCCCTGGGCCAGGGATACTAAATTATAAGGAGAAGTATTTTTGGGACTTATTCTCAATTTTCTCACGGTCGGACTTGGTTCCACGAATTTTCTAGAATTCGGGCCACCCAAGTCTGAACATCTGTGCACCAAGGGGTGCCATACTGTCAAGACTGAATTTTGACTTAAGTGTTTCACCTTCTGTTTCTACAGGGTGTCACATATTTCATGAAATTTATGAATAAAATTAATTGAAATCCATGAAATAAAACAAGATAATTGCACCCGTTTACATTTACTTTATATACTAATAGTATAGATGATTATTTCACACATAATATGACTAATTATTGTAGAATAATTAGACATTGTGTTTGAAGATTATAAAAATTCTATTTATTCCAAAATGTTTGAAGAAAATAAAACTGATTCCAAAAACTTTAAACAAATAGTTGACACACATGGTAAAGTTAAACATGTTTAAAATACTCCTATGAAGCAATTACAATCACCATTTTTTTGTTTATGGTTTCAGTAATTGGAAACAGGTTTTTTAAATAAATTTCACATTTTCTTGAAATATTTCAAACTCATATCATGTGAGATATTTCAGTGAAATGAAATATTTCACATACAGTATATTTCACGTGAAATATTTCAATGGCACGTCACTAATTGTGGCATTTACTGAGGAAGTTTTATGTTTAAAAGTTTACTGCAATGTTCTTGTTATAAACAATTGTTTACACTTTTCTTGCACAAATAGATAATCATGTCAGAATATAATATTGTTTAATTAAGCTACTGCAATTTGTTATTCAATGAAGTAGTCCTAATTGGTATTTTAATTACTCTGTTTTTACTTTCTAAAAAAACTTATCACAAGGAAAATTCTTACTTTTATATTATTATTTAGAAACAGATAGTTTCCTAGGCAACAATTTAATCTGTTGTAACGAACCACATTCAGGGGTCTAATAGAATTATCAAAAAGTATCGTAGCGCTCTTTCGGGCGATCGGAAAGTGGTTGGCTAGGCCACTAATTCTATTATGGTTCGGGAGGAAGGGAACAAATTAGTCCCATACGTTTCCTCACAAGTTCCTCTTTCAAGAACCTTTACAGTTTTAAGGATCTTTTGTTGTCTGCTACTCCCCGGGCTTTCGCCCGTAAAAAGCTGGTTGATCGTGCTGTCTTCAGAAGTCTCATCTAGTACTGGAGAGCCAGGTTTACACCTGGGTTGACAGTGCTAGATGACAAAATGTTGAAGTCCTTCGTTTTGTTTTTTAAAAGATAAAAATAACTTCAACAACTTTTTAACTATAATTTCCAGTTTATTTATATCTCATTATCTCTAGGCAAATTTGGGCATAATGTCTGTGTCCAAATAATTGCTTTCGAGACTGCTTCTTCAAGTCTTCTTTACACAAAAATACATGGTTATTTATACCCAAAAAGAGGATACTGAGAACACTTTCTCAGTATTCTCTGATTGGGCAAAATCAAACTTAAAAACCAAACTGGCCAATCAACATGATTGACCAGTGGTCACTAAAATATAGACAAGTGATTCATCGTAATCAAAACAAAATTACAAAAGAAAGTTTTCACCCCATAGACCCAATGCTGAGGCTTATCAAGTCGATCTCTTTGTATTAAGGGGTGGGACTGGGAGGAAAAAGGGACCCAAGACCCAAGACAGGATATTGGCATCGTCATCAGCTGATGGAACTGGGTCAATCCTCTGTACGTGAGTACAGAGGGTTGACAAAGTTCCAGGCCACTCTAAAAATAAACAAACGATCCAAAAATAACTAAACGAGCCAGGATCGCTCCTGGACGTATCGTTTCACCCCCCCCCCAACTAAGATGGAAGTTCACCCTGAACTTACGTCAAATAACTTAGGGGACCTCGATAAGCCACCGCAAAAGGTTGTTGCACAATTCCCAAAAACAAAATACAATATCACAATTTGCATATAAAAGACACGATAAAGATTTTCGAATCTGAAAATAAGAATATCACAATAAAAATCACAGGTTTCCATCCGACTTGATTACAGGAGGATTTTCCCATAAAAACCCCCAACCCTTAAATTTCCGTTTCACTTAATTACTATTTTAATTTATTCGACTAGAATATTCCACCCAAAATTTGTAATTAATCTCAGTATTTCTCATAACACAATGAAAACTCCTCCAAAAATAAAACAACAAGTTAAATAAAAACTCTTTAAAATAAGTATTTAGAAACCAATGACCCCTTTCCCACAATCGTGACTTAGAAACTTTAAAGAGAAATAATTTTGACTTAAACTTTTAATCCCTTTTTCCCAACAAATTTAAAACTAAAAATACCCAAGTTAAAAACAAATCCTTTTTAACCCCAAGAAACGAAAATTGAAAATATTTATCAATAAATTAAATGATACGCTTCCTCGCTGCATCCCGTTCCTCCGGTTTCTTCGGCGTGGGTCGGAACTGGTCCACGTCGATCCGTTGTCGTTCCTGGTCGTTTCTAATGATCCGGTTCCAGATGGCCCTGTTGGTCCCTGGCTCCTGGTTCTGCCTCCGTTGTCAAGATGTTCAGGTCTTCCAGCATACGCAGCGGGACGACTTGAGACCGTGGGATTGCTCCCAAAACGATGGACTCCATAAAGTCGAGCTGCTGTGTGGCCAGGTGAGCGTTCCCATCCTGCTCGGTCAATCTGTTGTGGACGACGTTCCTATGTCCTCTGCTGCTCGGAATCAAGGTGGCCACCATCGACGAGATAACCACCTCCAGAATGCCGCACGTTGATTTATCCCATGGTTGTGGATATACTAGCTGAAGGGTCCCTGGCTCGGCGTTGTTGTGAAGGACAACGACGGGCCAGTGATCCAACACCTGGATGATCACCGCTGTCCATGGCCTGTCCAATCGCGGACGGATTCTGTCTTCCTTGATCCCATCGTTGCTATGGAAGAAACCTAAATATCGGAATGAATTTCTGCCCCAACGACGACTAAAAGATACCAAACCGTTACGCAACAGCCGAAACTGTTGCCGGTTGGACAACTTCCCATCGGACATGTCCAGTGTTCCTTTCGGCCATTGTTGCGGGGGCGGCGGTGGTGAGACCTTCGGGATCGCTCCCGTGGCTGGTCCAGACGTTACTTTGCTGGGATGACCACGTTCTCCCTCGAAGATCGCATCTCGTCGCTGCCTCCTCCTCTCTGTGGCGCCTTGTCCTTTCCGGGGTTGTCCCGGGATGTGAGGATGATGACCTGAATGGCTTCTGGATGTCTCGATCCTTGGCTGCTCGTATCTCGTTTCCCTTCTTGTTTCCTCATGAGGTCGGCTCCTGACGACATCTGGCTGGCGTCTGGGATCCGTAGGCCTCTCACTGATGAATTTATCTCGCTGGGCCCTAGCGGGATTGCTCGCCGCAGGCGGGCGAGTGTCTCTCGTAGGCACCACGACTTTTGAGGAAATGGAGACCTTCTCCATTGCTGTGGGTAAGTTAAGAGGTTTATTAGGCCGGTGAACATACCCACGGACGATTGGCTGGTTCACGGTGACCCAGCTGTTGGACGGAGAGACCTCCCTTGACGATTTCTTTTTCGGCAAAGCCTCTCCCACCTCCGGAACTCTTATCGGAGATCGTCCTCGAGCTGCCAATTCCCGATTCTGGCCATCGATCCATTCTTTCATGGCCAGTTTATCTGCATTTTTCTCTCCTTTCGTTCGGCCGCTTCTTCTGGATCCTCCCATTTCTGCAGGCAAACATCCATCCAAGAGGCTACCTGGAGGAGTATCCATCTCCTCAGGGGGTCTTGGGAACTGCAACTTAGGATCCCTTGCTGGCCCATCATATACAGTATCTGGCTCCGGATTGACATTTCGGCGTCGCTCCGGAGGAGAATGAACAAGAGGAACGAAATTAGTTGGCTCACCCTCGGGTTGTTTCCGTTTTTTCGTTTGAGCAGATCCTGAGGCTTTTTCCGTAGAAGGCATCGAAGGCGCGGCATTGCTGCCGGAGGAAACCCCTGCAGCGATGGCGTTGTCGTCATCCTCTTCTCCAAAAAGCAGCCTCAACCACTCCGGTGTCATTTCACCGGCTTCCAAAAACTGCTCCACTTCAAACATCTCCTCACTTCCAGACTTTCCACTGCCATTAGATTCAGCCATCCTCTTTTCAAATTTATCCAAATTAAACGCTGACACTTTTTTTTCTTTGACAAAATTCAAACCGCAACTATTCTTTGCAGAATGAAGATTCGAAGTGGCATCAAAAATGGCGGTCGTCTTCTCACGTGATCCTGTGGGGCTCTCACTTTCAATTTCCGGCCGGAAGTGGGAGGAGCTTTTCTCCTTAGAAAATTCTCTCTCCTCTTTTTCTCTCACTAGGCGGCGCTCCGTATAGCGGCAAATTTGAATTTTTGCCGTTTCTACATCCAATTCAGACGTTAATTCATCTTTTAAGATGGTTTTAGCGCTGGATTTCTTTTTCCCCACTCCTGAATGATGCTTTCTATCATCTATTCCAGGTCCTACACGTGTCTGCACACGGGAAGCTGTAGATGTCTCTTTCTTAGAGACATTTTTGGCCATCCCATGTGTTTCCTCTCTTTCCTTTTTCACTGACGTTTCTTCCGAAATTTCACTGGATTGTTTGTCGACAGTGATTTCAGCTAGGCCTTCTTTACTCTTATCTTCATGAGGATTATTTCGGTCAATCCTGACTGAGATTAGTCCTCTCCTTCGAAGATCCACAGTTTCTTCTTGAAACTCTTTTTTCTCAATGGCGGTTACTCCAAATTTCACCGTCATCTCATTTCCAATTTTCACAGGGGTGGTTACTCCAGATTTCACCGCCACCTGCTCCACAGGGATGGGTACTCCAAATTTCGCCATCACCTGATCATGTTCCACAGGGATGGGTACTCCAAATTTCGCCATCACCTGATCTTTTTCCACAGGGATGGGTACTCCAAATTTCGCCATCACCTGATCATCACCGAGTTTTGGTACGATATCCGTTTTGGATGTCATAGTAAACTCACTTTGCAGTGGCACTGTTTGCTGACCTTTCCCAGAAATAGTCTGAAACCCTTCACTCACAAAGTTACCCTTTTCAGGTGAAGTTACTCCAAATTTCGCTTCAACCTGCATTTTCTTCACCATGGGTTTAACCTCGAAATCCATCTTGGCTTTCCCACTTTGCAGTGGTTTCTTTAGTTGACCTTCCCCTTGGATGGTTTGACTTCGGATTCCAACTGCAACTCTCCCAGATGTCAGCCTTGTTGATTCTTCTTGTTCTGCTGTGCCCCAACTCCTTTGTATCGTTGCTTCCGCCGTATGTCGATCATCTTGGCACAGGGCTGTGGATTTTTCGGACGTCTCTAGCTGTTGTTTCCATTGACACAGACCTTTGGACTCCGCCTTGTTTCCTCCCTGTCGGACCTTGATGCACATAACCCTTGGTTGCTCAGAAATTTCCTCTTGTTGATCAGCAGCCTGAACCTCTTGAAGTCTCTCCAAAATGACATCGTTTTCTTCTTCCTTATTCACAACTACTTCGGGCGTCACTACTTTGGGGCTGAGTGGCGCCCTTAGCAGTTTAAAGCCTCTTCTGTTAGATTTTCCTCATGAAAATAGTGTGTCACTCCATTGATATCGACAGGCACCATTCTCATACCATTCGGCAGGACGTGAGTTTCAAAAACCTCAACAGTATTTGAGAACTTCGTTGCCGTCGTTGCCAACGGTTCGTCGATCCTGCTTACAGTGGTCGATGTTGCCGTTGGAACGTTCCTTTGTTCAGTCCTTGGTTTTCCGGGATTCGGGCAAGCACGTGCAATGTGGCCCGCCTCCCCACATCGGTAACAGGTGAGCGGCCCTTGGTATTGATTTCGCCAAGGAGCCCTCTGCTTGTTTTGATGCTCATTTGTCTGTTTCGATTCCTGGTAAGCCTTTTCAGGCGGGTTCGACATCTTGTCTTGTCCGCTTGAAGTTCTAGGTTGACTCTGCTGTTTTGGTTGACTTCCTTGATTCGGCTGGCTTACGCCCGCTCTGGTTGTAGTCCCAGCCGATGTTTTGTAAACCAACTCTCTCTCATCCACCAGTTCCCCTTCAGTTTGAGTACTGAAGCGCACAAACTCATGGTAATGATCTTTTGGTGCTCCATACAAATGTTTTCTTAGTGCTGGTAGCAGACTCTTTCGGAGCGTAGCTATCAGCAACGATTCATCGTCATGTGGATGAATTCTTCGATACATCTCGGCGTATTTTTCAGCATAGACTCTGAAAGTTTCATGGTCTTGCTGACGCCTTTCCACCAATTCTCGACTCATGCGGACCTTCTGGTCAGGCAGGAGGAATTCAGCAATGATTCCCTCCTTCATGGCCGTCCACGTAATCTCTTTTCCCTCATAAGCAGAGCGGAAGTGTGCGAGCCATTTGATTGCACGCTTCCTCAAGAGCCCTGCGAAGTGCCTGCATCTCTGCAGGGAGTTCCAGTCGTGCGCCGTGGCGATGTCTTCAAATTCTTCTATGTAGAGGAGGATGTTGTCATCACCGTCGTACTTCGAGAATCCCTGCAGAGGATGTAACGAATTTCTCTCAGAGTATGGCGTAGGTCCCAGGTCCAGTGTCCATTTGGTAGTTTCATCCGGACCGAGCTTTCGCCCGGGTTCAATCGATTCCAATTCAGTGTTGATTGAGCCCGCTCTGCTCCGTTCATCGCCCATAATCTGACGAACCAACTCATCCTGTTTCTCTTTAGACAGTTTCCCAATGATGTCGGCAATGGCGGCGTGTTCTGGCGTCTTGCTTCCATCGTTGGACTGTACCTCAGGCTTGACTGCCACAGGAGTCGGTGGAAGTACATTAGCTTCGTCCTTGGCCTCCTCCAGTTGAGTACGTTGCCTCTTCACGATCTTCTTCAACGCGGCAGTCTTCTTCTTTCGACGTCTTTCCTCCCTCAGTCTCTCGAGATCCCTCAAGTCCTTGAGTAGTTTCTGTAGACTGGTCATTTCTGACGTCGATGTTTTCTCTATGCCGCGTGCTTTTCAACACGATCTTTGTAGCTTATGGAGTAACAAGGTATTCAACTACCCCGCACCTCCACCAAATTTGTAACGAACCACATTCAGGGGTCTAATAGAATTATCAAAAAGTATCGTAGCGCTCTTTCGGGCGATCGGAAAGTGGTTGGCTAGGCCACTAATTCTATTATGGTTCGGGAGGAAGGGAACAAATTAGTCCCATACGTTTCCTCACAAGTTCCTCTTTCAAGAACCTTTACAGTTTTAAGGATCTTTTGTTGTCTGCTACTCCCCGGGCTTTCGCCCGTAAAAAGCTGGTTGATCGTGCTGTCTTCAGAAGTCTCATCTAGTACTGGAGAGCCAGGTTTACACCTGGGTTGACAGTGCTAGATGACAAAATGTTGAAGTCCTTCGTTTTGTTTTTTAAAAGATAAAAATAACTTCAACAACTTTTTAACTATAATTTCCAGTTTATTTATATCTCATTATCTCTAGGCAAATTTGGGCATAATGTCTGTGTCCAAATAATTGCTTTCGAGACTGCTTCTTCAAGTCTTCTTTACACAAAAATACATGGTTATTTATACCCAAAAAGAGGATACTGAGAACACTTTCTCAGTATTCTCTGATTGGGCAAAATCAAACTTAAAAACCAAACTGGCCAATCAACATGATTGACCAGTGGTCACTAAAATATAGACAAGTGATTCATCGTAATCAAAACAAAATTACAAAAGAAAGTTTTCACCCCATAGACCCAATGCTGAGGCTTATCAAGTCGATCTCTTTGTATTAAGGGGTGGGACTGGGAGGAAAAAGGGACCCAAGACCCAAGACAGGATATTGGCATCGTCATCAGCTGATGGAACTGGGTCAATCCTCTGTACGTGAGTACAGAGGGTTGACAAAGTTCCAGGCCACTCTAAAAATAAACAAACGATCCAAAAATAACTAAACGAGCCAGGATCGCTCCTGGACGTATCGTTTCACTGTAATATTGTTATTTCGTTTTTATTTCAAAATTAAATTGCGTAGACGTTTACGTTATCTTTATCCTCTTGGTCTGAGGTGGCTTTAGCCTGGATTGGGACAGCCAAACCTACATTGACCCCCAGATAAAGAGCATCACTTGAGGACTAAGTAAATAACCAGGTGGGGAGTTCCTGGGCTAGTCATATCTTTTCGAAAGTTGTCGACCTTAGGATTGTCACCCATAAACATGTATATTTTAATATTTACTCAACTACTTATTACTTATTAGTGTCTCATTTAATTCCAAATGTATGTTATGCAATTGGTTTTTCGTTTAGCTTTTAGTTAGCAATGTGTTTTTAGTTTATCTAAAAACTCACTCAGGTCCGGGCCTAGTGGGGCCCGGAGTGCTGGGAGCTCATGCAAAAGTTAAAAAAAGTATTAAAATTATTGGCATTTTATTGCCTATTACGTTAAGGTGGGCTCCAAGGACCAAAAAGCCTAGAGGCCCTTCTTGACTTAATCCAGCCCAGATGTCACATGTCAAATTATAAGTGATTTGTTGTCTTATGTATTCTAAAACGTTGTTTACACATTTAATAAACCTAGGATAAAACAATATAACGCAATTAAGAGCTTTCTATAAGAGAGTTTTTAAGCATAGCTTTGTCTTAAACAACGTTTTATGATAGAAGATCTATAATGTGAGCCATTTCTTACCTTTTATAATACTTTCGCTTTCCAACAATAAATGCTGCTACACAAGTTACAATTAATACAATTGAAGTGAGAGCAATGACGATGATTTTTAAATAAGATTCTGAAATTTAAATGCATTAGGATATATGCGTGATATTATGAAAATGCAATTAATTATACTTGATCTTTTGATGATGACATAAGTGACACAATCTGATTTTTGACTGGGATGTCTCGAGATGCAAAATAATTTTTGGTTTTCCCAAGTTTCGTTGATGGCACTGACAAATGTTAATTTTGAATTTTGCAATAAATTTGGTGATTCTTCGCGAACTGTTAGATTTCCTTCAATTATGATACCATTCTCGAGTTTCCATACCAACTCTGACGCTGGATTTCCATTTTTCGATATGCATGTGACAGGTGGTATATCAAAGAAATTATCTATAAAAATATCACTTCCATTTTCGTTTTTTTTCGAATCTATCATTATAACAGGATGTTCCGGAGTTTCTGTATATAGAGGGGGGGAAATGTTATTAAATTGTAAAGTTCCTTCTAGAATGTGTACTTACGAAATACAGTTATCTTTGCCTCTTTCGAATTTATTCCGGGTGATGAACTCGTTTGCGGATGACCGCAACGCCAGTTACCATTGTCAAATTCAAATGTTGTATTTTTGATTAATAAAGAACAGTTTCTGTCTGTTTCATTCGATATCCTTTGATAACGATTGTTAATTTCAATATTACTGCCATCTCTTTGCCAATAACAATTATTGAAGGCATTGTTGAAAACACACAGCAAGGTCACGTCATCTCCCTTTGTCACGTTCACATTATCTGGATGAGCTTCAAACATGTCTTGCAATATCTGTGCAGCGACAAATTTTATCAGAACAACTGAAAATTAAAATGTACATCTATGGTTATATTTTTCTAAGAAACCTGTGTGGACAGGCAACGACTAACACAAAGACAGTAACATATAATAATTGTTCATCAAAGTCAGAGCTAAAATCATCAACTTTTACATGAAACTGCCTATCTAAAGTTCATGAGTTCAGCTATAACTTTGGCTAAGCAGCTAGTCTTTAAGAATACGCCCCCATGCAGAGCTAAAAATGCCACATTTAAAAGAGGCACAGTTACAAATAGTTAACACCATGGCTTAATTAATGCAGAAGCAATGCAAAGACGCTTTCTACTGTGTATGTGCAGAATGCAGTCGTTGAAGTATCATCGACTTCGGTTAGTTTATTTGAATAATGCACATTTGCAGTGGAGAGCAATCTTGCATTGCTCCTGCCGTCGTCAACGCGTTTTACTGTGGTGAGATGCAGCTTTACATTATTATAGCAGCCATGCAACAGATAAAAAACGAAGGCGTGAACACATACATTAATGCAATGCATTATAATTATTACAGTATATAGTACTTGTTAAAAATTGTAACTTTTGAATTGCAGCAAATAGTGAATTTACAAAATCATTTAGAAAGAATACAATCATACTCGTATGTCACATCTTTCAACATTCAGCATCATCATCATTTGACCGACAGTGATAACATTACTGATAACATTTACTAGCCAATACTTACTTATTAACAAGAAAAGCAGAAGTGACTCTCCAAGTTTGAAAGAAATATAAGAATTCATAATAGTGACTTACACCTGCTATTATCATAGTTAAAAAATAAAAAAAAGGATAACATTCTACGTGGAGATATCCGTTTATTATCTTTAAAAAAAACTATTCAACGAATGGCATTTACGTATTAAAATCTACGTCACAATCAACAATAAAGAGGTCTTTAGCATACTGTAGGTGGAGCAGTGGTTCCCAAACATTTTCTTTTTCTCACATCACACTAAAGTGACTAGCCCGTGACAATAGTGTGCCACAGTACATCCTTTTGAAACCACTGGTTGAGTGCACGTGGGCTTACGTGTAATTGGAAAGTTTTGTTTACTTTGCTTTTTACAATAGTTATAATTTATTTGAGTATATTAAAATTTGGGGATCGCATGTTGTACAGGGCATCGACGGTTGTTTATCATAAATAATAAATTACAGAATCTATGTGGATACCTTATCTTCATTCATGTATGTAGCAATAATGCCGTGCCCTACTGTACTTATCCTAAATTACTATAAATTAACCATGTAGTTTGATCCAACCCTTGCTCTAGCTAGGGTTCATTCATGCTACTCCCGCATTCAGTGAGAAACTCAACTATGCAAATAAATAGAGACACCATAGAGGCAATAGACCTTTTGCAAGAACAAGTTGCAAAAGCATGAGAAATTTCCAAATGAGTAATTGGGGGGGGGGGGGGGGGGGGTTCAAAATTCAAGCAAATTTCAGTTTTTATTATATTTTCATCCTTGTACTGTAGTTGGCAACATAAATTTGGTTAAGTTTTGACAAATTTGTGGTTGAAATTTCAGAACTCCATTTTTTCTCTATAAATATGTATTGTATTTATATTATTTAATAAATATGAGTATAAGTTAAGTTTAATAAGAAATTTATTTTTACACATAACAGAAAAACAAGCATTGATATTTTTAAAAGTATTTTAACAAAAAAAAATGTCAATGTAGGTTATAATCAAATTAACAAAAATGAATGAAAAAATGATTGTGTTAATTCCTATTAAAATGTTGTGCATTTTGTGAAATTTTCACTCTTCATTCAATCAAAAATCACTATCCACCATTTTGTTTGTAGTTTAAATTTGTTTGAACACAAATGACGAATTTAACCATTCAAGAATGTGGTTAAAAGACCTTGTGTCAAAGCACTCCCATCGTTTATAAATTTAACCAACCATGGTTAATATAACCACATTTGTTTCCACTAAAAAATTAACTGTGGTTAACCTTTTTTTTTGTAGTGGAAACGAGGTATAAGAAACAAACAAGAAATCAATAAGAGAAATGTGAGATACAGTAATTCCATCTATGTAAATTTTAACCTTAATTTTGAAAAATATTTGTCAACTATAAATGCAAGCATTCTGAGAGATAATGTGGAATTTTAAAACTCGTAATATGTATGCACTTCAGCATATTCGTGTTCCTCGTCGTCAGTTGCTGCGCTTTTTATTTGCTTCCTCAGAATTTTTTTATTTAATTGAAGTGGATTCAGGTATTGTCCATCTTCTCCAGTTGATTGGTTTGAAACTGGTGACGAAGCTCTACTGTTAACTGCACTTCGATCTGTATATCGAATAGTCTGCTTCCTATCGGCTTTGTTTAGTTTAACGAATTCTTCTTCTTCATGTTTGGAAACTTCAGATAAGTCAATGTACGATGGACGGTCCATCCTAGGTTCTGGTAGTGGCCTTCTACGAATCAAATCCCTTTGAGATTGAATCGAATCATTTTTATGTCTCGATTTCTTTTCTCGTCTCCTTCTGAAATGAAACACTAAACTGAAGTTTTTTTGTTGTTGTAATATTTAGAAAAGTCTAATTAGAATTTAGCTAGAAATCTACACTTTAAATTTCAACATAAATACGGTACCTCAAAACAATGACAGAAGTTACGACTGCAACTATGATTACTATCGATGTTAAAGTAGCTACCAAAATTACGTCCAAGTGTTTAGCTTTTTCGGGTGGTTTTATCGGTGTTTCATTTGGACAACCTGTGCTCGCAATTAAAAGAAAACATTATGCAAATTTCAAACGATTTCTTGCATTCACATTTTTATGGTAACGTACCAATATTTAGTGATGTTTCACTAATTTCACATTCACGTTCACTAAAACAAAACTCTGCCAAAGCAAAATATTTCTTAATTTCTTCCATGTCTTCATTTAATTCGCTTTATACACCGAACAGTTGTTTTAAAATTCTGATATGTGATTCACTTATCATTATGGTATGGGTAATGACTTATAACAATTATACAACAAAAAATTTTCTTCTTGGAGTTTTTAGTTTGTGTTTCTTTCTAATTTTGGATTCAAAATTTGTCATAATTTCCGTTTAGAGATTTATCAAGGATATGAAATGCTGATGGTGCAATGCTCGGAGAGACTTATTTCCTGTTTATACGTAAATATAATTTATTTAATTTTTTAAAAAAATAATAATGTTATGGTAGAAAAATTAATTAAATGCTTTTAAACAAAACAATTATATTTTATTTCTTACATAAATGATTATCAAATATTGTAAAAGATAACCTTAATCAAAATTTCTATCATTTCCCCAGTATCAAAAATGTTATGTTAATAGTTGAAGAATTTAACAAATATTCAACTTATTTATGACGTTGATGTTTTGCACCCACATAAAATTTACCAGCAACCAATTGGCAATTAGTCATAGTTCTAATTTAAAATAATTATAATTTTTCAATTCAATGCTACCCACCGTTTTTTACCTAATTATTGCACTCTTAACGAAAATTTAACTAATCCTTTTTAATAATTTTCTTTTAGATTCTGTTGACCTAAAAGCCTTTTACAAAACTGATTTAAGCAGTTACATTTAAGCCTCATGTTAAGTAATCATACATTAGCATTGGTGTTAGTTTTAAGTGTCCACTGATACTAACAATGACTAGGTACTTAGTAGTGTTTAGTTTTCACTACTTGGCCACTAATACATGTACTCAGTGCAAAATACCCACCAATTTTTAGTGAACTCTTAGTTCTTGATACAGGCCTTAGTAGGTGCACTTGTGTTGGTCACTTGTCAAACCATAAAACATGAAGAACCTGCTGTCATCAAATTGCATCAACTACCATGTACTATAGTCGCCACACAGTGACTTGAAGCTTGTTATGCCAGAGGGATTGATCAAAAACCCAGAAATGTATCACTACAAGTATGTCGCTAGCAGCAGTGAACAGATCATTATCAGATGGAATTTATTAATAAAAACCCCCCTATTCTTATATTTTAAAAAAAGAGTTGCATATTTGTGGTCTTTCTGTCCAAATGTATTAATATACCATAGAATCTTCTTCCAGCACATAGGTTCGGTTTTAGAACTCCTTGAATTTGATGATGACATATGTCTAAACCTTGTCTAAGTAACAACCATTTATGATTGGGAATTATTCCCTCCTGCCACATGGCTCTCGGGCAGAATGCAGGTTTATTGAGTTGAATTGAATTGAAAAGTGTTAATAAAAAGAAATCTCAATAAACTTTTTGTTTTAAACTGTTGAAAACGTTTGCTATCACCCCTTTTCTATCAGACACAACAATTGATAACACAAGCTTTAAGTCACAGTGAAGTGACTGTAATTACAGCAGTTGGGTTGTTTGTAAGTTGGTTGACGAAGTGGCTTCACAACTCAAACTTTTAATGTATTGCAATTAATTGATGCATTTAGTTCTGTTGTATAAATCATATATGTGCTGGGATTGGTTGACAAAAAATAGCTTTAAAGCAATACCAGCATTGGTTACCACTCTAAAGCTTAGTACAGATTGTATACATTGTTTTGTGACAATATTTTTAAACATTATACACACAGTTCCGATACAAATTTGAACTTTGTGTTTCCATGGAGAGGCTGGCTTTCAGAGAAACTTTTTATTTTAACCTTTCCATCCAAGACAATAGTTAGGCTTGATACCAAGTGTTAACCCCGCCTAAACTGAGCAACAAGGCAAAAACAATGTACACGAAGGCTAAAATAGCTGATTTTTCGGAATACGTCTAGATGTTTTCTCTCCTACACATATGGCCTACAGTCATACCATTATTTTTGAGAACGATGCGATGATATAACATAGTTGACAGAACTCAGTAGTCTTTTATGGAAGAGATTCTGTTAACGATACAGTTTTTAGGAACGATTCTCTAGATTCAGAATTGTATCGAAATTGGACGTATACACTTCAGAAATATTAACCCAAACAAATGTATAACCTTACATTCTGTACTGGACTTTAGTTGCGAGATCAGTGTGAATCTAGATGGTATGATGCATTTAAATCAGTTACTTTTGTTAAAACAAACTGATTTAGCATTTTACACGGCAAAGCATTAGTTAAATTTTCGATAAAAAAAGATTTCTTTGTAATATTATTTATAAAAAGTATATTTGAACCCGAATTTCCGAATTATACCGAATTTCTGCATGTTTGTACCGGTAATAAAAAAAACATTTAAATTTCAATATAACTATGATCATCAACATCATCCTCCTCATAAGTGCTTTTTGTGTTTTTTGGAATATTTTCATAAATGTGTGGATCCGAATAAATGTGAGACGATTCCCTTTTTCTCCTAAATGGGGAGTCATTTTTAGAATATCTCAATTCAAAATCTAACGGTGGATTCAAAGGGGCATCTTCAGTTGGTAAAGGTATTATGTAATTGGGTTCATCTTCAGCACGTTCTATGAACAACTTTCTTGTGGACGCTCTGTCGAGGTTTTCTTTAGTTGGCAACTCTTTGGTCTTTCTGATGACTTTTTGTCTATTTTAATGAATTTTAAATTATTAAAACTCTCATTA
Organism: Brachycybe producta; assembly: GCA_036925085.1. Classification (NCBI taxonomy): domain Eukaryota; kingdom Metazoa; phylum Arthropoda; class Diplopoda; order Playtdesmida; family Andrognathidae; genus Brachycybe; species Brachycybe producta. Next base: position 4,137,203 of record JAUPFP010000007.1, on the reverse strand, counting down.
TAAATTAAAACGTGGTCATATTTGTTTACATTACCGCAGAAAACAGACTACGACAATCAGAATGATGATTATAAGGAAGAAAACTCCGGCAATTATGGCAGCTATGATTCCACTAATATCTTTTTTCGAACCTGTAACATGGCAAGAAACCTTGTTATGAGAAAGATTGTTGTTCAATTGTACAATACCTTACTTCGGAGCTTTATGGTTATTTCCTTTGATGGAAGCAATTGTCCATTTCCAGCCAAACACATATACTGACCCTCATCATCTTCATCCACAGATTCCATGTTGTATTCGCACTGTTCAGTTTTAATAATCCATTGCTTATCCTTTTCCCTTTTCATCATCCATTCACACTTTGGTGGTGGGTTGCCATCTGCTACACACGGTAAAATAAGTCCATGATCTTCATCCACTTCGATGTATGATGGTACATTTACATCTATCGTTGTAGTGCTATCTAAAATATGAACAAAAGTATTCAGCATATTTAAAAGTTACATTAGTTTGTGGCTCAGAAGAGTCAATTTGAGGTGCATTATGTGAACTTTTTTTTTCAGAAGCAATATTATGCTGATTTTAAAGTGTAAACACCTATTAAACTCTGGTTATTCTGTTTTTCAGGAGCAAAATTAAGAGAAACTCGTGTTTTACAAACTAGAAGGAAAGCTTAATCACGTAAGGGTAATTTCATGTTGATATCTTTTAAAATAATTTCCTATGTCCGTTTGAAAATGACCCAACTTTAAGCAGAGGACATTTTTTAATAATAATTGTCTATAAAAAAAAAGTTTATTTTGAAAGATATCAACATGCTATTAATAATATATTATTAACTAATTAAATAATTCAGCTACGGTTCGAATTTCTAACACACTTTCAATTTCACCTTAGTGTTGCTCTTGAAACGCAGAATGACCAGAGTTCGAGAAACAGTTTTTCATAAAACATCTTAAGACAAAATTCAGAATTATTTTTAGAAACCAGAATAAATTGGTTATGCGAAAAATACTTTGATGACTTTAAAATAATCATATTTTACCTTTTTCACATCAAAATAAAGTGTAAAATGATTCTCAAATTGCCATAGAAAGATTACTTTTAAACGTATTGTCATAAAAATATTTTTAGCATTTTCGCCTAGTTTAAACCAAACTTTTGAGGTTTTTGTTTTCTTTAAAGTTGCTTCTGAAAAAACAAAGTTTACATAAATCATTGTCTGAGCTTTGTTAGCAAATTTACTCGTGAGCCACCATAATAATTCTTATTCGTCTAATTTACATTGAATGTCTAGTAAAACGTCATAGGTACTAGAAATGTTCATTGTCTCGTGTTTTAAGGTGCAGCGAAGTATCTTGCCACTACTACTCTGTCCAAAATTTCTCAGCAACTGTATGGTCTTTTTAAATGTTTTCTTTCGATCTTCTTCGCTCGAAGTATCGTCCTTATCAGAGTCCAACCTCACGCCATCCAATGTCCAACTGAGTTTGGCTGGTGGATTTCCATACCGAGAAACACATCGAACGTCCACCGTATCGTTTTGATTTGCGGTTATTTTTCCAAACGGTGGAATTACAGACTCTCCATAGTAGATGGCAGGTTGACTAGGTTTCACTTTAAAAATACAAATTAAAATTTATTAAATATCATAATTATTTCTGAATTTGAATTATTTTAAGATTTAATACCATAAACATTTAGATTTGCAGGTCTCGAGGTGTCACCGATATATTCTAGACTTCTTGGTATTTGACATGCCCACACGCCATCATCTCGATCATTTGCAACTCCGATGATTTGCAAACTGCAGTTCCCTTTTTTCGAATCTCCAATCCAAACATAAACACCGGTGAAATTTTCTATATTTATGATGGTACCATCTTTGATCCAAAAACATTTTTCTGTGGCACCCTTTGGAATTGCAAACTCGCACTGTAGAGAAATTGTTTGTCCCTCAACTGTTGTAGTGTCCGTTGGATTGATTATTATGGTTCCATTACAAAAATTCACTAAAGGATTAGAAAAAGAAATTCAAAAACTTGGTTATTTATTGACAAAACAAAATATAATAATCTCGTGTTTTATCTCCTTTTTATCCCTGAGGCATATTCCTACCACACCTTTAGTTGCTCACTTAAATCAATATTAATATATTCGCATATGAAATTTATTAAGAAATTGTGAAATATATTATATATAAAAATTAAGATTTTTAGTCAATTGAATATTTAAATATGAAATGAATAAATCAATTATAAAATGTTACATATAAAATGGCTTTTATGATAAAGAAGTTATGATATCGTTTATTTTGCACCATTTTTTACAGAAACTTCTTCATAATTTCTTCAACCGGAAATACAAACGGACAAACCAACCTTGAGACAATTTTTGATATTTTTTTTTCATTGTAATTGCTGTAAAAAAAATATTTGTTATAAATAATTTCGGGTGGCGCAAAACCCCTATTGAACCATCGCAACTTACCATGTAATCCAACACAAATAAAAATGACCATCACATAGTAAATGCCGTAGGTTCTTTCAATAAAGTTGACTTTCATAATGCTAATTTAAATACCGTGATGATCATAATTGATTAATTTAAATAGAAGAACGAATGATTTCTTTTTTCAATGTATGTCCCATTTGAAACTGTTGGCTTATGTAACTCAGATCAGTAATTAATTCTAAAATGCATTCTTATTCCGAAAAAAAAATGATTATATTTTACGTTCAATTTTCTCAAATTTTGGGTGTTGTCGCTATTGTTACCTAAGATATTAAAAATATGCAAGCTTGTGTTTTTTTTTAGTATTTTCACTTATCACTTGTTTGATTTGAACACCTTTATCTTTTTTTCTAAAACGTCTGAACTTATTTGTAATTTTATGATTTTGGTTGCTTAGATATTTTCATCACATTTGTACTTTAGATGTTCACTTTTATGTGATTCACTATTTTCAGTCATTTATTTTTAAACAATATTTTCTAATGGAACATCATTTATTGAATCGTTATTATTTGAAAGCACACTGGATACTTTTCATCTCCATATGGTATGGATTCAATTAATGAAGTATTTAAATGTTTTATTCAAAGATTTTATAAAATATTGCAAATTCAATGGACGTTATAAAGGTATACACTGTTATTGGCACAGAGTTTTTTTTATGAATAGGATAGGTAAATACTCAAACATTGGAGTGCACCTTAAAGCCGTACCCCAAGTGTTTGGAGCAGCCAAAACAAGTAACACTTGAAATATATAATCACCAGGGCTCGGGTTTTTATGCAATATTAAGCAAATGTTTCTCAATTTGTGGCCTAAGTAACAAATACCGTTTAGATCAATCATCCATCTAGCCTCTAACCAGCTTTTTTTATTAGAAAATGCCATAATTGCAGGTTCTTTGTTGATGATAATTACTTCACAATTGGTACTTGGGCCACAAATTGAGAAACATTTCTTTTATATTGCAAAAAAATGCGAGCCCTAATCACATTCTTTTCTCGAAAAATGACTAATAGAGAGCTTTGTCGCAATTACTTTGGAATACAATTCAATGTTTGTTTTAATTTGAGTTTTAAATTGCTTAAGTGTTTATAATATTAAATTGTTTTTGTTTTCTTTAGTTTAAATACATTTAATTTGGTTGCCTACTTAACTGTAGAATATTTTTTTTTCTCTATACAACAGGTGTTTTATTTTTTCAGACCACTTAAATGTGTTTAAAAGCTAAATAATGAATTTATGTGTGTCTTTCGTATTTGTGTTCCATATTTTTGCGAACTACACCTGTAGTTATAATTACACACGGCCTAATTTACTGAACAATAATATTTACATTAGTAAATTTAATAAGTATTGAATTTATTATATGGTTTGTGATCAGTTTGAAGTGAGTTATTAACTCATACATTTGTCTGCAAATACTAAAATAATGTTATAATTTCAAGTATCCTATTATTCGCTTCATTTGCTGTAACAATCATGATGAAACTATTTCTTCATAAGTTCATAACAGAAAATATTTTTTTTAAAAAAAATTGAAATCTTTCAAATACTCCGAAACATTAAGTTGTCTAATAGACGTTAAATTTACATTTCATTTCCTGATTTCAATGCTGGAATGTTTAATTAAAAATGTGTTTATTCCGTCTTTAAAAAAATTTCTTGAGTGAAAATGGAATAATTACACAATCGATATAATTACTGTCCATTTATTGTTATCTTGGACATTTCATTCATTTTATTCATTCACACCAAATTTTCCTTTTATTTCTTATGCCTAATTTACATGTGAAAACATTTTAATCTAAAAATCCAAAAATTTAAGATAGTCTATGAACAGCTCATTTTCGAACTTTTCATTATTTTATCTTCTAGGTGTAAGTGTTTTAGAAACTAGAAAGGTAAATCAATCATTTTTGCGTATTTTCATGTTGATAACTTTTAAAATAAACTTTTTATAGAAAAAAAAAAATATATCGTTTTTTCGCTTAATCTATATAATATCTGCTTAAAGTTGGATCATTTTCAAAACTTTCAAAAGTTTATATTAAAAGATACCAACACGAGAATACCTTTGAGGGATTCGATTATTCCCTTTTAGTTTCTAAAACACACACCATGTTTATCTTCATTTTACACCTAAAAGGCTAAAAGACAGAATAATAAGGGTTCAAAGTGCGTTTAGAATTTAAAACTAAGAAAAATTTAAATTTGTAATGTTTGACAAGTTTAGAATTTCATTATTTTAATGTACTGTCTACAGAAAGAAAACCCTGATGAACATGACTCATTAACAAAATGTGTCATATTTCAATATTATCGTTCTGAATAAAATTAAAAATGAAACTGTTAGAAATGCATATTTTCATTGTTCATAATGAGCAGAAAGTGATTAAATTCTGGGTGACCTTATTATTATTTAGTGAGTTCACTTCCGCTTTTTTTTCTGACTTTGACCTGGATAAATATTAATATATCGTTTTTTTATTCATCATTGTTCTTCTCAATCTCTCTCTCTTTTAGAAAGTAATTAGTAATCTTTTATCCAACATCCCAACATTGTTATTCGAATAGAAAAAAGAGCTTTTGTTTTCTATAGCAGTTGGCAACTGTGTAATACTTTCTATTTTATTATAATTACAGATGGACTTCTGGTTGACTATTTCGACATTTCCTGATTTCTCGGTAACGCAAATATATATATATATATGTTTTCATACATGACGTGATGTATTGGTATTTATTTAATTTTTACCTAATTGCTTTCAGCAGGTTTTAGTTACATGGCTACTTTCAAGCAGTTTCCTCGGTTTAGATTTATTTTAAACAGTAACGGACATTATTATTGTTTCTACAAAAACGTAAAACGACAAAAACGTAATTTGTTTATTTTTGTAAAAATATGTAGAAAATATGACATTTTAGAAAGTTGGGAAAATTTGGAAAACGTGAATCACAAAGACTCACAAGCACAACACATTATAAAAGTTATGTAAATTTCAAAATCTCACTGAGTCAGTTAAATCCGTATATGTCATGACAACAAAATTTAATTATGAAACTCATGTTCCTAATTTGCTAATATGCAAATAATGCAATATGCCCAAAGACCCATTTAAGCTGTTTATGGACCAAAATGTGACATTATGGGACTACTAGACCAAGTGAAGATCTACATGTATGTCATTGGATTTCACTTAATTAAACTTTTATGTTGATTACATTTGTGAACAATAATTGCAAAATTTTAATTTTTTTATAAATAAATATTGTATATATATATATAATGCAAACAAAAATTAGAATTGCAAATTTACTAACCTGATTGCGAATTAAATATGATGGACTAAATATATTTTTAAATTATTGCAGGAAAACAACGTGGTAGGATTTAACATCCAGTGTCAAGGAACAAGGAATAAAGTTGCCATCAAACTCATACTCATCATTGATTCATCATCATCCAATAATGTTGGAAGAGTTTATTAAATAGGTAATATGCAAATATAAAAAAGTTTCATTATTTCTCTATTTAAAATTGTCTATTGTGCAATGCTACAATTACTGCCTGTAAATACAATAATTACAACAACAAAAAATTGACCATCATGTTTCCAACTCATAACATGTAAAATGTGTAGGTAGTTGACCATCCCTACTTGTGACTCCATGTATTTCTGGTAGTGATTCATCTGAAATATGCGGTAGAATGGAGGCGGGCCAACAGCATGCAAAAAAATAAAAAAACTATTGCCTTGCAATTATTCTTGTTGGAGGTCAGTTGTTTGTATGCACGTTGGATTTTTATTAGTTGACGTGAAAGTCATGCGGTATTATGAACTGTGGAGCTATGTATTTTTATTTTGCATCAGTTGAGCTGTTTTTTTATTATTATATCCTATAGGTATATAATCTATATAGCTTACCTGTGAATACCTGGCAAGGTTGCTTGCTAAAACTAAGTTAAAACCAAAAGCCCATGTCTGGTTTTGTCTGAATGTTCTTTCTTTCTTTCTACCTGTCATTCCGGTTTTCGCTTGGATAGTCAACTCAAAACTTTTTCCACCCCTTTCACCTTTTTTTTGTATTGTGTTTTCAATCTTTTTCTTTCTCCCTTCTGGCAACATTTTTCCCCCAACTGACGAACTGACGTCACAATTGTAATAAGGAGGTACTACAAGCAGAGATTTTTTTTTATTCAAACTGCCCACCAACTACAACACCACATACCCTCAAAACAACCAGTGACTCAAAAGCTGTATTTTTCTATTCAGTGTTTTTTTGAAAAGTGCTTCTCAACAGAAATTCTTTACAAAAAGGAGGATTTTAACTTGGTCTTCTTTAGCTCTTGGTTGTGGCTCGGTCTATCATTTTTCTAACGGTTAAAAGTTTTATGAAAACTTTACACATATTAGGAAAAGTTATTATATTATTTTAAATATATATACAAAAATGTGGCTGTTTTATATTTTCGGTTTATTTCTTTTACAAGGTAAGAATGGTGTTTTTTTTAATTCTAATATAGTTTATTATACTTCATTTCATTTCTTTCATATATTTTAGCAAAAGCTAAAAACTGAATTTTCAGAATGTTCACAATTTTATTCGTAAAACTTTTTTGATAGTTAATAACGGAACTTTAATTTGTAGTTTCTTTTTATTGTATTTCTTAATCCAATTTTCATATTAACTTTTCTTTTTTTTTTTTCAATTTATATTTTTGTTTGAACTTTTTCGACGTGTTCCTATTTCTTGTAACTTTTTTTTTTTGTTAATCTTTTTCAAATCTTTTTTTTTTTAATATATTATATTTAGTATAATGTTTATAGTTTTACTGCGCCTTTTTATGGTTAAAATATTTTTATTGGGTTAAGGTTAAATGAAGATTAATTCTAAACAATTGTAGTAGATCAGTCAGTTTTATGACGCGTTTAAATAAAAAGGTGGAAGTGTCATGGCTGCCAGCTGCCAGAAACACTGAGGTCATAGTTGTAGATATATATCCCTGAAGGGCCGAGCCCCCTCCCTCCCCCCTTTTTTCATCGTAAAATAATTTGAACGTCCGGTAGAACATGACATGCAAAGCATATAAACAGAACAGAAGGAAGCAGAAGTTTTGAAGGAACAACTTTTTTTTTCTGTTGCAATCATGAACATAAAATTTATGTCTGCTTTAAAAATTTTCCCTCCTCTGGATCCATTTTTTTGATTTTGGGATGAGTTCTTCCGTATTCAAGTATATGAAGCCCTTTTGACAAAAAAAAAAGTTGTGTCCCCCCTCTTCAGTTCCTATAGAATTTGGCAATTCAAGCATGTATACCCACAGTACAACACAATTCCCCTTCTTCTTTTCAATTTTCACCCTCAGATTTTTTTTTCTAGAACATTTTCAAAAGAATAAGCAATAAGAATATGAAAAGCAAATATCTTTTTTATATTGTGTCCAAAAATAACTTAAATAAATAATAGGGCTACTACTGTATTTGGTCTATTGTGTTTATAGAAATCCATGTTATTGAATGGGGCATAGAGGTCAATTTCTGTGGAGAATGTAGATTAATCTTTGTATAGAGATGAGGGGGGGGGGAATGTGTGAAGGACATTTTTGTGTGTGTGTTGTTCAAATTATCTGAATTGTTCTCATATGATACAATAGAAGATTTTCTTAATCCTGTGAGATTTGGCAGCCACTGTGCATTTAATTTATTTCTTTACAAACTAGCTAGTTTTTTTTTTGTTTGCAATAATAAAGTTATAAATGTAGCCTAGATTAGAAACTACTCAATATTTCTGGATATGTGTTGCAATGTTAATTTTTAGTGAATAGAATTATTATTTTCATGCTTTTTGTAAATGGAAATCTATTTATGAATGTTTTGATGCTGTTTTTTTTTTCGGAACTATGGGCATTACAAATTGTTTTATTTTATCTACATGGTCAAAAAATTCCATTGTGTGAATGTGTGTGTGTGGGAGGGTGGAAATTGTATTTGTCTGTTATCTATCTATTCATGTACATGTATAATAATACAGGAAGAGAATATAGAACCATGGTTGTAGGTTTTTGCCATAATGTAACAACATTCAAAATGGCGCCCATTTTTTTATACAAATAAAATGGCCGCCGTAAGTTATATTTCACTTCTTATAGGTTATATTTATTTATTAGATTAAAGTTTTTATTTTTTAAACAATATAGGTCTTTTATCCTTGATTGTGAAATGTTGAAAAGCTGTCATTAAATTAATCATTGTCTTTTCACCTAGAACCTTTGTTCATATAAGTGATTTCACACAAAGATGTCCTTCATATATATAATTTTTTTTTCGTTGTAAATTAAATGAGAAAAACAGAAGAAAATTATTCATAAAATGACGTCATATTTATTGTATGTCATGATTATAACATTTCATTGTTTAAAAATGTTTAGTCTACGTTGCTTAATAACCCTAATTTTCTAGACTGATGTCAGAAATTAATTTTAAATATTCAAATGTTTTCACTGTAAAAAAAAAAACGGGTTTCAATTTCCGTTTGAAAAAATTTGTCATCCTTTTAGCTTTTTGTCTGGTGTGATTTTTTTAAAGTTTCTTTTCAAAAGAAAACTTTACGCCTTCTTGAACTTGAAAAAAAAATTCTATTAGAGCAAAAAAAGGTAACATAGGTATAGTTTAAAAAAGTAGATCTTCTTGAGATAACTTTCTTTTTTTCTTGTAAAGTTCACCTGTTTGTAACTTTGTGGCCTCACTGACAAATAAGAAAAGAAACTTTTGTGAAGTCATTGACCCTAAGGTGAATCTTGTAGAAGGAACTTGTAGCAAACTTCCATATTTATTGGCCACTTTTTATTTTTTTTTAAGTATTAATGTTTTATGTTGTGTAGGACTTTATTGAGAAATCTGTTTGTAGGCTTATTTGTGGGCTATCCTATCCTTTTTTGTATTTTGTAGACTTATTTGTGATTTTTTCAATACATATTTCTATTGTGTTGGCTTATTTGTGGGCTTTTTTCAATTCTTTCTTGTACTTTGTGGGCTTTTTCAATTTTTTCTTGCATTTTGTGGGCCTTTTTATATTTATTGTATAGCCTAATACATTGCTATACATGATTAAAGGTTGTTTAAAATAATTGTTCAACCATTTTTTGTATTGTTATTTATTATTATTCATGTTGCTTTATTGTTATTTTCTATAGTTGTTGTCTGTCAACAGCCTGCACTAGTCAATGAACCACAGAGTTTGGAAAAAAGCGATGGCGATGAAGTGGTCCTCGATTGCAAATTTGATGGACCTGCAAAAGAATGTGTTTGGTTGAAAGACGGAGAAATTACGATCATTCGAGAACCGTACCAATATGTTGGCCAACCAGACACCGGTGACTGTTCCATAAGAATTGCTCATGTGGATCTTGGACGTGACGATGGATCTTGGCAATGTCAATATCCAAGAGTGGGCAACTTTGCTGCAGTCATCTCAAAAGCAGCTCGAGTTACTGTTTTGGGTAAAAAGAAATTTGCAAATAAATATTTTTATAATTATTTTTGTTGCTACATGTTTTCTGAGAAAAAAAAAGTTGGTCGCGAAATTTACAACTGAATAATTTTACAGTTGTTTTGTTGTTACTTTTTTTTCTGTCAAAAAAACCAGTTGCAACGAAGTTGGTCACAAGTTGAACATTTGACCACTTCAAAATATTTTTAATTTACCATCAAGATAAAATGAAGAAATTTTTTTTTATTCATTTTAAACATTTTCACACGTTTTTTGTTGTTGTTGTTTCGCTACAATGATTGCATACAACAAGAAAAAAAAATGAAAATACTGAAATTATGTGGAAAAGGAAACAAAAAAAAAAGAATGATCATTATATTTTTCGTGGCCTCTTTTAGTGTTAAAAGGCTTTTGAGAGATTATATTTTATGATAAAATTTCTATGATTGTGATTTCTATGTGTGTGTCAGAAGTTCTATCATATCCAAATGGGACATCTTAATTTCAGTATTTTTTGTGTGGCATAATTTGGCATAATTATGCGACTATTTAATTGTCGTCCGCTTATTCTTTTTTAGATAAATCAACTTGTTTTTTTTATTGTTTCATGTTTTTTTATGTTTAGTTGCACCGGACGATCCAATGATATTCTTCGATGGTGAAGTTATCGAGAAGGGCGGTACATTGTCTATTCAAAGGCTTGACCAGAATGTGACCATCCATTGTCTTTCCAAAAATGGTAATCCTGCTTCTGATCTGTACTGGATGGTGGACGGTCGTAGAATCGAAGGAGAAAATCACAATGAAAGTATCATTGGCCAGAACAACTTAAAGGTATTCAACAGCCATAGCCAACTGGTGATCATTGCCATTTCGGATCTTCGTGGAAGTCAGATCAAATGCATTGCAGAACATCCTACATATCACAGCGTATTGCACGAATCGTACGCCAACATTCAAATTCATCGTAAGTATCTTTTTAACCTTGATACCTCATTTGGTAAGATAAACTGTGCAATAGGTATCAATTCTGACTTTTTATTGTTAATTGTTGTTGGTTGCATATGATGAATTACGTTATTTCAGCATTAGTAACAAAAAAAAATATGAGCTTTTGATATGTTACGTAGACTTTTAAGTGAAAAATGAGCTTTATTGTTTGCTATTGGCATCATTCAATTGCTGCTTTAATATAAATCTGAGAGATCAAATCTCAATGAATACGATTATTGTGTGAGTAAGCATTATTACATCACAATTGCATTTGTTCAAAACTGAAGCGTGACAAGCAATTGTATAACATTATTAATTTTATACGGTATTCATATTTTTATATGTGGTTAGTTGAAATTTTGAGCATTTCATGGACTTAATATTTCTTTTGATACTTTTTTAACAGACAATACCACACAGGTGACAGCTACTGTGGATGGAGTTTACATCACAACGATGGACGTGAATGAAAATCAAGAGGTCACCGTTTACTGTATGGCCGATGGTGTACCGGAACCTTCATACACTTGGGAGTTTCAAAAGCGTGGCGAAGACAGCTGGGAAGTACTTGGTAATCGGCAAAATCTAACCTTTCAAGCCGTTCCTGGAAAACTCGTCTGTAAAGCTGGGAACGAATACAACTTTGAAGTTGTTCGAGCTCCTGCTGAAATCACTGTTAATACCAAAGGTTCGAAACTACTTTTGTTACTTATTATGGTGGAGGTTTATCAGTCAATTTTATAACGGAGTTCATAGAATATAATAAAATATAAACATTTCCCAGAAGAAATAGTAAGAACAGATTAAATTTGGTTAAAAACTAGAATAGTTGGGAGATATGCTAGACTTGTTTTATGACGATATCTTTAGAAAATATTTTTTTCTTTTGCATTTTGAAAGAAATTTCACTAAACATTGATGAAGAAAATTATGAAATTCTTTTTCAAAATAATTCCATAAAACCTATAAAAGTAATTTTAGCACATTTTTCCACGAATTTCTAACTAAACTTTGTTTTTTGTTAATCTTTTTAAAGCTGGTAACGTTCACTTTATACAACTAGATAATATAAATTGCTGTCGAACTACCTTTCAAATAGTTATTACTTTGTATCTTAGTTAAATTATATTATATATTCTTATTTTTGTTTACAGTTCCCACTCCTTCTGGAAACAATGCTGTTTCCATCACAGCTACTAACTTTTTCCATCTAGTCCTTTTCATAATTTCCAGTCGACTTTTACTTTGTTGAGAGCTCGTTTTTTAAAGAAAGACATAAGAAAAGAATAAAAGGTGTGTATTTTAAACGGAATTTGTGTTTTTCACAGTTTTCATTGTTGAATTTTTTTTTCTTCTTCTTTATGACAGTTCACATTCATTATGTGATGACGTTTTGCTCTTCCAAAGAATAAGGAGAAAAAAAAACCTGTGTTTGAATGGTGAGAATAGTTTGTAGGAAGGCTGATTGACAAAGATGACATTTCAAAGAATTAAGTTTGAAGGGACATCTATCAGGCCAGAAATTATCTGTAATTCTTTTATTATTGTGTGTTGCTTAAAAGAAACAAAAGTGGAAATAAGTATGTTTTTAATTCATGGGAGGAAAATTGAAGTTAAAAAAGCGTGGAAAGAGAAAGAAATAACACGGCAAACTTTGATTCGTTGTTTTTCTAAAACAACCAGAGTGTAAATAATAATAACGTGTAATTTGGTAAGTTTGTGAAGAATAAGGGTTATTTTTTACGAAGTCGGTCAACTGGTTGAACTTTCTCTACTGTGGTTTTTTTTCTTTTTTTCGAATCTAATAACAAAAATGTTTCATTTTGATTTTTATGTAAAAAAAACTTGTCCCACAATTACATTACAATTAATATTAAAATGAAGAAAAATGTTTTTCTTTTGTTGTACATCTTTTTTAACAAAAAATCGTCGTATTTTAAACTTTCATTTCTTCTGTTGTGTTTTGTGTGTTTGTATTGTGTGATTTTACTATTAAATATTTATTTACTAGTAATTTGTGATTTGAGTAAGTTTAATTTCATTTTCCACTTTATTAAGTAGTGTGCTGTTTATTTTTTAAATTTAACTAATTAAGATTTCTTCTAAGTAATTAAGTCTGGAAATTTGATTTGGAAATTATATTTTAAAATTTCAACTTTTTATTATTTTAACTGAAATCTCTACTGGTTTTATTTGGTTTATAGCAATTAATTGCATCAAAGTAGGGTTTTCCATATAATTTTAGAAATTTTCTTCACTAAAGATGTTGATTTCATTTTAAATTTATAATAAAAAAACATTATTCTATTAAAAAAATGTAGACATTTGCAGTTTTACATTTAATTTAAATATAATTATTATGGCTCGGATTTTTATGAAATATCAAGTGAATGTTTTTCAATGTGTGGCTTAAGTGCCAATTGTGAAGTAATCACCATCATCATTAGAGCAACTGCAATTGTGCATTTTCTAATCAAAAAGGCTGGTTAGAGGCTAGATGCCAGGTTGCTATCAGTTGCCAACTAGTTTTAGATTGTAAAAAGTCTTTACGATTGAAAAAATCATAATTATTCGTTGATCTAAACAGGATTGTTACTTAATAATTAGCTCTTGGGTCAAATATTGAAACATTTACTTGATATTGCATAACAATTAAATCCGAGACTTAATAATTATATTTTATTTACATTATCAGCAAAAGTCTGCAATTAAAAATATCTACGTTTTATACTAAATTATAAGGATGCAGCCAAATAATTTTTTGATAATCTCACTTTTTACATAATACAAGAAAAAAGTTTACGTTGATAAATTGCATTCTGATATGATAACAGTGCCAGTTTGGCGACCTTCCACTTTAAACTGTCAGTACCAGTGAGTAATTATTTTGATGTAGGTCCTAGATAAGAAAGCAACAGAAAAAAAAACTCTTTTAAACCAGCAAAAAAAAGGTGGAGTCTTCATTTTAATATATACGACGAGTACACTCGTGTAATACCCGGTAATATTTGTACTGGTTTGTGACATGTACGAAACTTTCTCAGTCACTCAATAAAACAGCACGAAGTTCTTTTCAGTTGCGTAGAAAACCTTTCAACATAAAGACTTATGGAATCAAGAGTTGTCACAATCATGAAGTGCAACAGTGCATGGAAACTTGCTTTTATTTTCTTCTTATTTTCTCTTCTTCATGGTAAGTATTTTTTTTTAACTGTTTCTCACTTCAATTTTTAGACATTTTGTACCGAGATTGTTTATTTGTATTTTGTTTGTGAATTGAAATTTAGGAGGTGTGGAATATGGCCTACTTTTTTTAAACAATGTATACAAATTAATGTGTCGTGTGCTGTAAAGTGTGTCGGTCACTTGTGCTCTTTTTGTAAAGTTAACATTTGTCTGGTTTTTTATTTTTGTTTGATGTTATTATTCATTTTATTTTTTCATGTTTGACTTATTTTTTTTTTTTAAGTATTTACTCTTTAAAAATATTTTTGTTACATTTTAGATTTGTCTTTTGGGTTTCCTTTGTCCAGTTTGGAAAACAAGCGTAAGTTAGTTTTGAGTAGCTTATATCCTGTTTTTAAGTACTGGTATTTAAACTATTATTCTTAGACTCATTAAAATTTGTTTTTGATGGCATCGAAGATGAATTCCTTGATGCATGACTAAGAATATATATATTATTTACATTTCCTTTATTTGTATTTATTATTAATAATATACAATGTTTTTGTTTGTCTCATCATTTTAGCATGTCTCAATACACTGACAATGATGGTTGATGGAAAAGTTGTTCCGAATGGTTCCACGGTCAAAGTGGATTCCGGAAAAACGTTGACCGTAGTTTGTGGTGAATCTTCCACTGAAGGAACTCATATGTACTTTATTGTAGATGATAAAATAGTGAACGATATGTCACATTCACGAGATGATAAATCAACACATGAGGTCAATGGCTTGCCGCAATCTTTTACGATTCAGGTTTCGATGAATGTTACCAATGACTTGCACGATAAGCCTGTCCGTTGTGTTGCCGACCACTCTCCGTCCAACTGCTTCGAAGTATCTCGCATAATTATTAATGTTTAGTAATTAATATTACAGGTTTCATGGTTCACGTTGTTAAAGATGGTAAATTTTAGAATATTTATGTTTGAATTGGATTTTTAATGCGAAATTTTGTATGTTGTATTTTTTTTTAAATAAATGTGTTTTCCTGATTATGATGTCAAATGTAGTTTGAAGGATTGTCCTACATTTTATTATATAGGCCTCTATATTAATAGGAACACATTGCTATAGTGCACTGTCATGTGCTTTATTTCAACATGTGCGTGTTTGACAGTTATTGTCTGTTGGGATTTTCCTTGTAACTTTCTGAACTTTTCTTAAATTAGAAGTGGTGTAGTTACCTTGAAGATTTATATTGTTAACACATAAAACGTTTAGAGCGTTTTTTCCAGATGGATTTAATTGTATTACATGCACTGCTTATCAATTGTTTTGTAAGGTAACTTTCATGTGTTGCAACTGTCGGGAAGTTTCATATTAGCGTCGACTGCTCCTGTACAAGGTTGTATACTAAGAAGTTAAGGATGAGCACTAATAACCATTACAATTCTGCGTAGTGTGCGAACATATTATTTAGGTCTATCTTCAGTTTCGTGTTATTGCAATCTATTGCAATGGAGAAATAATTTTAAAATAGTGTTAATAATTTTACGCTGTATTTTAGTATTTTGCCTGGATAACAATTTTTTTAAATGTCTCTCTGCAATGTGGAACACTTTGTTGTATTTGTTTCTTGTGATGCAGCATGCATATGGTAAGGCTCTTGCTTAATTATTAGTTTGAAGATACTTATTAGCATAGTTTTTTTAATTAATTTATTATATATTTTAATGAAAAATATCTCGTTTTCTTATTTCATATATTTGCTATTAAAGTAATTTTTTTATTTCTAAAAGACCTTGGAAATACCCATTGTGACTAGAATTGTAAATTAACTTCCTTATAGTCAGCCACATTTTTCAAATTGGACAACACAACAAGTTCTAATATTTTCAAAGTAGTGTACAATGGTATACATTTATTTCAGTATTTTTCTTCTTCTAAATTTTAGCATGCTTTGTCGATGATCCGATCATTACAACTTCAACTATCAAAGGAATACAAGGAGTTGATGATGTGTTTTATGTTTTGGCCAATACGAGGCCAACTATTATATGTGAAGTTAATGTCACTTCAGAAAATTTCGATACACAAGTTGATATGCAATGGATATTAAATGGAGAACTTCAAAATTCGTCCACATCACGAAGAAAAAATTCAACACAAGAAACTTTATATATTTATAATGCTGGTATTTCTTTTCATCGAAACGAACTGCAATGTATTGCAAACTTGGAAAATGTGTGCATGAAGAAAACTACAGTGTTTGTAGAAGTTGCAAGTTAGTAATAGTTGTATTTATGATTGTCAATATTAGGTCATATTAAAGTAACAAACTGATATGAATTTTTGTATTTTCAGAACCTGTGACTATAGTCAATGCATATTTTGGTCCAAATAAGACCAATTCTATAACTGCCAAAGTTGGGGAAGAGTTTGAGACATATTGTACTGCAGATGGTGAACCAGAACCGGAATTTATTTGGTTGAGTAAATATCCAGGAAGTACTTTATGGAATGAAGTTGGATTCCACAAAAACTTTACTGAAATTGTAACAGAAGGTAGGGCAATTATATAATTTTATTTCGCATTATCTAAATTTATAAAATAATTTTGTGTTATAGAAGAACTTCCTGGGCCGACTTTCTACCGTTGTCAAGCTAGTAACTTTGCAAACCGAGACACAAATGCAATTTCTTCGCAATTTTTGGAACTGAATAGAATTGGTAAAAAAAACGGATGTTGATAATTTGAATGATATTATTATGAATTTAAAATTATATTCATTTAGATGTCATTGTGGAACCAAAGTGGATTGTTTCAATTAAAAATCTTCTGGAACCTTTATCAAACAAAAGTAATTTAATTCATTCGAATTTTTACATGAACAGATTTCATTTTCTGTTATTTATAACTTAAGGTAAGGAAACTGAAGATGTATCTGATTCACACACATTATGGATTGTAATTGTAACAACTGGAAGTATTCTTGGTATTGTTGGAATTGGCTGCTACATTTTTCTTCGGTAAGTAACATTTTATATTTATAGTTGAGATAAATAATGAGATTTTTGTATGCAGAAAGAAACATTCTGCCACGACATCATCAAAGAAAGTCCAACCAATGAGGCCATTTGTTCCATCTGTGCAAACACCTGAAAGTGAAATTTATTCAGCAGCTTATAGCGTCGATGGACGTTTTGATAATAACTCTTATCTGAAAGTTATCTC
The DNA here is from genome assembly GCA_036925085.1 of Brachycybe producta. Taxonomy (NCBI): domain Eukaryota; kingdom Metazoa; phylum Arthropoda; class Diplopoda; order Playtdesmida; family Andrognathidae; genus Brachycybe; species Brachycybe producta. The sequence continues at coordinate 4,119,799 of JAUPFP010000007.1, read as the reverse complement.
GGATAAGGACTTGTATGGAAATTATTTAGTGCCTATATCGTCCAGCAAGTTCTTGCCACTACCAAACATTCCCGGTGAAATTCCACAACAAACAGCACAGATTCATATTGATAAAGACGATTATCACATGTATAGTGAAATTCCAGTTTATGAAAATGACATTAATAATTTGGAAAATGGTGAAAACACATTGACTACAGTACCTGATGACGAGTCATAATTCTATAAAAAAAACTTAAAATATACTATGAAAGCGAAAACAATTGAATATTAAATAATCTTATCAATTTTATTTACATGTAGATTAAGTAAAGTTAAGGTTTATATTTTAATTTTTACTCAAAAAAGAAAATTGAAAGTTAAATTTAATTTTTGATAATTATTTAGACTACTTCAGTTGCACTGAAAGTAGCTCAATCTGTTTCATCAGTGTTGTACAATGAGCATACTACAGGAATTACATTTTTGTCGTTTACAAAATGAAAGTGCACATATTTCAGAATTGGGAAATCTTGTACATATTTAATGTTTATGTTCACAGTGAGTAATCCTATAAATATAATTTGTATATAAATTTATAAAAACTGAAACATGTTATATCAGTAATTTAGGCTTCTTATTTTTGTTTTTTTGTTATAACAACCAGTATTTTATGTACGTTTTATAACATTTTTAATTTTTATATATTTAAAAACAGCATTTACATCTTTGGCTATTTCAATCGTGTCACAACCGAAAAACACAGCAGTGCTTTCTGGTAATTCTGTTCAATTAGACTGTGTTTTTAGTAGAAGACTTTGGTATTGTTATTGGAACAAAGACGGTGTGATCATAGAAGTAAAAGACCGGTATGAGTTTGTTAATGGGATAAATGCTACAAAGATTGGAGACTGTTCTCTTCGTATTACTACATCAAAGTTCAACTTGGACGATGGTCTTTGGAATTGTGGAACAGTACAAACAGCTTATTTTAAAGGTGCACGGTCACGAAAAGCACAAATCACTATACTAGGTAAGCATCTTTCTAACTCAAATACTCAAGAAAATGTGACAAAATATCCAAACCAACTGTTTTCAGTGACACCCAAAGAACCAGTCATCTTGTTAAATGGAATGCAACAACGCAACGAATCGAATGTTGTACTCAATCTATCGAACCTTTCTAAAATCACTTGTGTATCAGAAAATGGCAATCCACCTGCAAATCTATTGTGGCAGCTCGACAGTACGCTCATTGCGGGGTCTACTACTCTATACGACACAACTGAAGCAAAGGTCAAAAGGGTAGAACTAAACATAACTGAAGGGGTAGACGACTCATGGAAGGAACGGAAACTCAACTGTATATCTAAACATCCATCGTATGCACCGAATGAAGAGCATTACGTTTATGTCACCTTTAAAACTCCTTGTAAGATATTACTTTCACTATTACAGACGCCATCTTGTTACACTTGTACATAATTTAAAAATGTCTAGTATTTTTCGTATCGATTTCTTTCGATTTATTTATTTCTCTCATAATCTCATTGAAAAAAATTAACATTCAGACAATTGTAGACTTTTGCCATCTGATTGATCATGCAGATACACGAAAACGAAAACATCTTATAAAAGTTATTATGTCTCAAATCATAACCATGAATATTTAACCGACTAGTTATTGAATTGACCCAGTTGTTGAAAGAAAAAGTCAGTTTTTAAACACACAAGTATTTTGTGTCTTATTATTTCTTTAAACTTTATAAAACTTAAATGGTTTTATGCTTATTTTCAAATAGCCCTCATCTCATGGGCTGCCTCAATGAAGATACAACCGAGCAACACGTCAGTTGTTGCTGGTGAAACTGGACAATTGGACTGTGTTTTTGACCTCCCGGTGACCAGTTGTTATTGGCACAAAGATGAAGTTCCAATAGAAATAAGCAACCGGTATCAGTTTTTAAATGGACCCAGCGCTGCCACCACGGGAGACTGTTCTCTTCGTATAACTACTGCTCAACTTAAATTAGATGATGGTCTTTGGAATTGTGGTACTTCACAGACAAGTGAACATGTAGAAATACAGTCACAAAAAGCTCAATTCACCGTCCTAAGTAATTGTACTTTTTTTTCTCAAAAAGTAAACCACTCTTACACTCTTTACAGTAACATAAAAAGTAACCAATGTACAACTAAAAATCTAAAATTACTTTTTTCAGTGACACCCAAGAAACCGGTTATCTTGTTGAATAAAATTCTGCAAGACAACGAGTCGAGTGTCTCAATCGATCTGACGAACATTTCCAAAATCACTTGTGTGTCCGAAAATGGCAATCCACCTGCGAATTTGTCATGGCTTCTGGACAGTACTCCCATTGCTGGATCGACCACTCTATACAATACAACTGATGCAAAGATCAAAAAGGTGGAATTAAACATAACTCAAGCTATGGACGACTCGTGGAAGGAACGTAAACTCACTTGTATATCCAGACATTCATCGCATGCACCGAATGAACAGCATTATACAAATGTCTTCATAAATATTTCACATAATAGTATATTTTATGTAATTTCTATTTATAAACTATCTATACAAATTTTAAAAAACTATCATTTCTATGTTTTAGATGAAACAACGTGGATCACGATTCGATCATATTTGATGTTATTAATCATCATCTTTGTAATATTACTTGTTGTCATAATATTGTTAATAATTGGAATTCTCTTGTACAAGACGAAACAATTGACTTTCATAGGTAAGTTTTTGTTGTTAGAATGTTTAATGCTTTATTATTGAACTCAGATAATTCTCATTTACAGATGCAATGCACCAACAAGAACAGAACGTTCAAAAGTAAGAATATTTACCTTGACATTGTCAAATGTTTGTGGTGTATGTTGCTATTTGTACACGAAACAATTTTAGTTGAATGTCTCAATAAAGTTTGAACTGATTCAAAATTGTATTCTAATAATTATGCAGTGGACATTCGTGTTCCAATTGCAATGCATTGAGTACATTAGTTTAGCAATTGTCTATCCTGTGACTAAGTGACTATCCTGCACACATTATTTTTTTAGAAATAGTATTGCACCTTTTAATGATGATGTTCCACTGAAGAAACTTATTCCGAAATGTAGTGCAAGTGCTCAAAAACAAAAGACTGAAGAATTGGAAACACCGCAAGTGAGTTTAATTGAAGAACTAAAAAGGGTTTGTACAGTATGTGATAAAAATAATAAGTATATTCATAGATTTATGCTCTTTTATTCAAAATGTACTCTCCTATTCATTTTTATACACAACTTCCGTTCTATTCTTCCGTTTGAAGTTAACAATAACAGCAAATTAATAATTTTAACGTTTGTAATTGAATTTTTAAGAATCGAGTTTCTATTGTTTTTATTGATCCGTTATTGTAATGTTGCTAATTTACTTTTCCTTCACATTATCAGAGTATGAAACGAATAACACCAACAACAAAAAGTGGCCATTTACTGTTTAAAGATAATTCAATTAATTTGACGGAAAATGGACATGATAATGATGATGATGATGGAAATTACTTAGTGCCACATTCTTTCAAGAGACCAATACCAAATATTCTTGGGAATCGCCAACAACAGACTGCACTTGACACTGCAGACACTAGTGAATATCACATTTATAGTGAGATTAAAATCTATGAAAATTTGAAATATTAACCTTCTTAATTGGCTTCAAAAATTGATTTATTATTTATCCCATATATTAAAGTAGACACAAGTGAAAATGAAACCGATGTTTTTTCTTAAATAGAAATTCCCTTCTAATGTACTTTATACATAAAATTGAAAGTAAAAAATGTATTTATGAAAATAGAAAGTTTTTTCATTGCAATGTCTTAAAGAATAAACATCACGTGGCTAATCATTCATAGGCATGATGTCTTTGCTTTAATAGTCGGGTTCCTAGAAATATCGACTTTCTTTTTTACTGTGTAATCTACAGTGAAATACAATGAAATTTAATGGAATTGTGCAGTACATCATCTTTTTGAAACTTTCAATTACATGAATATTTTTTTCTCTATTTTGTGAGCGCAGCTTGTGAAAAATCATTTTACAAACATATTCTCTCATAAATTATGGCGAGCATAGCGATTGTTAAAAATAACAGCAGTTTTTAATATGATGTATAATAACAGTGGTTAAGTACACAATTCATTTCCTTATATAAAAGTTTGTCTATATAAATTTTCTATATTAAAAATTAAATAAGAAAATAAGAAATTTAGCTTTCGAAAAGGGAATGGGGCGCGGGCAGCGCCCCCCTTGTCAGAATCTGCGGACATCCATGTTAATAATCAGTCTGATTATTGCGTTTTAGAAGCAAAATGCTATTTTTAGAATAAACAAATAATAGTTCTAAATAACAAAAATAAAGTATTTTGATACAAAGTTATAATCACACACCCCCCACCCCACATTAAAAAAAAACAGCAACTGGAGAGTCGCTCACTAACTTACCCCTGATGGGCCCCATGCTAATATCTATAGTTCTAGGTTCAGATCAATCATAGCCGGGATGATAACCCTCATCCTTTTGTACACAAGAGAAAAAGAAAGTTGTCATATTTTAAATTAATCCTAACAAGTATTTTTATACCATAAATTGAAAGTGAAAATATGGAATATATGGAAATACCTATTTGTGTTCAGGTTCATGTGTTACTCATTGCACAGTACACTTGTAACACATGTTTACTAGTATATATTATTTTCTTGCTTCTTAATCCTTGAACATTTTGCAGTGAGAAATGTATGTTATTAATTATTTTACATTCTTATGCATCACGATTGAATATTTCAAACAGAGTGAGTATTAAATAATATACAGGTTCGAAATCTTAGTTGATATTTTAATGCTTGTCTCCATAACTTTCGTGTTTTAATCAGTATGACGCTACATTTTATAGGTCCCTGTAATATAGCATTTAATAACTAGATTAAAGTTATAAGGCCTACTATTTGTCAAAAATATAAAACTTAAAATTGAATATTCTTTCACAAATAGCATCCACATCATCGGCTATCTCACTGAAGACACATCCCAGAAACACATTAGTGGTTGCTGGTAAAACTAGTCAATTGGACTGTGTTTTTAACAGCAATGTGTCCAGTTGTTTTTGGAACAAAGACGACATGTCCATTGGCATAAACAACCGGTATCAGTTTATAAACGGTGGGAATGCCACCTTTATAGGAGACTGTTCCCTTCGTATAACCGCTGCTCAACTCAAATTAGATGATGGTATTTGGAATTGTGGAACTACACAAACAAGTGAAAAAGCAGGAGTGCAGTCACAGAAAGCTCAATTCACCGTACTAAGTAAGTTTTTTTATGTGCACTTTACAGTTAGTTTATTAAAGCAGTGGCCTCCTAGTTCATCTGGAAACGCCGAAGAAATTGACATACTAACGAAAAAACTTACTTTTTTCGATCAGTGACGCCCAAAGAGCCAGTCATCCTGCTAAATGGAATGCAACAAGACAATGAGTCGAGTGTCCCACTCGATCTGTCGAACCTTTCGAAAATTACTTGCATGTCGGAAAATGGCAATCCACCTGCAAATCTATCGTGGCAGCTCGACAATTCTATCATTGCTGGTTCCTCCACTCTATACGACACAACTGATGACAAGATCAAAAGGGTAGAACTAAATATAACTCAAGGGATGGAAGACTCGTGGAAGGAACAGAAACTTAAATGTATATCCAAACATCCGTCGTATGCACCGAATGAACAGCATTATACTTATGTCACCTTAAAAATACCATGTCAGAGTCCTTCACAATAACAAAAAAACCAAACGATAAATTAATTTTAATTCAAGTAAAAAATCATATACTTTAACAGATGCCACGACAACTGTTACAGCATCTTCGGCTAATGGGACGACTGATACGACCATCAAAGTGGATAATCAGGTGTGGATTGGCCTCAACTGCAGGGCCGATGGATTTCCTGAACCGAGTTACAGATGGGATCGTAGAACGGACGAGTATAGTCCGTGGCAACTATACAAAAACGAGCGGAACATTAGTTTTCAAGCGTTTTCAGCTCAGTTCCAATGTGTTGCATCGAACAACAACGCTTCTGAAGAGATCCGATCTAGAGAGATCTTCAATTTGATCACTTCGCGTAATTTTAATTTATCAACATGTTTATTCAGATTGTAATTTATAAATGTTTACTTTGGATTCACAGCTATTGGCAGTGCCAAGAACAGATTGATTGTCATAGTTATTACTGTTCTCGTAGTATTTTTGATTACTGGAATCTATTACTTGTACAAAAAGAAACAATGTTTTTTGAGTGGTAAGAATAAAATTGTATAAGAAACTACATTACACTTAAAGTATTTATGTAATGCTCGTATTACAGGTGTATTACAGCAACAGGAACAGAATATTCAAGAGTAAGAATTAGCAACTAAAATTTACTTATATGTTTTAAGTGATTTATAATAATATTGTAAAGCTATATAATACTGGTATTGGTTGATTTTCAAAATAGAATGGGATTTTCTGGTGTTTTCGTTGAGAACCCTGTTTATTTAAAAAATACACCAAATCAAAGTGAACCAAATGAAGATCGAACACGTAAACTGGACAAAACAACAGTGAGTTTGCTTAGCCAGTTTAACAATTGCTTCTTTTTTAGAAAACTATTTTAAAGAAATATAACTTAATGTGAATAATTAGGTGTAACTAGCCTAGTAAAAAAAAGTTTCAAAAGATTTAATTTAAAAAATGTAAAAAAAAAAATTGGAAAAATTAAGAGAAAAAAATTCAAGTTTATAGACTTTTTTTTCAAAAATGACAAAAATTGAAATAGTGTTTAAATGCCTCTTGAGAGCTCAACTAGATCCAGAAATCACAAAAAGCTTCAAAACGAACATTCATGTAGATTCAAAAATTTTAAGAAATTAAAAAGATTCAAATGAAAACGATTATGGAAGTTTGACTAAATTGAAGAATGGTTACTTATTTTTATTAAAAAAAATCTTTTTATCGCTGTTATTCGGATCAAAAATCCTCTTCAGTTATTCAATCAAATGCAAAGATACAGTCGCCTCACTGTAACTTGAAGCTTGTGACGTCAATGGTTGATCAAAAACCCATGATTGAATCATTTTGTCTGATAAAAACTGGATAATAACAAAAGTTCGCAACAGTATAATAACAGGCAAAATTTCTCAAGTATTTTTTATTATATCTTTTCGATCAGACAAAATGAAACAATTATTAACCCTTCTGACGTCACAAGCTTCCAGTTATAGTAAAGCGACTATACGTAACAAGTAATATTGAAACAGTTTATGTAAATTAAAAATGACATAATTTTTGTACCAATTTTATGCCAGGTCTTTAATGCTGTTGCTGCCAAAAGTGGCAATGAAGGTTTAATTGAATCTCGAATCAGTCCTAATTCAGAAATGGTAAGCAATATTCGTTTGTTTTCAATCTAGAATTTATATCCACTTTAATCTTTTTTTATTTCCATTATTAGAGGGCAAAACCAGTGAAACCAATTCGTGCAAGTGTACGTTCTCAAAGCAAACATCGCTTACCTACCTTAAAAGAAAATGAACAGAATGATGATGAACAATAATATAATCAACACCAGATTTAGGCAATTATGCCATCAAAGTTTAAAATAGAAAATAATACAATCGTAGAGACAAAACTAACAATTTTTTTTTTAATTTCACATTATGGTCTTCTATTAATATAAGCACAAAACAGGTTCAATTTTTTGTTAGTTAAAGTACTGAGAAAACAACATAGACTAATTTTTTAAAAAAAAAATTGCCAAAATTGAATAAAGTGTTTAAGGTTTCTGAATAGATATTTATTTTGTTTTTGTCCACCCAGACGGTGCCAATGCAGTGGCTTAAGCTATGCTCCATTTGGATGTAAAAACGTCAAGTGAACGTTTTTTTTAGAAACAACATTACAAAATAATTCAAATTATTTTCAAAACTAGAATGTTAAAAGATTATTTTAAAAGTTTTTTCATGAAATTTCATGGAAAACTATTTTCGCCTTTTTCAAATTGTCATAAAAAGTTTATTTTTAAAGTCGTGAAAAAAAACGGTAAGAAGTTTAAACAGAAAATGAAAACATTCCTGTTCTTTATGTAGTCTTAAATTATTTTAACAGTGAAGGTGGCGTGGAATTGGCATTGAGTTAACCTAATGTTCACAAAGATGAAGAATGAATTTCGGTAGCAGCCAAATGCGACCCAGTAAAAGCATTAAGAAAATGAAAACTGACTAAAAAGTTTCATTTCCAAAGTTTTAAATAAGTTGCAGGATTCACGTTGCATTCAAATAAATCCTGTTTCTCGTTGCTAATTCTAGTGGTCGATGTAGTTCCTGTGCTGCTTATGATCAAGAAAAGGCTGCAATTCTGAATGTCTTGGGTTTCATCACAACTTCTGCCATGGCAAACAGAATTGCCGCATGAATCTTAATCTTCAGCGTGTATTGTTTTTGTTTTTTTCTTTTTAAAATGCTGCAACTTAGATTCCATTGAATACGGGTCAGGATAAAAAGATGAACGGAATGAACATTGGGGTAACTCTAAAACCCGACACAGAATGCATATAGAATTAGATAATTATGGATAAACACACATTTTAAAGGGATGAAGAGAGAGAGAAATAAAAGGATGAACATACTTTAAAGGGGGGGTGAACATGGTTTTAGGGGGGATGAACATGGTTTTAATGGGGATGAACAGGGGTATAAGGGAGATGAACATGATTTTAAGGGGGATGAACATGGTTTTAGGGGGTATGGACATGGTTTTAGGTTATGTTAGGTGACCTAACCAAACCGAACCTAACCTAACCTCATAAAACCACGTTCATCCCCCTTAAACCCATGTTCATTCCTTTAAAGTATGTTCATCCTTTTATTTCTCTCTCTCTCTTCATCCCTTTAAAATGTGTGTTCATCCATAATTATCTAATTCTATATGCATTCTGTGTCGGGTTTTAGAGTTACCCCAATGTTCATCCCGTTCATTCGTTCATCTTTTTATTCTACCCTTGAATACAGCTTTTCTAATTGGTAGGCTAGTTAGTAGGACTTATGGTAATACTTATTAATATTCTAATCAATAGTTTCACTATCAATTGTTCGTTTATGGCAGGTTTGTCAGCCTTATAGTGAAAATGAAAATAAAATCTAAATTTTATATTATATTTTTTGCTTCATCATTTCAATATCAATTTATTAATCAAACACATCTTATTACATTAGGTTGTTACTAACTGCATTAGGTAATACGCTACTAATTATGAAATTGTATATTCTGATGCTGTGGACACTCTTTTACATATGTGACACTTTACACATAGCAGGTAACATTATAGGACACAGTGATGACCATCATGACAAACCATTTGCATTCAAAATACAGTAGCGCCTACAATAACCACAAATATACAATCGTATATGTATGTGTTTAGCTTAAAAAATAGAAATGAACATATGTTATTAGTATTAGTAAAAAATGTTATGACTGTTATTTAGTTATTGTTTGTAGTGGACACTAAACAGAGTTTGGGGACTTCTTCTGTTGTAGGATATATTGTAAAATTAGAAATGACAAAAAATGCAAAATAAAAAATGATTGATCTATGAACTTGAATTTAGGCTCTTTGGAATTGAAGGAAGGAAGGAACTTCATTCTCGATTGCAAGTGGAATATTACTGTAGAAGAGTGTGAATGGACACAAAATGATAGAGTTATTGTTCCTCCTCTGAAGAATATAAAATACGTGGACTCCAATAATGGAAAGAACACAACAGACTGTTCCATTAGCTGCAATATTACTTGCTTGAATGTGACAGTGTATACTGGTGCATGGAGATGTACAGCAAACCTTGGCTCTAATAATTCGTCAAATGTTTCAAATGTAGGCCTATCATTAGTTTTCAATGTGACCATTTATGGTAGGTCTTTATTCTGTAACTTTGAATTTAATATATTTATCTTGAATTAACTTAATTTTTAAAAGTTTATCATGTTTGTAATTAACATAAAATCCTTATAGAACATACGGAGCAACCATCTTCTACTTTAGAACCTACTGAACAGCCTTCTACTATTTTAGAACAACCTACTTCTAGTTCGACTAAGTTGGATTTGTTGAAGAAGCTTCTGTATTTTTCATGGGTTATATTCACCTTTATATTTATCAGCATTATTTATTGTAAAAGAGGAAAAATATTGAAATATTTTGGTGAGTTCGAAATTGATTTAGTTTTTCAAAAGAGTTTCTATTAAGTTTAATGTTCATTTCAGGCTTTGAGTACATTTCGAATAAGGATGAGACACGGTAAGAAGTTTAAACAGATAATGAAAACATTCCTGTTTTTAAGTCTTAAATTATTTTAACAGTGAAGGTGTCCTGGATTTGACATTTAATCAACTTCATACTGATGAAGATGACGACGGAATTTTGATGGAGTCCAATTTCAATGCATTAAGATCGGTATGAAAATTTAAGTTCCTATTTACGTAACACCTTACAAGTAACATGTAACACCTCAAAACAAAGTTTTTGCAGAGTTTAAGCAGTGTAGGCAGAGGTATGTGAACGTGCATTGTCATGCAAGATCACAACGTCCTTGGATTAATCCGAAATTTAGGCTTCAGCTCTTCAGTGAGCATCTATCTCACTGTAACGAGCACTGTTGATTGTTGAACCTTTTTCCTGATAGTGTTCCAATACTGGCCTTTGAGAATCCCAGAAAACTGAGGTGCGGATAATTTTTGACTCACCCTCATACATACAAACAATTTTTGAACATCTGGGGCCCCGAAATTTCACAGTTCTCTATATATTTAAACGTGCCACCGAAGATTCGGTTAACGATACTATTTTCGGAAATGTGCCCTATCGTTACACGAGGAATCGCTATATTATTTAGCTAATAAATAGTAACGATAAGTAATGTGTTATATATGTGTATGTTTTAGCATAGGTTTGGGCAATAGTAATACATTGATAGCGAAAATTTTAAATGAAATGTGTATAATCGATTTTTAAATTTTTTTTTACAACAAAAGAAAGTTCAACCAAGGAAACCATTTCTTCAATCAACGGTTAAATCAGTACAAGGCGAAAGTCAGTCAATTGGTAACTGGATCAATGAACGAGATGCTGATCCTTCTTATGTGAATGTTAATTTGGACAATTATTCGTCAACCGAAGGGATTTATTTGGAGCCTACATCTAGCAAGGTATTGCCACTAACAAACATTCCTGTAGCACGTCAGCGAAATTATCACCACGTACTCGTTGATGATGACGATGATCACACTTACAGCGATATTGTACTTTACGAAAACTACCCTCAAACATTATCGGAGATATTATAAGCTGATACCAAACTGCGAATTGTGTCCGGTTTTCATTTTTATATATCTTTATTGGTATGAGCAAAAACACGTACACACACCTGGACTTAATGAATTGCGCTGTACCTGTTATGGCTAGTATATACACCAAGGATACTTTGTTGTGATACATTGTTGCAAGGCTGCTCCAATACAATGTTGTGGGACAGAGTCGCAACTGACGCGATTCAGACCCACAACAATGTTTCAAAGTTTCCCATTTTGATGGGAGTCAAGAAACATGAATCTGAACTGACGTGATTCAGACCCAAAACATTTCGGCATTGTTGCGGGTCTGAATCGGAACTGAAGTGATACAGCCCCGCAACAATGTATCGCAACAAAGAATCCTGGTGTGTACTAGCCTTATAAAGTTATAATGCATATAGAATAGCTTCCAGATTCTTAATAATGAAATATTTCCGTAGAGCCAAAGAAATTCAACCAATTTATTTACTATGAAGGTATTTCTAAATGAATGACATGAATTTATTGTATGTATTAAAATGCAATGTCTTCTATGGTTTGCTTGATGTCTTGAATTAATAATTATTGGTAGTCTTCTTAATATTTCCGACTGCATTTATTACAATTGTAACATCCTAAAGCTTTGAAAGTTACTGCATTGTAAAAACGTTTTTTTATATATTTTAATATAACATTAATTTCAGATTGAAACGAAAGGAATAAAATAATGGTTAGAGATGCACTTCACAATATTAATTATTATTCCAACATAAAATATAGGTCTAGTGATTATTATTTATTTCCTATTATTTTAAAGTTTCAGTTCAATTTGTTTATAATTCAATAAACATAGAATTCGCTGTTTGCGTTGTTGATCTTCAAACAGGAAGGTGGCGCCGAAAATAGCTAAAAACCATGTTTAAACACTGTTTACTTTGTAAATTCCAAAGTCCAATATTGACAGAACCTACCATTGCTTTTAGGAGAAAACTCATGCTAATGGAAGTAAGTTTACTATCTTTATATTTTTGTTATTATGAATTATTTAGAAATAGTTTAAGTCCATCATTGGACACCAATAGGACTGACATAAATGTATAACAAAGAATTTTATAATCAACGACTGGATGCAAAATTTAAACAGGATTTGTAGTTAATGATACTTGTAGCGAATTAAAATTTGGCTGAGGTGTATGGCTGAGGCTATTTTCTGCCATTTTACCTCATTTTCAAGATAATTCAATAGAGGCTAATACGTTAACCTAAGTATACTAATAGGTATATGCTGGTATAGAGGCTAGGAACCATACGAATAGCCACGCCCTGCAATTTTACTTTCACATTGAAAAAAGATGCTTAAAAATGTTTTATTTTTTTAAAACTGTTGTTCTCATGTGTAAGAAACATTTTGTTTATGATCATTCAATAAGGCTAATCACGTTTGTAGTTAAGAATGGGCTAAGTTTGAATTAAGCTTAGAAAATACGTCTAATTGCGATGAATTGGATAAGTACTGTACTACTAGCAACTATTTTTGATTAGATGCTTTCATTCTATGAAGTGACGATCTAACTGGCCATTTTTACAGCTATCTTCACTGCAATATATGCACTGCAATAATTGTGATTACCAACCAACAATTGTGATAATACTATTGCTGCTATTGCATAACTCGCTGCTTCCAGTTATTGTAAACTGACCTGCAGGAACCGATTTAGTTAGTTTATTAGTTAGTTAGATTCTGTGGCGATATTTGTCATTTCAAAATGGCGACAAAAGGAGAAAAAAATCTCCAAATGATCTCCAGCACTAATTCAGATGTAACAGTAAACAAAGCCTAGATGTGTGTTTTAGAAACTAAAATAGTAACTGAATCACTTAAAGATACTTTCATATTAATGTATAAAGTTTAAAAATAAACTTTTTAGGGCCGTTTTAAACTGAATAATTATTACGATTTTTGCAAAAATGAAAGTGATGAACTCATTTAAGGCCTTTTAGTGACTCCTTTCCTCTTCTAGTTCTAAAAACTTTTTATTTTCATTAAATTAGCTCGTTTTTATTTAAAACAACTCAATGATTCACTTATAATCACAGCTAAAATCCACATATAAAACTGTAAAATTGCAAATATAAGTATTACCAGTGTGATAAAAGGGGTTTGCAGCCATCGCAAGAGACTTTGCACATGATATTGCAAGCCTACCACAGCAATAATCTTGCAGTGAATCGTGCTGTAAAAATAGCTAGTGAGATCGGAACTTTAGCCTAATATACTAGCCTAAAATACTTCATTAGTGCATGAAATGAATTTATTAGAATACCGTAATATGCGTAACAGGCAAATAAACAACGTGCATACTTTGTCATGCATTGATTTTTAATTGAAGAAAGAGCAATTTTATGAAATGTTAAATAACTAAAATGTGATTTCAATTTTCTTAATCGTGATTTTTATCCACTCTGGATTCTATTGTTGATAAAAAGAATTTATAGAATTCATTCAAATTAATAACTTTATTGATTTCAAACGCAAGTGTTTTTTTTAACCCGAAAAGGACTGTCACCTAGAATATAGACCTACAGTACGTTGCAAACCCAATTCACCATTATATCATCCGAGTATACCCGGGAGACTGGAGTAATAATTGATTATAGATCTATTTGAAAATGCACAAGATAGTATACATATTTGTAACACCCAGCAACTCCAGTTCCCGCCAAAACCATAGCCTGGGGGGTAAACAACTCCCGCTTGTCCCTCCCTCCTCTCTGACTCACACTTCTGACGCACATCGAAGTGGCGGAGTGATACACTTAGGACCATGGTCACTTGGACCTGGTTATACCTCGTAGGTGTACACAGGTCCAAGGTATAAAAGGACCGTTTTCCTCTTTGTTCCTCGTCCTTGTCTTTGCTCTCTTTTGCATTACGTTGATTATTCCGTACCACATCTTGGGCATGAGGACGCACCTTTAATCTAAACAATTCATCTTTGTACTCTTAATGTTTCTGAGCAAAGATGAATAAAAGTGTTACAATGAGAAACTGCGTTGTCTTTATGTTTGGTAACTAATCACTTCTCTGCAGAGGCCGGAGACACCATAGGGCAAGGAAGCATACAATCCTGGAAGCAGCTACAGCTTCAAGAATGGTAATCGCCACGAGGGAAGATGCATATCAGCGTCGACTGAGAGAAGGATGGCCACCATTCTTCTGCATCGATCTCACCCCCATGCAGAAGGATGATCGTAATCCAACTCCATCCAACTCTTTCTATAGCTTGGATCTTCTCTGTGCGGGCACCGCGTGATACAGAGAAGAAACGAGCTATAGAAATCATCATCTACAGGTTGGTAAAAATAATGGTCGACGTCAAAAGCTCACATATTTGAAACATCAAAATGTGGTTGTTAGAAAATGAAATAAATAGTTAGACAGTTAAAGAAGATATTAAATAAAATCTTTAAAAAAAATTAAGGTTTAAAAAATCGTTTTCCCCCGAACAAATATAACTAAATCTAATATACGCATCAAACAATTAACTGAGGTAAATTTTATTTCATTATAAACGATTCAGCTGTACTCTTAACTACTTCGGTAGTAAATTTTGCTTTGGTTCTGGGACAGACAATGTATTCTATGTAATTAATAATCATATAAATTCATTGTATTCAATGTACCGGTATGATACATTAATGATAATTGCAGCATCACAGGACGTGATTAAGGTGTGATTGCTGATATCGATTTTATTTTAAACCTGTGTTTCTCAAACTGTGGAACGCGGCAGTGTGCCATGTGGTCCGCAGACGGGGCCATAGAACAAAACAAATTTTTACACTTGAACTGTGAGAACAGAAGTTACAATAAACAAAAACAGATTATAGGGGAGTTGACATGAAAATGACATGAGGATGAGGGGACAGTCTCCAAAACATTTTTGGGGCGTGTCCCCAGGCCCGTATTAATGCATGTGCCATGCACAGGGGCCCCCGAGGTTTACGGGCCCCGCCCACCCCACAAATAAGTCACTTTAACTTGCCACGTTTATTTTGTGATAATATTCCAATATTTTTTTGTTTGTTTTAGTAAAATGTATCCCAAACTAAACTACAGATTCTCTAATCGAATCCCTGTATGTTCATTTATTGTACCTGATATGTGCCACTACTTCTAAGGGCCCCAGGTTAAACTTGGCACAGGGCCCCCAAAAGTGTTAATCCGGGTCGGCATGCCCTCCCCCCGCGTCCCCCACGCCAGAAACGCCTGCATATCATATAACCACCACTGTGCTCTAATATTCATTATTGTCTCGAAGTTAAATGCACCTGTGCATGCGGAGTAGGCTTTTTAAAGACGGGTTGCCCCGCAAGTCCATGACAATTTATCTACAGTGGTCCGTCCGCCATTGCGAAACGTTTGAGAATAACTTACTACGTTTACATAAGAGAAATTAACCACTAAACTTTGAATGACATAAAATTAAAACTACTAATTTTTGAAGTGTTTTTACATGCACAACATGACCTACTAAATTAGGGAGACCTTCAAACACATGACAAAGTTTAACGAGGAAAGCTATGTTTTTATCGCTTTTTTTTAAAAAACCACTTGGAACAATATTATTTAGCTTTAAAGATTAGCTACTCATTTCTCTTATGTAAACATAGTAACTGGTTTACATCAATTGTTTAAATTTTCAAAACAAGTATATTGTAATCTAAATATTTTCTATTTTGTTTTAGGTTTTATTGTTAGCCAATATGAGACAGAGGCTGGGTACGGCAATCGTCGTACCATTCCCTTAATGCAAAAACAAGATAGCGATCTGTATTTGCCTTGTAAATTTAAAGAGGAGGTTGATTGTTGCAAGTGGCAAATTAATGGCCGTGGAGTTATTATGAAGGAACGTTACGAATTCATCAATAAGAATACAAATAATAAACCCACAAATGATTGTTCGATGAAAATAAAAAATCTACTAGAAATGGATATTGGAAATTGGACGTGTCAATGTATTAAAATTGTAAACAGCCGGGATTCGTGTGAAGCCGATATTTTATTGGCAAACCAGTATGTTAAAGTGGTTAAAGTGGATGGTAATTTTAGAAATTCGTAACTAGAATATTCATTATTCAAATTATAATATAAATATCTATCGTAGTTGGGCCATTTTATAAAAATCATCGAATTAAAGACGTGATTGGCCAATTGGGAAATGGTTTATTACTGGAATGTAAATTTCTCGAAGCAGTCGATCATTGCGTTTGGACACACAATGGAACTGGAGTCGAAATTGCCGGTCGTTACCGATATTATAGCAACCATTCATCGGGCGATTGTTCGATTAACATCGAGAGTTTTAATACGTCATCTGATGAAGGGTTTTGGACATGTCATTGTAGCAAACTCGCGAATAGTACTGAAATGTGTCCAGGAACTGTTGGCTATCAGGACCAGTACTTTTCACTGTTTTCAGTTCGAGTCAATACAACGAATGAAAAGTTTCACTTTGAAGATGTGACCAATAGGTTTTTATTAGAATTAATTACAAATGTTGCCACTAGATGGAGTTACGAGAATTCACGTGGCCACGTAATATATAAGAATATATAGATCTCTATAGAATCTACAGAGATCTATATATATTCACGTCCCTATAGGGACATGGATATAACTTCATATAAGTTTAAGGAGCGAATCTACTGGTACAAGTATGTAGATTTTAATAATACTTAGTATTGTAAAAAAAACGTGTTTTTTTCTTGATGTGTTTTTCTTCTAAAAAAACGTTTTTTTTTAAACCGTTTTTTTATTATCATGTTTCTTTAAGTTATTAAAGTTTATTAAGTGTCAAACATTTTTTAAAATAAAATTTTAAAAATGTTTTTCAGATTTACTATCATATAGTGAAGGTAATTAAAATGACTTAATTCGCGAATCTGTCATAATTTATATTCTTAATTCACTAATTTGCATTTCACTGCTAATGTAAACTTTGTATTTTTTCCTATCATAGAACTGAAACAATCAGGAATCAGGATTCACCACCAACATACGGAAAGAAAAGCTTTTTTTTTTTTAATTTCCTCCCCCTCCCCCCCCCCCCTTCCAGCTTTTTTTTTTAAATAAAACATTTTATATATATATAATATCCCAGGTCCGTGTATCTTTCTATCTATCTATCTGTCTGAAGTAACAATGTACAACCATTGATGCATGTCGGAATTTATATAAATTTGAATAAATGAACGGTTTTTTTCTCAAGGTCAACTATATAATGCACACTCCCCATCCAAGAACCCCATGATATTAAATTGGAGAGGGGGAAAAGGTTGGAAAGTGTGTGTGGGGGAGAGAGAGAAATGTGAAAGGGGAAAAGGTTGAAAAGTGTAGAGGGGGGCTAGAGAGAAAGAAACGTGGAGGGAGGAAAAAAGGGGAGGGGTGACTGAAATTGAAATGAAAGGAGTAAAAAAGGAACAAACGACGCGCATGCGCACAATTGCCTGTGAATTTTGCTCCCGTCATTTATGACGGGTTACCCCACTAGTGATTTTATAAAAAACGAACACTTTTTAATTTACATTTCTAACTGAACCATTCAGTAATCTCGGGGACAAGTACTTAAAACTGATCAATTTGCTTTCTTCTTGCAGTTTTTTTTTTCCCGCCGTTTTTTTTTTTTAATTTTTTCTTCACTTTTTTTTTTTTTAAACACACGTTTTTTTTAATTTACAACACTAAGATTTTTAAAAGCACGTTTTAAAAGAAAACTCATTGCTTTTCGAAACTTGATGAATAAATGAATTGAGGGAACCCTTTTTGTGGCGATCTGTTGGGTAATAATACTTTTATTACAGTTTTAAAACGCCGATAACAGCAAAAACCAAAAAAATTGGTGTTTCAAAACTGTCATAAAACAATTATTATAGAACAGAACGTCCCAATGGAATGGATGACTCGCTCGCTTAATTTAAATCTATTCATCAGGTTTCGAAAAGAAAGACAATGAGTTTTGTTTTGTGTTTTAAAACCCTATCTATATACAGGTTCCGGTAAATTCACTCATTTAACTGTATTTTCATCATATAACTCAATGGACTTGGCCACGTGAAGACACGTAACGATGGTAACGCCGCTCAAAGAGAAACCTAGGAAAAACCTAATGGTGACACCTTAAAATCCTTATAGAACCAACGAAGAGCCTTGTTCTAAGTTTGATTTGTTGGAGAAGCTTTTATATTTGTCAGGAGTACCCATAGTCATATTTACGTTTATAATTATCAACATTATTTACTGTAAAAGAGGAAAAATAATGAAATATTTTGGTGAGTTCGAATTTGATTTAGTTTTCAAAAAGTTTCCATTAAGTTTGATGTTTATTTCAGGCTTTAAATGCATTTCGAATAAGGATGAGACATGGTAAGAAGTTTAAACAGATAATGAAAATATTCCTGTTCTTTATGTATTATTTTAACAGTGATGGTGGCGTGGAATTGGCATTGAATCAACCTAATCTTCAAGATTGAATTTCGGTTAGCAGCCAAGTTTCATTTCCAAGATTTTAAATAAGTTGCAAAATTCACGTTGCATTAAAATAAATCTTGTTTCTTCTTGCAGATTCTAGTGGTCGATGTAGTTCCTGATCTGCTTATGATAAAAAAGGGCGCAATTCTGAATGTCTTGGGTTTCATCGCAACTTCTGCTATGAATCTTGTTTTGTTTTTCTTCTTAAAATGCTGCAACTTAGTTTCCATTGAATACAGCTTTTCTAATTGGTAGGCTAGTTAGTAGGCCTAATAGTAGTACTTATTAATATTCTTATCAATAGTTTCACTATCAATTGTTCGTTTATGGCAAGTTTGTCAGCCTTATAGTGAAAATGAAAATAAAATACAAATTTTAGATTATATTTTTTTGCTTCATCAATTCGATATCAATTTATTAATCAAACGCTTCTTATTAGGTTGTTACTAATTGCATTAATTAATACGCTACTAATTATGAAATTGTATGTTCTGATGCTGTGGACACTCTTTTACATATGGGACACTTTACACATAACAGGTAACATTATAGGACACAGTGATGACCATAATGACAAACCATTTGATTTCAAAATACAGTAGCGCCTGCAATAACCACAAATATACAATCGTATTTGGATGTGTTTAGCTTAAAAACTAGAAATGAACATATGTTATTAGTATTAATAAAAATGTTGTCACTGTTATTTAGTTTTTGTTTGTAGTGTCCGACACTAAACAAAGTTTGGGAACTTCTTCTGTTGTAGGATATATTGTAAAATTAGAAATGACAAAAAATGCAAAATAAAAAATGATTGATCTATGAACTTGAATTTAGGCTCTTTGGAATTGAAGGAAGGAGGGAACTTCACTCTTGATTGCAAGTGGAATATTACTGTAGAAGAGTGTGAATGGACACAAAATGATAGAGTTATTGTTCCTCCTCTGAAGAATATAAAATACGTGGACTCCAATAATGGAAAGAACACAACAGACTGTTCCATTAGCTGCAATATTACTTGCTTGAATGTGACAGTGTATACTGGTGCATGGAGATGTACAGCAAACCTTGGCTCTAATAATTCGTCAAATGTTTCAAATGTAGGCCTATCATTAGTTTTCAATGTGACCATTTATGGTAGGTCTTTATTCTGTAACTTTGAATTTAATATATTTATCTTGAATTAACTTAATTTTTAAAAGTTTGTCATGTTTGTTATTAACATAAAATCCTTATAGAACCTTTGGAGCAACCATCTTCTACTTTAGAACCTACTGAACAGCCTTCTACTATTTTAGAACAACCTACTTCTAGTTCGACTAAGTTGGATTTGTTGAAGAAGTTTCTGTATTTTTCATGGGTTATATTCACCTTTATATTTATCAGCATTATTTATTGTAAAAGAGGAAAAATATTGAAATATTTTGGTGAGTTCGAAATTGATTTAGTTTTTCAAAAGAGTTTCCATTACGTTTAATGTTCATTTCAGGTTTTGAGTACATTTCGAATAAAGATAGGACGCAGTAAGAAGTTTAAACAAATATTGAAAACATTCCTGTTTTTAAGTTTTTCATGTAGTCTTAAATTATTTTAACAGTGAAGGTGGCGTGGATTTGACATTTAATCAACTTTATGCTGATGAAGATGACGACGGAATTTTGATCGAGCCCAATTTCAATGCATTAAGACCGGTATGAAAATTAAAATTCATATTTACGTAATTATAAGTAATTTTCATATCTATGTTATTCTTTTTCTAGCATAATTTAACATTAAATGCTGAAGATACAATTTACGCTGAGTTGGATTTCAGTAGAAATGTCAGACCATCACGAAGCAGACAATAGTTTTTCAGTCAGGTTTTGCCGAACGATTTGGAATGTGATCATAAAAGTAACACATCTTTTCTTAGTGCTGCTCCTGAAATGCATTCTAATTATGACGGTATTGCATTGTCCTCATTCATTTTCACATTTTGCAATGGATACTCGCGAAAAGTCTTCAGGTGGTTGTAAAGTATAAATGCCTTGCCAACTCTGATTATTGTGCTTTTCTGTTGTAAAATAAAGAAAAGCTTATTTTTATTTTAGAAACTAGAAGGGTAACTCAATCACTTACGGGTATTTTGGCTACTATTTTCATATACATATCTTTCAAAATAAGCTTTTTATGCGCAGTTTGAAAATGTCGACTCAACTTTAAGCAGACGACGCTTTACGCTTAGTAGACGATATTGTTTAACTTTTGATCGACATGAAAATGTGACTGAGATACCGTTCTAGTTTCTAAAACAATTTAGAGTTTATCTTCATTTTGTTTCAGAAATTGTAAGAAAAATTGTTATAATTTTGAAACAAAATATTTATGAAAATTTAAAAAAAAATCGTTTTTCAATTTCTTTCCACGTTGAATAAACCATATTTAAAATTTAGTACATATATAATTCCCAACGTAGCAACTTGCAAGCTATTTATATTAACTCAATATGTCTTTATGGTCCAGCATGAACCTATAGGGACATCTTTTTCCATGAGTCCATGGAACAACATAATTGGTTGCTATTGCTAAGAAGCTCTACTTGGCGCTTTTCCGCTCATACATAGACAGTATAAACCTATAAACTGAAATATTAGCTAATTGCTATTACAGTTAAAATAATTTTATTTTCCCATTTTTTGTAAATTTGAATAAAAAATTAAAATTTGTCTTACAAATATGAATCGATTAACCAAAATGGATCGATAAATATAGTAACTAATAGATTTCGTCACATTATCGATAATGCAATGCGATTAACTCTTTGAAATATATCGATAAAAGGTAGAAAAATATCCAGTGTTGCCAATTGTTAGTTACGATTTAGTCAATTTTTAATTATTACATTCACATTTCCAAATTAGAAAAATCAAATTAAAATTGACAATTACTAGTTAATTAATCATGTTATAATTATTTGTTTAGATCAGGCACATTGACTATAGGTCACAATCACAGATTGTGACAACACCTTATGATTCGATAATATGAAATTATGAATTATTTGGTTTAAAGTCAACCATTTTCAGGAACAGGGCTGCGAATTTAGAAAACGTTCATAAAATAGGAAAAGTATCAGAATGGCAGGAATTAAAATGCATTAGAATATTTGCATAATTATAATTAAAATCTTGATTTGCCAAGAAAAAAAGTTTTCGTCCCGACTTGCTGTTAATGATGTTTTATTCCAATTTTACAATTTTTATTAGATCTACTACCTACGGAGCCCTGTTGAGGACATTGAAATAGATAAATTAGACTCGGACTCTTTCAAAATCTCGACTTACTATGTCGAGATCTCGACTTACTATGTCGAGATCTCGACTTACTATCTCGAGATCTCGACTTGACAGTATCGAGATAGTAAGTCGAGATCTCGACTTATATTCTAGACTTACGCTTCAAATCACTGTATACATCTGCAGAAGTTAAGAACCTAACCTAACCTAACCTAACCTAACAGTACTTAACTTCTGCAGATGTATACAGTGATTTGAAGCGTAAGTCTAGAATATAAGTCGAGATCTCGACATAGTAAGTCGAGATCTCGAGATAGTAAGTCGAGATTTTGAAAGAGTCCGAGTCTAATTTATTTATTTCAATGTCCTCAAGAGGGCTCCGTAACTACCCGGTATTTTTAAAATTGTTTTTAAAATTTTTTAGATCGTCAGATTTTTCACTGCATCATTAGCATATGAAATTTGAATATACGCAAAGCTTTAATCTCGAAGGAAATAAAATATAAGATAAGACTAAAAAAATAATTTATAAATAAACAAAAGTGCCCTGTACGTGAGGCTGGTCAAGTTTTCTCTATGAGGCAAGAACACATTGAAAAACTAATTGTTATTCAATTTAATTATGCTATTCTTTAAATAAGTAAATTTGAACATACAATTTTTTTTATTTTTTATATTCCCCCCCCCCCCCACCCCCGAATTTTTGCATATTTGAATCCCAAATCCCCGATTCATTCCAAAATTTGCTAATTTATTATTTTTGAATTTCTCAGTAGTGGTCATAAGACAATAATTGCGTATAAATATAATATATATTTAGACATACACATGGTATTTACAACTTTAAAGAACGTAATTAATATGTATTTAGTTCAGTGACATAGTATGATTGTAAGCTATATTGAGATTTGAGTGTCTGGCAACACTGTCACAATTCTAATCAAATAGGTAACTCAACCATGGCCTACAAAGAAGACGAGGCCTGCCTATTTGGCTGAGTTCCCGTAGAAATTTTGAGATAATTTCACTTCTGCTGTTGCCAATATACGCCACAGTAGCGCTGCAAACAACGCTCACCCTTATTTACAGTTCTGCTCTACCTCAAATTGTCAGGAGCTATGGGGGTTGTTTGCAGCGCCACTATGCTAGTATAATGGCGAAGAAGCGTTTGAAAATTTTTATTTCAACCTTTTTTTCAAATGGATGGACGTCTCGTCTCATAGATAAGCTTGGCCAATAGATGGCGCAAACTATGCTTAGAGCTTCAGTTGATAGGGTTCAATTAACGTACAAAAAATGACGTTTAAAGAAGATATCTTCTTTTTAGCTTCAAAAAGCAGACGATTTATCACTCATTTTTGGCGGTTTTTTTTTTTTACTAACATGAAGTTGTTTTACCTTTATAAATTTATTTTGATTCTCATTGTTATTTTATTCTACCGCATGAGAATTTTTGGCGCATTTGCGTTTCTGATCTCGTTACGTTTGGGTGGTGATTTTTGGACGTCCGACTTTTTTTGAGATTGATAATTACTGAAGATAATGGACTAAAATAATCGCCAAAAGTGTGAGGATTATTGTTATCTTCCGCATTGTACACACATACAGAATAGAAAGGAGTTCATCGCAAACTGATACGAATATATATCTAATAAGAAAGAGGAGGAAACTGCATTTTATTTCTGTCTTGTTTACTCGCGCTCGCTCGCCATTGTGTTGTTTGTTGTGTTTAAATCACATTTCAACGGATTCATGTTTAATCATCTTATCGCTATGTTTGACGTTAAATCAACATATTTTAGTTCGATTTTCACAATTGTTATACTCCTATCATGCTCTGGTAAGATAAAAGCGTTGATTTTCTTTTCGTTTAAACTGATTATTTGAGTCATTTTCGGTTTTTCTAATAAAAAAAACAGGAGGACCGCCCCCCCCCAAAATAGAACCTAATGTTAACTCGTTCTTGTTGTCAAATGCGTAACGCGCCAACCGCCCACCGGAAGTGAAATAATCTAACCACGTGCTTACGCATTACGTTTAACGTCGCGGCACGCGACTACCTTAAATGATGACGTCACAGCACTGATTTTTTTCTTTCTATGATTAACAAGTTTTATTTTGTGACGTCATTGCTATTTTTGATGTTTGACACATTAAATTTTGATTTTTTTCAAGTATTTTAAAGACATTCTAGTGATTCACAGTTTTTTTTTTGTTCCTTCCTAATTTATACTTACGACCAATAAGGATGTTAAATATTTTGAGGCGCGGGTTCCTCTTTAGGGGCCTTTGAATCACGGCTCAATAAAACAAATATGATATGGCGTTGTGTTCTTGATGTCATGTTCGTAGTAGATGGGCGTCCTAAAATGGCGTCTTTTTTACGTTGAATATTATGCGATTAGCCGCCATCTTCATTCACCATTTTCGTACGTTATGTAGGCATTGTTTCGTGCTTTAAAAATGTTACTATCAGATGTTCCTGCGATGTCCTCACTCGTCTTCGATTCTCATGACTGAATTATTGTTTTAACTTTTAAATTTATCATAAATCTGAGTCTGAAAAACAAAACTAAATGAGATTCAAGTCAAATTTAAAATGCTTTTATTTGTTTTGATGGAATTTTATCATATTCATATCACATTTCATGCAATGGAATGATGATGATAAAACTGAATTGATACGTCTTATCTCTTGAGCTGGGTACACACGATTCATTTCAAAGTCAAAAATTGATTGTATAATCTTAGATTATTACTCTACATAAAGTAATAGTCTAAGGTATAATTACGTAATAGATTTTGTTAATTCAGCTCAATTTTGATTACCCTTCAATGTTGACTGGAACGATCTGCGCGGCGAGATTTTCTCGTCAATTTTATGGTTAAATTGAATATTGTGTGGTGTGGATTGATAAGCATCGTAGCAGAAAAAAATACGCAATTGTTCAAATCGTAATGTTTTGTAATTATGGGGGAAAATGAACAATTAGTTAAATGCGAATGAAATACGCTGTCTTCCCACATACAATTTTTAAAAGAAGAATAGACAGAAATAGTTTGAACGTCTTTTGAGATACAACTTCACAATCAAGTACAGAAACGTCAGGATGGACAAGCCTGAATTGATCGTGTGCATCCGACGTTGAAGATAAGTTATTTTTAAAACTGGAGCTCTCATTACTGATTTGTGACGTCAGTTATAACCACGCTTATGACATAAGAAGGATGTTTTCTTTGTATTGGTTTGCGGAATAACTAAAATACATTTTGGAAAATCGGTTTGAAATACAGGGAATTGTGAAATTGGGGCTTTTGGTCTCATTGTCAATATTTCTTGTGATATTTCTTCCTAACCAATTTTACACGTTGCATATTCATTTTAATAATTTACACTTAACTGTCATGCCAATTAGTCTGTTAACACTTATAAATTTATAAAAATTCTATTGTTTAATGAAAATGAATTTTTTTTTTTTTTTTTTGCGTCATGAAAATTTTATTTTGGACATTTCCCGGAACTTTGAAAAACGGTTGCTTAGCTAATGAAGCAAAACAAAAAATAGCGCACTGCTCAGTATTAGCTATGTGATCGCTTTGTGAAAGTGTTGTGAAAAATATGATTTACATTTCTAACCAACCCAACCCACACTTTTCTCGTTTCAATGATGGTTTTTTCATGATTAACATCAGTCTAATGATATCGATTTTTGCTATTATTTTGTTGTTGTGGTTGTTAATTATTAAAATTTCGTTACATATTATTATCATTATTATTATTATTATTATGCAACCACATGAAAAGAGAAAGTAAAAAAGTAGTTAAATGGTTTTCAAATTACTCATCTTCTTCTCTATAGGGAAAATATCATTTAAAAAACGTATTTTTTATTACTTTTTCAACTCTTTTGACCCAATTTTTCAATGAAATCTCTGTAATTTTTTTGGTGAAACGAAAGTCCCAATATATTAATGGGGGGGGGGGGGAGATAGAAAGAATGTTAGCTTCCGGATGTTTAGCCCACCTTCCCCTTCTTCCTCACGTATAATTAGGGTGTCCCTTCTCTAATAAAAGAGGGGGGTTGGGGGTGATGAGTGAGAGTTATAAAAGGGAGAGATGAAGATGAATATCAATTTTCTACCCTTCCCCCTCTCCTTTTCTATTTGCATATGGTGTAGTCATGTTCAGAATTCAAATTAAATTGCATCTACAATACGAAAAACCGTTAAGGGGGGGGGGGGGAAACATGGGTGGTTGAGCTGAAAAAGGATGGAGGGGGAGAGTTAAAATGGGGTGGCCAATGTTTGTCACATGTGTGCCATTTCTGTCATTTCTTTTTTTATTCTAAGGCCTTGTTTCCATTGGGGTGAAAATTTGAACTTTTTGAAAATTTTCAACTTGTGAAAAATAGAAGAAACGTGGCCACCGCCCATTCACTATCATACACCGGAGCCATGTTTATTCAATTTTTCACCAGTTGAAATGATCAATAAGTTCATATTTCACCCCAATGGAAACAAGGCCTAATGAGAGATTATTATCAGGTTCAAGTTTAAACTACAAACTCTTAGGCCTTGTTTCCACTGGGGCGAAAATGTGAACTTTTTGAGAATTTCAACAGGTGAAAAATAAAACAAACGTGACCCTTTGCCCTATAGTGAATAGGCGTGGGCCATGTTTCTTCTATTTTTCACCAGTTGAAATTTTCAAAAAGATCATATTTCACCCCAATGGAAACAAGGCCTAACGAGAGATTATAATCTGGTTCAAATTTAAACTACAAACTCTTATGACCTTGTTTCTAATGGGGCGAAAAAGTGAACTTTTTGAAAATTTTCAACTGGTGAAAAATGAAAGATTTCGCCCCAGTGGAAACAAGGCCTTAGCGTTCAATAACGTTGTTTAGAAAGTTAAAATAAAGTTTAGCTTGAACCACGACTCAAGACTATGGAAAGCTTTTAAGTTTAGCTTTGTTGAAATTTCATTTTGGCTTAAGTTAACATTTTAGAATACGGACTTAAAATGTCGTATACTTAATGATTTGTTAAGTCGAAGTTAGTGCTTAACTCATGAAAAAGTTCATGAATTTTCGCACTAGCTTTGAATTAGCCAATCAGTAAGGTGGTTTTAAAGTATAAACGACTCTCGAACTATGTTTTATTTTGACTTTCAGGTGCAAAATGAAGAGAAACTTGACTTTGTTTTAGAAACTAGAAGGGTAATACAATCATTTAAGGAAATTTTCATGTTGATATCATTCAAAATAAACGTTGTTGTCAGTTTGAAAATGATGTAATATTTTTTTTTTTAATTTTTACCTAATAAAAAGTTTATTTTGAAAGATATCAACATGAAAATACCCTTCAGAGATTGAGCTACCCTTCTAGTTTCTAAAACAATTTGTAGTTTTATCTTAATTTTGCTTTTCCTAAAAAACAAAATAATTAAAAGGGTTCGAAAATCAGCTTGGTCATAATTTTCATATTAAAACTACGACTCTAAAGCCCCGTTTTCACGATAGTTGGTTGGTGTCATGAGAGCAGCAACTATCGCGAGAACTATCATCGTGAAAACCACATGATAGTCACTATCATACTGTCGTGATAGCACTGTCACACTATCTCGTTTGACTAGATAGTTGATTGTACTGTCGCAATAGGTGACCGCTTGTAGGGAAATATCCACTTTATAGGGAAATTTGGCTTCTGGAGGGAGAGAGAGAGAGACAACACTGTTGTTGACTCAATTATATCTGTGAAGTAGACGTCACACTGTCGTGACAGGCAACTATCACGTTACTTCAAGGCATGTAGACAGTTGCTATCGTGATAGAGTGAACTATCACAACTTTCATGACAGTTACTCTCACGAAAGAACTATCACCACCGTGAAAACGAGGCTTAAAATGGTCAACTGTTGAGTAACATAAAAAAAGAGACGGTTGATGGTTTAGTTGTTTTTGGATGGATGTGTGTTTCCATGGTGAACTTCCGCTTTTGTTGATGTGTAGTTGGGGCTGTTTTTCATTCCCCTCCTCCTCCTTATTCTTGTTACTTTCTGGAATTGCTGTTACTATGATGATGAAATTGATGCTGAAAATGATGAGGATTTTTACTTTCTGCATGAATTTCCTTCTTCTTGTAAATGCACAAATTTCGGTTTGTCCTTTTTTTCTTCTTCTTTTTTTATGTCTCACTAACCAACAATAACAACAAAACTACCTGATGGAATTTGGATTAAGGTGGTTTATTTGTAGATTCAACAATTTAATGTTATGACCGATAAAGATAACCCTTTTGAAGGTTTTTTCTACTTTATTTTTTTTTCCACACTTGAGTGGATTTTTTTTTTCGGCAAACCAATGGTGTTTTTTTTTTCTTATCCATTTTCAGGATTTCTTCTCTCCCTCTTTTCAGGCTCCACATGAATTTCCTCTCTCCCTTTTTTCAGGCTCCACATCAGGTCACTAAATACTGAGTTCGTTGTGAAAGTACCTATGATACCTATGATACCTATGATAAATTGAAATTGTTGCCACCTGGTATATATGGATGAAAATGCATAAAAAAGTAACAAATCCGTAGTTAATTCAATTTATTTCATCTTAGTCCACCTTCTATTGTTTTAACGCCCAATTTTTTTTTTCTCTCTTCTTCCAAGCTTTTGTTTTATTATGAAAGGTGTGTGACGCCCATTTTAAGTTATTTCTCAGGAGTTTTGCGCTTCTAAAAGTTGTGTTTCATGAATTATTCTAACTTGTCTCAGGTCATTTGAACATATGACCATAATAGAGGTCATGTTTTAAGGGCCCTTTTTACACGAACCACTTTTTTAGTGGTTGAGTTCGACTGCAAAATATAGTTGGCGTGTGGCTCGTGTGGAACAGTCTCACATGTTTCCATAGCAGTACATTTTGCAGTCGAACTCGACCACTAAAAAAGTGGTTCTTGTGACAAGACCTCCTAATACTTTGTCTACGCTTCAACTAAATGCATTTAATTTTGTTTAGTTGAATCGTACGGAGTCCAGGTAAGGACACTATAGGATAAAAAAATTGGCTTCATTATCTAATATCGGAACATAATTATGAAATACAAAATCATTGTTTTGTTACATTAATTCATTACATTGATATACACATTTAAGGTACTGCGTTTGAATACATGTATTTACTCAATATATTCAGGTAATTGATTGATTATATTTTAATTTGAAAAATGTTTACGTCCTTAACATGACTCTGTATAACATTTACGAAATAAATACATTTAACTTATTAGGTGTAGACCCAAGGTATATAATTACCTAGTACACACCTGATAATTTAAATGCATTTAAATAATAAACGTGTTCTACAGAGCTCTGTGAAGGGCAAACAAACAATATGTCGAATTCAATTTATTCAGTTAATAATCTCAAAATATTGAGTTAATACTTAAATATAAAGTATTGACAAAATATTGATTTAGTATTTCAATTTAATATATTAATAAAAGTCAATTTTTATTTGGTTCATGTCCTTAACTGGATTCCGTATAATTCACTTAAACACATTTAAATTGAACTCATGTGTGGACAAGGTATAAAGCCTCGTTTTCACGGCGATAGTTCTATCGTGAGAGTAGCTGCCATGAAAGTTGTGATAGTTCACTTTCACGATATATCAACTGTCTACACATCTTGAAGTAACGTGATAGTTCTATCATGGCAGTATGACGTCTACTTCATAGATATCGTTGAGTCAACAACAGTGTTGCCTCTCTCTCCCTACAGAAGCCAAATTTTCCTATAAAGTGGATATTTCCCTATAAGCGGTCACACAACTATTACTATCGCGACAGTATTATCAACTATTTAGTCAAACGAGATAGTTGTGATAGTGCTATCGCGACAGTGTGATAGTAACTATCATGTGGTTTTCACGATGATAGTTCTCGCGATAGTTGCTGCTCTCATGACAACAACTATCGTGACAACTATCATCGTGAAAACGGGACTTAAGAGTAGGCTTGGATGAGACTCTCAGCTAGTAAAGAAACGCAATGAGAGTGGATAACTTATAGGATTCTCACAAGATATTTAGAAAACTCATATCTGTCTCTCAGACAGTAAATAATAAAAGTATGCGGATGTTTTTCTCTAGAAAGAGACAACATTAATTATCAGATAAGTTAACTTTGTTAAGAATTTCACGTAGAAGTTGTTATAAATCCTTCAAAACAAAAGTCCAAAAATTGTATTCCCGGATCCTGACTTATCTTGATATGTTTGAATCACATTCATGAAATGAAGTACATTGTTTTTCTTTTTCAAATAAAAATGCAACATGTGTTTTCTGTCCTTTTATTTAATCAATGTTTTTCTACTTATTATTATTATTATTATTATATCAAGAAAAAGGAGAGTTCTAGCCATGAGTTTCGTGGGTGGCCATTATCTTTTTTTCTCTCTTTGTTAACAATTGATACAATAGAATGACTCTTTTGTTGTTGACTAATAAGAAAAAATGTTTTATCTGACGACTCCGATTACAAATTGTGGTTTTTCTTTTATATCCTTTGATACGAGATTTTTTTTTTTTTTTGGTTGGTTGAGTTAGTAATAAATTAATAATCTAAAATGAAAAATGAATTGAAATTCCTCAATTCCCAAACTGTCAAGTCAGAATTTAATTGTTAACAAACTAGAATTTGTCCGGATGTTTAAGGGGTTTTATTGACACTTGACACTGGTTTTTTGCTGTTTTTTCTGTTTTGCTTGTCTGAAGTTTCTGAACTCAAAATGTAAACACAGAAGAGAGAGAAGAAAAAAAAAAGCTTCTCTCAATGGAATATCTTGTTTTGTTTGTTTCTTTTTTGTAAGATAAGGTTTATTAGATGAGCTATATATAAGGATATAGTTGTATTTATACTACGACACTGATGATATTATTTTGTCTGTCCACTTAGGTCCACTATATTTTCACCCCTTTTTTGAGGGGGTTAGGCGGCGGCGGCTGTTGTTGTTGTTGATTCTGAAGTTCATCGTGATTGTGTGTGTTTTCAAGTTGTTTGTGTTTTTGACATTTTTGCATCCATTGAGATAAAGAGTATAGCCCTAATATGACTATAGTTAAATGTGGAGTGGCTAGAAGGGGCCACTGTAGTTATAGACGATTTGTTTGAACTGTAAACAATGTGATTGCTACTCTTCTTATTTAAAGATAGATGGCTGGCTGCTTGTCAACTGAAGTGTTTCTTTTGAGCTTTTTTTTTTTTTCATTTATCTGTAGTTTTATCATCATCTCTTGAGAGCTTTTTTCTTTTAACTGTAATAGAGGTTATTTGAATGATTGTGTCTTGAGAGTATCTTATTTGAGTGTTTCTTGAGAGTTAGATATATCTGAATGTGTCATGAAAGTTTGCTAGATATGAATGACATTTCTTGAAAGTTTGCTATTTCATTGTGATATCTTGCTTCCTGAGAGTTTACTGTTTTAATTTCATTTGAGTTCCTGAGAGTTTATTATTTTAATTTCATCCAACTCTTTGTGAATTTGCTATTTGAATGTTATTGATTCTCTTGAGAGTCTTCCATATGAATATTTATTTCTTCACTGGTTGGCAGTGATTGTTTCTATTCAAATGTGTTTTGAACTATTACTGTTTGGTTCCTGGGAGTTTTCTATTTTAATGGGATTTTATTCTTCCTGAGAATTTGCTATTTGTATATGATCTAACTCTCTGAGAGTTTGCTATTTGAATGTAGTCTGACTCTTTGTGAGTTTGCTATTTGAATGAAGTCCGACTTTCTGAGAGTATGCTATTTAAATTGTGATCTGACTTCCTGAGAGTTTGCCATTTGAATGTAGTCCGGCTTTCTGAGAGTTTGCTTTTTGAATATAGTCTGACTCTTGAGAGTCTGCTATTTGAATGTAGTCCGGCTTTCTGAGAGTTTGCTATTTGAATTGTGATCTGACTTCCTGAGAGTTTTTTTTTTTTTTTGTAAATACTTTTTTTGAAAGCTTACTATAGATTTTTGAAATTGTGTCTTGATAGTTTTCTGGAGCGTTTTATATTTGAATAAATCTACTGAAACATTTTCCTATCATTAAACACAATGTCTTGAAAAACTGACTTATTTGAGAATTAACTCTCAAAAGTAGAGACGTTTGTTGAACAATAGAAGAAAGAAAGGAGCTCTTCTTCTCTGAAGTGCATAAAGAAATATTATATCTAATGTAATTATTATCAGAAATTGATACGTGATCCATGTCTCTCTCTTATTAATGTTGGATTGTAGAGCGGAACGTTTTCGTTTTGTGTTGTTTTTTATTATTTTTTGCTCTAAAATTCTACAGAAAAGAAGAAAATTTTCATTTTTTTGGAGGGGGGGGGGGGGTTTGTAAGAGAGGGTTCCAGTTTGCAGTTTGTTCTTTTAAAAATTGCTGCTATTATATTCATTACAAATACAATGAATGGTATACTGTATAGTAATAATATTGGCAGACGCCAAAAACTCCATCCATCTTCTTAAATCTCATTTTTTTTTCCTCCAAAGAACACACTTCTCTCATCGACTTTGAACCCATCTGAAGTGATTCCGTTTCAAACGATTTCTTCTCAAATGACAACGATGATTGGGAGCTAGAGGCTAGCTATTACAAATATTACATTAGTGTAGAGGTGGGCCCGGCTCTAAGGAAGTAAGAAACTCCAAAAATAAAATGTCTACAGTACATTTTCTACATTTAGCGAGCTAAAAATCCCTGAAACCAGAAAAAAAATTATTTTTTTGAAAAAAACTCATCAGCTTTCGGATTGAAAGTTGAACTCTATCGAGTTTAATCGTAAAATCCGCTCTCTAATGAAAAAAAAAAACCGGTCCTGAAACTAAGCGGCCCATCGGGGGATGGGGATGTCCGATAGGCCAGTCCGGCGCTTTCCACCGGAGACAAAATGAACATCTTCCGCCACCAAGTGGGGGGGGGGGGGGGGGAGGTTGGAGAAATTGCTTTCAGTAGTGGTAACTGATAAAGGACGGATCCCCCAAAAGGCCAAATTATCATAAGTGCATACTCCAACCACATTACAACAGAAGCATTTTTAGCCTCTACCTCCAACCGTTGGTGTTCGTTTGAGGTGGAAACCACTTCTTCTCATCCGCTGCTTGCCTTTTTTTATGCTTTAATGCTTTTTTTTTTTTTTTGGCCTTTTTTATTGGGATCTTTCCTTCCTCCATTTTTTTTTTCCTCTTCTTTTCCTCCCCCACTTTTTATGATTTTTGAATTTGAAGTCATGTTTTAGGTTTTGATTTTGAACTTGACGTTTATTTATTCGGATCATTGAATGCTGTTTCTATACAGTATATATATTTTTTTTATTGTGTTGAAAAGTTTCTGCGAATTTAATATCACGGACTTTTACAGAATTCTGGATAATACTTACTGTATATAAAGCTTTTATATAAATTGGATGATGTCATAAAGAAGTAGTAGTAGTAGTAGTTGCACATCATAGTCTGAATTCAAATGTAGTAGACATAGGGTTAAGTCCTTACGGTGGTTTATTTCAACGTTTCAGAAAACATCTTTACGAAAAAAAAATCTAAAAGTTCGTTAGAAATTAGAAAAGTAAATGGTGTTGTCTTGTATATTTCTATTTTTCAAAATAAACTTTTTATGGCAATTGACACATTGAATTTTGACGTTTATTTAAACCAAGTTTGATGTGCAAGGCCTTGTTTACATTGGGGTGAAAATTTGAACTTTTTTAAAATTTCAACTGGTGAAAAATTGAACAAACGTGGGCTTTGCCTATGATAGTGAATAGGCGGGGCCACGTTCTGTCTATTTTTCACCAGTTGAAATTTGCAAACAGTTAAAATATTCACCCAAATGGAAACGAGACTTACAGCGAAAATTAACATTTGTTAAACTTATATTTTTTATTTAAGTTTAACAAATGTTAATTTTCATTGTTTCCATTTTCGAAAATAACTATTAAGAGACCTACATTATTTTTTAAAAAAAATTACGCCGAGGCTAGCTCACAATGCTTTTATATCGAGCACAGTCTGCCATGCCTATGAAGTTACAAAGACAATGGGCTTGTTTCATCAAAATGGCCAAATCCAGCCCAGACTTTGGTTTTTATATACAGTATATCCCACGCCGGGTCATTGCACGTGATCATTTAGTTTCAGAAATCTCTAAAGTGGGTGTTGTCTGGCCTGCAATTCCATCAGTTCTCTGCAACCATATGGCAGCCCTGCGTACCTTCGCAAATGAGGCAGTTTTCGTGTACACTACTACAGATGATGACAATACTGACGGCACAGACAGGAGCAACAACAGCACCAGTAGCGGATCTGGTACAGATGGCTAGTGTCTACCAACCAGACTGCCATGAACTTGTCAGCGATCTACAATTTACACTTAGTCTAACACTTGCCCTCGGGCACCCCAGTTTGTATTGTTTTCTCATTGTGTCTGTAACATAGACTGTTGTATGCCCTTGGGCATGAGTGGCCTAAAGCCTATTGGCGGGTTGGCCGTGGTAGTAATTTGCAACACATACAGTATATAGGTGTCTATATTTATGTTCACGGAGTTACTACATTTTTAACGTTGGTATTACTATTTTACGTTTGCAGCATACTCTTCCCACTTTGTTTTTCCTGCAAACAACCTGCTACAACCTTGCAGTCGCGCCGTTATGTAGAACCCATTGATATCAAGCCTGCAGAAAAAGCCACTATGGTTAGGTTTATGGTTGAAACACATCATAATTTTATTATTTCACCATCCTATAAACAAGCAACATAACTACCTTCAGTCTGCAAAATCATTTTTTATGACTGGTGGTCGCCATATTGCAAAGAAAAATACGATCACAACCATAAAAATCGTGACTGCGGTTAAGTTGTAAGAATTGAAACCAAGTGCAGACACACAAAAAACGCTGTGTAAAATGATTCGTCTGCTTGCAGAACTGAAGTTTCTGCAAACGCGTGCTCCTGTATTTGCAATTAGCCAATTAATTACACCTTTTAATAATAAAAAGCTTAAGTTGTTTAGCCTTTTTTTTCTTTCCCTGTTTATATTAAGAAATAGAACAAGACGAGAGAAACTTGCAATTTTATCTAACTTAGGGTCTAATCTTGCTTCAATGTTGAAATGGGCTTTTTCAAAGTGTCTCTCTCTCTCTTCTCGTTCATTAACCACACAGACAAACATAAAACACAACGACAACGTTAAATTACGGGTTCTTTTTCGTATTGAATGAAATAAAACCCCAACTTATAGGACACCCAGCCCCGCCCCCTCCCCCTTCCTCCTAACAACAAAATTACTTCCACCTATAAAAGACACTTTTATCTTTGAAAATGTTGTCTGGTGTTAAGAACTTAAGACATAAATGCAGTCATTTCTTATTTTGGAAGACATTTATGTAAGATTCGGACCCATCCATCAATCCACCCACCTGAGCCCACCCCCCTTCCCCCTTCCCCTCCCAATTGAGTCCACACTTTTTTTTTTTGATTTTGTTTGTCTTTTGAGTTGATTGACCTGATAGTTCTGAAATTGTGTCCGCCTTTTATTATAATTCTATCATAAATATATTGACTTTCAAATTGTGGGCGAGTTGTTTATCAAATCAATTTCTATGAAACAACACAAGATGGCTGCCATGTTTTTGTGGGGAGGTTTGAATTATTAAAACGTCAATATGGTGTTTGCGTGTTTAAATTGGAGAGAGAGAGAGAGAGTTGTTGGACCCTATCTAGCCCCTTAGTGTAGTTAGTCCCTTTTAACATTTGCGTGCCAAATTGTAGTTATGAAGTTTTTGAGTTTGGATTCAGAAATGCATTGGGCATACAAATGTGGTCATGTAGGAGGAGGTAAGAGAGGAGAGGGGTGGGGGTGGAGGTCAGTATTTTCCAGGTCATATATTTATTTAATAATCGATATAATATCTACACACAAAAATAGAAAGGTTCAGAGCAGTGTAACTAATGATAGGATTTCTGTAATTGTTTGGTTGGTTTACAAGAACATTTTTTTTGGCGAAATGGAGGGTCTAATTTAGGTACAAAGTTTTATTTAAAAGCAGCAAAAACTGTCTTAAATCAATCAAATGTTTGTTGGCCTGTTCAATATCATGATCATGTTTTTGTTCATGGCGAATCTAAATGAGGCTTGCATTTCCATAACGTTGTAAATGCCACATAGGATGAAATACGTTTTAAATCGAAAATAGGTTGTAAACGCCTTTTGCTGAGGGAATTTTGCTAGACACGAAAGTGCTGTTTCTAGTGGTAAACAACTGAACTAGAATTGTTGTGCAAGTCATAACGTTGTAACAGACAATATAGCAATTCGAGTGACAATGTGGCAAGTCACTTAGACAGGTATTTAGAAATCGGGAAGAACTTCAGTTGGCTCCACCGTTGTTATTACGACCAACAACTTCTAATTGATTTGTTGTGTGGTTCGACGTTGAAAAGGGCGGAGCATGTGAGGTCAGACTACATAACCAACCAATTCGAAGTTAGGTTCGTCATAACGAGGGCGGAGCCAACTGAAGTTTTTCCCGATTTCTAAATGCCTGTAGTCACTGGTGTTGTAAATGCCAACAATGTCGCTATAGTGATAACTTGTCAGAAAATGTTGCATGTTGGCATTTACAACGTTTTTTTTTTTTTTGGAACTGAAGTAAAGTTTAACATTTTTTTAAAAGAAATATTCTAATACTGATTAATAATTTTTAATACGTTTCTCTTCATTTCTTTAGCTTCCTTTGTAAATTTTATTATAATATTTTATGCATTTAATGTATTTGGTTTACTAAATCTGAAAAATTTAAATTTTGGCATTTACAACGTTTTGAAAATAGCATGCTTCAAATATTTCTTTTCCTCTACCCTTTCGTTTACATATTTTTCTTGTGTATTTAGTTTTGCAAAGGAAAAAATATGGCTTTAGGATGTTATTTTGCAGAAAGAATGAGAAATGGAAGGAAATGTTAGAATTTTCTTATGGGATGAATGGAGAGAGAGAGAGAGAGAGAGAGAAAAGAGAAAGATTTGTGTTCTTTTTTTTCCTGTGTGTGGTATTTTTCTACACTGAGTATAGAAATGAGTGTTAATTATGTTAGGAGGCAAAACAAGGGCTAGGTTTTTTTCCTCCTTCTTCATCATCATTTAAATGATGCGTTTCCTCTTTGCGTGAATTGGTTTCAGATCTATTTGCTCTTGGCCTTTTTACATTAGGAGTATGGTAGAGAGGCCTAAAGGATTGGTGTTTTGTTTGTTCTTTTCTATTCTGAAGGTTTTTTCTCTCTCT
This sequence comes from Brachycybe producta, assembly GCA_036925085.1. NCBI lineage: Eukaryota > Metazoa > Arthropoda > Diplopoda > Playtdesmida > Andrognathidae > Brachycybe > Brachycybe producta. Next base: position 4,082,252 of record JAUPFP010000007.1, on the reverse strand, counting down.
AATATTTTACAATCTAGATCGTATTTTTTTGACTACTGGTTAAAAGTTAGTGCGGAAAAACTGTTACTAGGAGAGAAAACTCGAACAGAAATTCGGATGGATCGATGGTTGTCAGTCAGTCGTTTTTGTCTCTGATAGATGTCAGTTCATTTCATTTATTTCATAGGATGAATTTTTCTCTCTTTTCTGTACAAAAGGTCTCTCTGGAGAATTTTTTTGTGTGCTAATTCATCACTATGACATTACTGTAATTGTCCAGTTTTTTTTTTGGTCAAAAAGTAACATTTAGATGACTTGATGGCTCAAATTCAAGAAGGGGAAACTTAACACTTGAACTTTTTACTTTTGAACCATCTGAACAGGGTTCTAGTGGAAGTTCCAAGTTTCCTTTGTGAATTTGCATCCGTGCTTAGTCATTTTATTACAGCTCATACTGGGGTTATACAGTACAGAGTTTGTGTTTGCAGATTTTTTTTTCTCTCAGTATGTTTGAACATAGAAACTTGAATGGTAAATAAATAATGCTAGAAAGGTGTTTTCCAGATGACAAGTTTAAAGATTTCTTCAATTATTTAAATGGAAGTTTGAAATGACAACTTTTATTATAAAATGATTAGGCCTACTTTTAAATTAGTCCAAAAAAATATCAAAAACAAGGTCTGTTTTAAGAATGCAAGTAGATCATTTATTTTGTCCCTGTAGTGTTAGATGGCGCCACTAGCCCTCCTCCCATAGAAATGTACTGACACTCTTCAACTCTTGACTCACCTTTCTCTTTTTTCACGTGGCAAATTTTTAATTACGCCATTGCTATTTCTACTTGGTGCTTTCTCTTCACTTATATCAATTCTGGGTAAGTTTGTCACGTGCTGATAATTAAGGTTGTTTTGGACGCTTTTAGAGCTAAAAGCCTGCATTCTATTTCAATTAAGTGGCGACGAGTGTAGTTTGCCACCTATGGAGGTTGCATGCGCCATCTACCTTGCATTTACACAAGTATTTTTTTCTATGGAGCCCTCTTAAATGATCATAATTTCACATATTTTCAACTATATCAACTTAAAAAGGGCAATGTGATCCATCATTTTAGCTTCTGTGAAACTTTCAGTTTTATCTTAGAAAGTTGCTTCTAAAAAAAGCTGAGTAATTCATTTTAAGAGGCATTATTTTTTCTTCTAAACCTTTGTCTTCGTTCCACCTGATTTTAAATTAAATAACGCTTTCTCTCTCTCTACTCATGCCAAATAAAAGGAGATGAAAAACAAAAGTCTGAAATTCGATTTATGATCTACTTTTGCTCTGGTCAACTCTACACCCTGCGTACGTTATGGGGAAAAGTTAGAGAAAATGAGTGACATGACGAGGAGCCGGGGGGGGGGGGAATGCATTGTTTTTATAGATAATTTCAAGGTCATTCTTAATTTATTGAAGGAAATTTGTCGTCATTTTGGTCTAGAATAATAAGTCTTGAGTCCATAAGCCACTTAGACTTTACTAGAGCCTAAGTTAGCATTAGAACTCAGACGGTTTAAAATGTGTAATCGGCTTATAACACCAACATGGAAACCGTGATTCTCAGAGAATTGCAAATTTAGTTAGAAAGTAGGAGAATAATCTTAAAAAATGAAGAATTTATACATCAAAATATGACCTCTTCGGATAAGAATATAGAAACAAATTCTACTGAATTTCGGTGTGTTTTTATTCTAGAAAACAGACCCAAAAATTATCCTGAAAATATCGGGGTAAAAATATGGTAGACAACCTTGACTTAGGCATAATTCATACAATGAAATAATGCAGTTGCAATGCAAAGGCGCTCTCTACTGAGGTATGAGCATACTGCAGTGATCAGTATAGATTATAATAGTTATGGCCCATTCACACTAGGTTGGTTTATCAGCTGCTGGTTGTAGCCAGCTAGCAGCATAGCTACAGCTGGTGATGATAGCTACGCTAGTGATTTTAAAAGCGGCTGGTGAAGTTGAACATGTCCAACTTTAGCAGCTACCAGCTGGTCATGTGACTCCCTTTCTGCTGCTACCAGTGTGTAACTCCACTGCTTGGGTTGGAGTTTGGGTGGTTAGAGTTTGTGTTTTTGCACGATGGTGATTGGATGACTTGTGCTGCTAATACCAGCAGTGACTGGAGAAGTGTGAACCCAAAGCAGCCGCTGCTTGCTGTTGCTGTTAATAGCCAGCAGCAACCAGCGGCTTGTAAACCAGCCTAGTGTGAATGCGCCTTTAAAGTAATGCAGGAAGTTTAGAAGCTACTGTTCATGTGCGGGGGCACCAATTAAAGTGAGCTTATTGGATACTTTAATGACTGCATTCTGTTTATGCGCATTAGAAAGCTACCTTGAATTGCATTATTGTATGTAAATCGGAGCTTAGTTTTTTCAATGCTGTATACTTACATTAAATATTATGGTAAATTAAAAGTTTACATATAATATAGACACACCTTGTATTTTTAGGAAGCATTTTGAATTGAGGTTGTTCGTGCCAAGTAGGCCTACTCTTTATATAGAAAGAATAATAATAATGAAAAGGATAGAGAGAACGAGAGAGAGAGAGAGAGAGAGAGAGAGAAAGTCAAGCTACGTTTTTGTTGTTTTGTTTTGTTTTGCATTTTGGTGGATTTTTGATTCAAATCGTGGTCACTATGGGTAACTTATTTTGTTAAACAAAAAGAGAAAAAAAAGATCCTTATGTAAAAAGGACAATGGCCCACCCTGAGGACTAACGAACTTTCTCGATAAGTTTGCTGCTCCCAACTTTGTACCTCACTTTCAGCAAACTCAGGTTTTTTTTTTCCTTCCTTTTTTTCTCTTGAGATGATGGTTTTTAGGGGGAGGAGGAGTGAGATGAAAAGAAAATTACACTTTTTTTTCTTCATGCTCTTCTTGGGACAGGTGTTACTATACTTGACTCACCCTGATTCCTCTTACCTCCCTCTTTACTTTATACAGGTTTCCCCTGGGATGAAAAAAGGGATGTCCCTCCCCCTTTTTTTTCTTTCTTTATTCCACTTTTTCAGTTTTAAACACCTTTTTTTTCTAATAATAATAACTATCGACCTTGGGTTTAAAAGAGTTTCTTTGTTGTACAAAGGGGGGGGGGGGAAGGTTGGTTTCTAGTCCATTGAAATTAGTTTTTTTCTCCTGTGATTTTCTGATGAAAGGATATATTTTTGAGTAGAAAAAAAAGTATATAAAATGGTCTAAAAGAGTTGAATAGCTCAATATGTGAATAAGTTGAGAAAAAAGTTTTATGTTTGACATAATTCTCACTTATTGTGACATTTTTGAGGTCTTTTTTTGTGTATTATGTGTATTTTGACATGAGAGACTATGGGCCATGATTCAAGAAGAAAACTTGACACATTTGTACACAGGCAATTAGAAATCGGGACGAACTGAAGTTGGCTCCGCCCCTTTTTATGACGACCGGCAACTTCTAATTGGTTTGTTGTGTGGTTCGACGTTGAAAAGGCGGAGCATGTGACGTCAGACTACATAACCAACCAATTAGAAGAAAGAAAGGGCGGAGCCAACTTCTGTTTGTCCCGATTTCTAATTGCGTGTCATTTGTACTTCGTTCAACAATATATAAAGCAGAAAATTCCAACCCAGAAAATAAATTACATGGGTGTCGTTATTACAGAATGAAAATATTATCATATAATAGTAAATTGTATTAATGTAGCTTATAATGTTGCAACATTTACAAAAAACAAATTACAACAATGGGTGATGGATATTCTCACATAGCCTGGTGAAAACTACAACAGCGCCTTCTAGTGACTTTTATTATGAAAGCCTGTAAGTGCAAGCATTTTTTACCTTTCATACTGTACAGTATTATCTTAGACCAGTACTCTCCAGGACTGGCAACTGTGAAAATCTAGTGTTACGATAGAGTGGTGACCATAGACTTAATATGGTGGTGACAGCAGTGCCACTTTAGTGGGAAAACGTTGTACTATAGATGTCCTATAAGGCTGTACAATAGTCACCAGAAGGCACTGTTGTAGTTTCACCAGGTTATACGAGAAGTCCATCGCCATTCAAGACATTACGAGTTGCCAGTCCCGAAGAATAATGGTCTAAGGTACAACCTTTTTGCACTAAAGTGGCACTCCTGATGCTGCTGCTGTCATTACTATATTCGAACACTAGATTTTCACAGTTGCCAGTCCTGGAGAGTACTGGTCTAAGGTTACGGCTATACCAAGAATTGCGTCATACTTGTCTCAGTCATGCCCATAGCTAGGTGCTAAAGGCACCATTCCCAGACTTTTTGAGAACTTTCGCAATAGATTCAACCTGCCAAAGTCGTTGGTTACCGAAATTATGACCTCTGTAATCAAGGATTCAGTACAGATTTTGAGAAATCACCATCATAATGCTACCCATTTACATAGTTAGAAACTATACCTATTCAATCCCATGTTATTTTGCTTGTAATATCTTAACTGTAATATCTTAAACCTGAATATTTGTTTTCAATGTATGTACATTATTGTATTGACCTGTATTCTGAGTCGCTTGTCGGCTAGTCGCTTCGCATTGGTGACCAAAGAGCAATAAATGCCATCGGGCCGCGCAGAAGTTGGCTCCGCCCTTTTTATGACGACCGGCAACTTCTAATTGGTTTGTTGTGTAGTTCGACGTTGAAATGGGCGGAGCATGTGACGTCAGACTTCATAACCAACCAATTAGAAGTTGCCGGTCGTCATAAAAAGGGGCGGAGCCAACTTCTGTTTATCTCGTTTTCTAAATGACTGTAACTGTGTTAGTTTCTTCTGCGCATGTGTGTAAGTTTCTATAGACTTCTATGTTAAAAATTTCTTTTCTACGTCTCTTCAAAATGGCGGTATACATTCTTTCAAAATGGTGGCTCAATAGAAGTTTCTTTAGTAAAGGGTTCCAATCAAGTGACTTCCTGTCTAACTTCCTGTCACAACCAACCACATCAAAGGAAGTTATTTCTTAAACGAGAATAAATAGCCTCTTAACAAGGTTCCTTCTTAAATTTGGGCCTATGTGTCCTACTTTGGTTAGATTTCATCTCCTTTAAAAATGAAAAGAACCCCATCTTTTACTGTTTTGTTTGTTTGGGTGGAGATTCTTATATTTGGTTGCCATGGTAACAAAGAGAGGGCTTCCATCATTATATGGCTACGAGGCTCTTTTCTTTCTTATTATTCTTCTTCTTGATCGCTTTTTTTTTTTCTCTCTCTCTTTCTCGGGCTTTTCAAGTGGGGTTTTGACGCACAAAATAGTGAAAAGAAAATTTATCCCTCGAGAAATTCTGTCCGAAATTGTGAAAATTTTTTGCTTTTTTCTTTTTCTTTGTGTGGTTTTTCGACTCTTTTTTATTTTCTTTTCAATGTTTTCTTTAGGTATTAATTGGGTTTTGTGTTATTTTAGTAGAAATAATTATATTTCTGTTACCGAGTAAGGGTTTTTTTTATATATTTATTATTATAATAACCTCGTTTCTTCTTTCTCTTTCTCCTTCCTGGAAATATTAAATTTTGTAATTTAGTTTTTGTTTTTAAAGAGAGGGGGGGGGGGAGAATATAAGACTCATAAGAACAGTTGTTAATTCAAGGTTGTCAAGTTCGCATTTTAAAATGGTTATTTTTTGGGTTGTTGTTTTTTTCTAGAAAATTACTAGAAAAAAAAGGGAGAAAAAGAAAAATGGGTTTCGGGTTTTTTTTTTGTTGCACATCTGTTGGTGAACTATTTTTTTGATGTTAAGAAAAATAAAAATTTATTTTTCTAAATGGGATTTAAAACTTTGTAAAAAGTGCAAAATATATATATGTGGTGTTGTGTCGAGATACAAAATTTATGTTACAAATAACAGCTGTGTCTGCCCCGGTTTGTGTGCAAAATTTGAAAATTTGTGGCAACCAATTCATATTTGCCAAAAATGCTGCTTCCAACAACAAAAACCTTAGAAAAATATTGGAAGATGTTTTTGCACACATTTCCGTTTATTTATACTGTATTTCGAGGGTTGCATTGAATTTTACGATTTATCAACAACAACAACAAAAAAACCGATAACTTTTAAAATTTTGATTATTAAAAAATCTGTTTTTTATCAAATTATCACAATTCAAATGTTGACAGGTTTTTTTTAATGTTGGTTTTTAGAAATGAACTATATAAATTTATAAAACACATTAAAGATGGTTTGTGAACATTTTTCAGAAGAAAAAATTATGAGAAACTTGGAAGTGTTTTAAATACTAGAAGAAGAGTATCTCAAACACATATTTTCATGTTGATATCTTTCAAAATAAACTTTTTATAGACCAAAATTTAAAAAAAATATAGATCGTCTTGTTTAAAATTGGGTCATTTTCAAACGCACATATAAAGAGGTAAATCAGGTTGGCCCGCGCAGAATAAAATTTAAATAAATTTTGACCGGAAGTATTACTAACAAAGCAATAAGAAATAGGGTCAGTTTGGTTGGACCTCCCACTTTAGAGGGCCCAACTTGATTAAACCTCATATAAAGTTGATTTTGAAAGATATTCAACATGAAAATATGTGATTGAGAGCTACCCTTCTAGTTTCTAAAAAACATTTTCATGTTTTTTTTTTTCATTTTTCACCTGAAACACAGAATAATCAAGAGTTTGAGAAGCATTTACGCTTTAAACCCACCTCAAGAGGCTACATTACAAAATTACTTCGAAAAATCTCAGCAAAGAGCGCTAGCATCGTTTTTCTATTGAGCCCATAGACCCGATGTTAAAGAAGAAACGTTTAAGTTTTTAAAATACACAGTCGCGGCAGCAGTATGTTTATTTTTCATATTTAAAGTTGTCCAATTTTGATGGTTCAAAGTGCAATGTGCATCTTAAATATATGCTGTTCTCGTGATAGAATGACAAAAAATTAGTAAGTGCAGTTCTATTTTTAAAAACTATTTCAAAATCGCGATTTTTTAACTCTTAATGTTAAACTCCATTGAGTACGCGTTCATAAGCAAAAAAAAACATCCATTAAAATGCTCGTAAAAATAATTTTAAAAAAGCAGAAAAAAATCAGCACGTGCGCCAATGTGTTGGCTTCACTGTGTTTTAATTGTGTTTTTTTAAATTATTTTTACGTATTTTTATCAACATTTTAATGGGTGGTTTTTTTTTGTGCTTACGAACGCGTACTCAATGGAGTTAAACTTAACATAAGTTAGAAATTCGCGATTTTGAAATAGTTTTTAGAAATAGAACCGCACTTACCAATTTTTTGTCATTCTATCACTAGATCAGCATATATTTAAGGTGCACATTGCACTTTGAACCATCAAAATTGGACAACTATGAAATATGAAAAATAAACATATTATTTCCGCGACTGTGTATTTTAAAAATTAATGTTTCTTCATTAACATCGGATCTATTTGCTCAATACAAAAAAACAAAAAAAAAAACGTTGCTGGCACTCTTTACGGAGATTTTTCGAAGTAATTTTGCGATGTGTGTAGCCTCTTAAGTGAATTTTAAAATAATGGAAAGAAACTGGAATAAGAAATAATCGAAATTTATTTTCATTTTTGTCTTTGTTTAACGTTTGAATGTTTGAACGTTTGATGTGTTCACCCTTTTTTTTTCCTAACCACAAAGTAAAAAGTGAATATTATAATATTATCAAACTGTCAGTTTATATATTGATCATAAAATGTTTTTCCTACTATTCTAGTTTATATCGTTGATTCTCCCCCCCCCCCCCCCTCCCTTTTTCAGAAACTTGTTTATAAAAAGTTGTCTCAACGAATTTGATTCAATTCCTAATTTTGTCAAAAGTCGTTTAATTCGTTATTGAGACCACAAATATTGTTATAACTCGTATGGACACTAGAGATGTAAACCGTTCTTTGAGGTTTCTAACGTATGATTTATATAAACTGTCGATTTTTTTTTTTTTTGGGCTGTCATCTTCAGTGAATTTTATTGTCAGCCACAGAGAATGTAAACTTCAAAATTGATAAACCATATTTGCAACTGGTGAAACAACAACATCACAGAAAAGGGTGCATTTGAGAACGAGGCCTTAGGAGTTTTTATTTTTTACTTTGTGATAGGAACATTGTCAATTTGTCGATGTTTTGGACTGTCAACTACTAAAAACAGCAGCAGCAATTGCAGACAGAATACGTGCTGCCCATTTAAGAGTCAATTAGGATGCATTTACCCATGATGCATATTAATCAAGTGGTTCAATTCCAATCAATCTTGCCAATAGTCGGTTCTTTCTAATAATCATTTTACTACGCGAATTACTTCAGTCGATTTAACCAACATTTAACTCAACCAACATTTTTCAAACACCTTCTATATCACTTAGTAGGAGTGGTCGTAGACTAATTAATACCTTGTACACACACATAAGTTAAATGAATTCAAATTAAATGTGTTTAGGTGAATTATACGGAATCCAGTTAAGGACATGAACACCAAATAAAAATTGACTTTATTATTAATATTTTAAATTGAAATTACTAAATCAATATTTTGTCAATAGTTTATATATTATATTTAAGTATTAATCTCAATATTTTCAGAGATTATTAACTGAATAAATTGAATTCGATATATCGTTTATTTGCCCTTCGCAGAGGGCTCTGTAGAACACGTTTATTATTTAAATGCATTTAAATTATCAGGTATGTACTAGGTATTAGTGAGTTCTCAAATGCACCCAAAATGTCCAATTTAGTTAACTTTTATAGTATTTGTGTCCATAGAATGGGTTTAAGCTTAACTTTATTTTAAGCAACGGTTTTAAATATTGCAAAAAAAAAGATCTTTGTTAAAAGCAAGGAAATAAAAAAGGGGTCACTGCGAAATTGAGGTCAAAAAGGTGTTGGTCAGTGAGCAAAGCACATTAGTGTCTTATCTCTCTGATGAATGATCATGGTCATTTTTTGGTCAGCAGTAGCGTCAAGCACAACAGGTTTATATATTATTATGACCAAAAGTCTCTTTTAGGATCTTCCCACCGACAGACATACTGTGTGTGTGTGACATTATTTTCTGGTTGATCTACATTGAATAGGAAAAGCCCGGATATTTCAGTTTGAATGCCAACCAACTGGTTTGCTAGTTTTTTTTTATCTGGCCCTTTTTTGTTGTCATGGGAAGGGAAGTTGGTTTGTAGGGATATTGAAATAGGAGAGGGAGGAGAGAGGTGAGGGAGAGGAGAAGAAGGTCCTGAGGAAAACCAGAGTGAGATAGAGAGAGGGACCCCTCTCAATACATTATTATGTTTAGTTTCGCCTCGTTGAAGAGTGAAAGAAAGAACAATTGAGGGGGAGTTGAGGGTCTGGAGACGGGTTTTTTGTTGTTGTTTTCAGAGGGAGGAAATGGGGGGACATGATGATGGAGGGGGGCAACATTTTTGAAGTTTATTGTAATTTTGGGAGCTACAGGTTTTTGAGTCACGCACAAGTCATAGGGAAATTCAAAATCTGGAGAGAAAATATGGGGTTTCTAATACTTCAACAAAAAGTGGTTACCTTTTTAATGTTGCTGTATATCATCTCAGGTGTGTTCAATTTCAGTTTGGACTGTTCCAGATAAATTTATGCTCAAATTCAAAGTAAAAAAAAACATGGCACTTGGACTTCATTTCGTATATATTTTGACAAAGCAGGATTTCAACATAGATAAATAAACTCTTGTTCAAAAAGTTCAAAATGAAACAGGGTTTTTTATTCAATGTTGGAGCCCTGTTTAGAGAAAGGGTTTAAGAGGAGCTCCATAGAAAAACACTTGTGTAAATACACGGTAGATGGCGCCTGCAACCTCCATAGGTGGCAAACTACATTCGCCACTTAATTGACAGGCAGTTAAAATTCGGGGAGAACATCAGTTGGCTCCGCCCTTGTTATGACGACCGGCAACTTCTAATTGGTTTGTTGTGTGGTTCGACGTTGAAAAGGACGGAGCATGTGACGTCAGACTACATAACCAACCAATTAGAAGTTGCCGGTCGTCATAACAAGGGCGGAGCCAACTGAAGTTTTCTCCGATTTCTAACTGCCTGCCTTAATTGAAATAGAATGCAGCCTCCTTTTAGCTCTAAAAGCGTCCAAAACAACCTAAATTATCAGCACGTGACAAACTTACCCTGAGAACACAATATAAGTGAAGAGAGAGAGCACGTGTAGAGAAATAGCGATGACGCAATTAAACGTTTGCCACGTGAAAAAAAAGGTGAGTCGAGAGTTGAAGAGTGTCATATGGGAAGGCTAGTGGCGCCATTTAACTCTACAGGGACAAAATTAAAATGATCTAGTTGTATTGTTAAAAAGGTTCCGTCTTGAATTTTTGGGCGTTTACTATAATTACAAATTTAATTTCCATTGTAACCTGAAGCGAGAAAGTTGAATTGAGAAACGTATTGAATGACCAATTTGTAAACTTTTTTTTGTTGTTGATGATTTGCCAAAAATAAAAACTATAACAAACTTTCGCCATGAATCACACAAAAGTTACGCAATTGGTTTTCCTTTTTATTATTACCATTAAAAACCGTTCCACTTTCAAAAACATACTCGGTCTTTAAAAAACGTTTTAACTCAGTGGCCAACTAGACCTTATTTGTGACATTTTTAGAACTCCTTTAAGATTAGGGGGGAAAGACAAAAAAAAAGTAATGGTCTTAACTTCTTAAGAGAGAACCTTCTAAGAAAAGATACCTATCTTTTTTATTGAATCGTTAAATTTCATCTTAAGTAGACGTTCTTTTTCTAAATGTATCCGTTTTTTAAACATCTTTTTGGAGGTCTTCCTTTTTTTATTAAAAAAAAAACAACTCCGGCATGTAAGCTGTGTTCGGCTACTTAAAACATTAGGTCATCTCTCAGAAGTTGAAGAATTTGAAAAACCCCTTTCTTAGAACAACACTTCCTTCACAATTTTCCATATTTACTGTACAAGTTCTACTTGTAGGTCTCATTTTGAAACGTAGGTGTTCTGGACACTTATCTTCGCAAAAGTGCTTATAAGTACTTTAAAAAAAAGTCAAGAACCTGTGTGCCTTAATCTTGAAATGATTTTGGCAAAAGATAAATTTAAGAAAAACGTTTGTCTTTTTTTTTTTTTTAAAAAAAAGATTTAATAAATTTGTATTTGTGTTAGATTACTCCTTCCTCTTGTAATTGGTCTTTTACATATTCTCATTTCTTACAGGCAATTAGAAATCGGGACATACAGAAGTTGGCTCCACCCTTTTTATGACGACCGGCAACATCTAATTGGTTTGTTGTGTGGTTCGACGTTGAAAAGGGCGGAGCATGTGACGTCAGACTACATAACCAACCAATTTAGAAGTTGCCGTTCGTCATAAAAAGGGCGGAGCCAACTTCTGTATGTCCCAATTTCGAATTGCCTGTCAATTCTTCCAGTCAGTTTAGATTTTTCTTGGCTCTTCAGATATAAATTAATGATCCACACCTATGCCTAATGCATTTTAAAATCTTAAAATTCGAATTGGTTAAATCAAACCCTGGCCATTGAGAAATTCTACTGAATTCTACTTTTTATTGTGGCATTTTACCAGAAGCGTCATAATATATTTGCAAAGGATCTGATGGTTTTTCAGCATGTCTGGTGATCTCACCCCTTACTATATTTTAGTAGAATTCGCAGTAGGATTCTGCGAAAATTTAAGGGATTTCAATCAAAGTTCGTTCAAAAAAAAAACATTAAGAAAAAAATTCAGTGTTTTAGAGACTTAGGGCCCTGTTTCTCAAAAATACAAGTCTTGGAATGCAAGTGAATTCTACGGAGCCCTGTAAAGGACACACTTTGCAAATTCACAATTGTGAATTTTCAATGCATGTCCTAATATTCGAGGCTCCTTAGAATTCACTTGTATTACAAGATTTGTACTTTTGAGAAAGAGCCCTAGAATTACAATTAGTACTCTGCTAGCAGCCAAATAGGCCTATTGCAGAGGGACATAAAAGTCCACATGTAGGATTAAGCATTGTCAAGCACATATATAAAAACAAAATGAATATACAAATGTCAATCCCACAAAACAAAATTATCCTCATTCACCACTTCTTCCTCAGGAAGAGAGTTCCATTGTCTTAGAACTCTATGAAGAAAAAAAGACCATTAATATGAATCTGTCCTAGCAAAAATCTCCCTAATTTTCCTAGAGTCCGCAGCCCTGCAAATGTATAGAGTGCTTTATGAATATCACTGGACTGTGGTTACCAATATCGGACTTGCTAATTTTGAACAAGTTAATCAACTTGTGTATATACTATTTTGAATAATAAGGCCTATAAGGCAAATTCATCTCGAGAGGTAAAACAAAAAAAAAAAGTTTGCCCTGAGGATGAATATTGTAGGCCTCGATTCTGAATAATAATAATAATAAATTTGGGACATCTACGGTCACGGTCAAGTCGTTTGCTGCTTCCATCATCATCATAATATATAATCATCTGGTTTAATCTTTGAATGTGAGAAAATCATTTTCAGTTTTTTGTGTTCAAGTTTATGAGAATCACATTTTAAAGATTCATGAACTCATATTTTTTTATAAAACTTTTTTTTTTGAAAAAACAAAACAAAAAAATTAATTCAGGGCTTTTTTTTCTTCTTCAGTGTCTTCTTCGTTAGTGTTTCTCAAAGTCTGTAAACGTGGCCACACTAGTGTAGTGTGGCCGTTAGTTTTGCTTGGTGTGCCGCGAAATTTTGAATGTTATATTGAATGTCTTCATATAATTTAATATTTTTTTAAATAAATAAATTTTAATTTAATTTCAATTGGAAAAAGCAAAACAAAATTTTCCTTATTGAATGTACGCCCCACTAAGAACAGTGGTTTCTAAAGGATGTCCTGTTGGCACATTAGTGTGCCCTTCCATTTTGCTCAGGGTGGATTGATTTAAATCGCTATCAGTTGATTTGTTTCATTAAAATCAACGTGATTTAAGAGGGCTCCATAGAAAAAAAGACTTGTGTAAATGCAAGGTAGAATAGCGCTTGCAACCTCCATAGGTGGCAAACTACATTCGCCAATTAGTTGAACGAGAATGCAGCCTTTGAAGCTCTAAAAGCGTCCAAAACAACCTTAATTATCAGCACGTGACAAACTTACCCAGAACCTAATATAAGTGAAGAGAGAGCACGTGACGCAATTAAAAGTTTGCCACGTGAAAAAAGGAAAAGGTGAGTCAGACTTGAAGAAGTGTCAGTACATTTTTATGGGAGGAGGGCTAGTTGCGCCATCTAACACTATACGCACAAAATAAACGATCCACTTGCATTCTTAAATAAAAAAAAATTGGCAACACTATAAAAATCAAGTGATTTAAATCATATTTTGAAACTGTTTTGAACTCTTGACTTTACTAAACATTCCAAACTTTCGGAAGTTCCGTTTTCCAATTAGTAGAATACAATAAATAATGTTGTTTGTTTGTTTTGGGTTTGTTTCTTTCTTAATCAGGTTTGAGTGTCCAGCAACAGGAGGTAACATTTGAGGAACAACCACAAAATGCGACAGTTCGAGAAGGAGACACTGCAATATTGCTTTGCGTACTCAGTTCGAACATTCGTAACTGTGGTTGGCAAAGAAACAAGTCCTACTTCGATATGGGTGGACGTTACAATTACGCACCTGATACGAACGACGGACGAGACACTCGTAACTGTTCCATTCAGATAACTAATTTCAATAAAGTTTTGGATGGTGTCGCTTGGCAGTGTGTCATTCCTGGGAATAGCGATAGGCAATCGCAGACTTCGAACGAAGCATATTTGATTTCATTGGGTACGATTAATAATTTTGTTAAACCATTTTTCTGTATGTGTACTGTGTATTCTAATAAATGAAGCTTTAAAAAAATCTGGGATTCTTCAGAATAGCGATTACATTAAGGTATGCCGCTTCTAATACGACAATTTAATAGCTCACAATGGTAATGGCTCCGCTTCCTACGCGAGCGGATATTGATTCTTGCACTACACTGTACATTTTTTTTGTAATTTTAAATAAATATCAATCAATTACAAAATAATCAAATAACTATTTTAATATTAAATCAAATTATTTAAAAACTTGGGGTGCCGCAGACTTCCTGCTAGGGCTGTAGGAGTCGAATTACAAATTACAGGAGTCAGAACCGGAGTCAAACAATTATGTAACGACTCCACAGCCCTACTTCATGCATCAAGCTTACGGTAGGTAGCCTAACCGAAGTAAACGGTACCAAATCTACTTAATACTAACTAAAACTACTGGGTACACCTTTGTAGTTTTTAGAAAATAATGGAAAAATGAGTTTGTATTAGATGAGGTCCGAGAATCGAACTCGTGCCGCTCGTGTAGTAGGATGCGGAGACGCATTGGTGCTATAAAAATATCTTATCTGAAGCGGTCCATACCTTAACGTAGGCGCTATTCGAAAGAATATCTCCCCAAAAAAATCGATCAGTTATTATTGCGCTTTCACTTCTGATTCCTATTTTTCCCTCCCAATTGTTGATCCCGTTTCTCTCGCTCTCTCCTTTCTCTTTCTGTGTCTCTCTTTCTCTGTTCTTGAACAATTAAAAGTGCCTTTGTTTCCACATTTTGCATCTATTTTGGGGCCATCTCTCGGGACAGTATTTTCATTAAATGTATTTTCATGAAGAAGAAGAAGAAGAAAAAACCGCCAAAAAATGAAGCATGTCCCAGAAATTTTATTCTTTTTTTTAATTCCTCGCACCTTTTGATTTTTTGTTTTCTATTTTTTTTCTGCATCTTTTATTTTTTTTTTCTATATTTTAAATAATTCTTCAATGTGTATCGTATTTGAAAAGTGTTTTTTTCATTCGTTTTGCTCGTTGTTGTGACGGCCATTTTTTTTCTCAAAAAAAACAAAATCAAATCTTCGTAAATGTGTCTTCTAATTCTACGTGATTGAATGATGATGATGTACTTCTTCAAACAAATAACCTTCTCCTTTTTTGTTGTTATCCGTATTTCCGTTTTTTTTTTCAAGTTCAACCATCTGAGCCTACAATTCAGTTGAATCGAAACGCGGTCACTCAACTGTCGTATCCTCTTCGAGGCGCAAACGACTTAACCTGCGTCTCGAGAAGAGGTAATCCGGCTGCCGTATTGAGTTGGGAGTTAGACGGACAGCCGCTCGCAGGATTATACAACGCTCATCCGATACATCAGTCCGATCAGCAACGTCTGCCAGGACAAGTGGAGAATCCACTTTACGATGCAGTCCTCGAGTTCGATCTCGTCAATGAAGGGGTGAAACTCGATCGGGTCAAACAGTTAAAATGTGTAGCCAGACATCCATCGTTTCGTTCACCGGTTTCGACGATTGTGACCATCACGAGAGATTGTGTGTAGCTTTATTGACAACACAACAGGGTTGGAGGAAAAAGAAAATCACAATATGTTTTCAAAAATCTCAGTTACTTTGATTTAAATCAAGTAATTTAATTTATAGAAAGTATTGTTTTCAAATTTGATTAATTACAATGAGAAAGTCGTTTAACATTGAAACGGATTACACAAAAAATCTGTTAGCACGAAATATATTTTTGGTCTGATTCAAGCCGTCCAGAGAAGCATGTGGCAAAGGGACAATTTTTTTCCAAAATGCATTAAAAAATATTATTTTTTTAATTGGTTTATTATGATTTATTAAAAATCAATATAAACTCTGAGTGAGATAATTAAAATTTATTCAATATGCGAAATATACAAAAACCCGTTTAACATGGAAGCGGTTAATACGAAATATATTTTCAGTCCTTTGAAATAGCATAGAAATTCTTCACGAAATTCGTTTAACACGACAAAATATTCCAGTTCGTGTTAAACGGTTTCCACTTTAAATGCAATGCATTTAAAATAAAGGAACGAATGATGTTAAAATTTGATTCGCATAAAAAAATTTAAATAAAAAAAATTATTTCAAAGCAAAGAAAACGTGATTTTAATTTAAACAACCCTGTTGTATTTTGTCGCAATGCCGATGGCACACGAAATGACTCGAAATTTGCAACCTCCAAAATCGCTTGATTTTTTAGATCCTACGAAACGAGTCGAAGCTTACGTCGAAGGTTCGAATGACTCGACTCTCGAAGTGGAATCGGATCGTAGAGTTACTTTGAGTTGCATCGCCGACGGCCGTCCGACTCCCACTTACGAGTGGCAGTACAGAGTGGATTCGACGGTCGAATGGGAGTCGTACGAGAGTGGACAGAATGTCAGCGTTATTGGTCTCGGCGGTCAATTTCGATGTCTTGCTTCCAACAGGTTGAACACTACGCCACAGCAGCCGTCCGCGCAAGAGATTGTCCTCAAAGTGAAGAGTGAGTTGTTTTTTTGAGTTTATTTATTTTTTTTTTACATTTATATAATAAATTCTTCGTTCTGATTTTTGGTTTTTTTATCTCTTTATTTTCTTGACTGTCCACGAGAGATGGCTTTTTTGATATGTAAAAAAAAAAACGATGCATTAATATCGTGAATCCCTAATTCTATCTTTCCGATTCATTCTTTACCTTGATTTTTCCTTAATATCGATCGTCGTTCGTAAACGATACAAAATATGGTTTCATTTCCTCTTGTTTTTTTTGTTTTTGTTTAAATAGCAGCTGTAGAGTCGAGCAACTTCGGAATTGTAATCGGAATCGTCATTGCTGTGATTGCGGCAATCGTTATTTTACTTTTGATCGTCGTTTTCTTGTATCGAAGAAAGTCTTGGATATTTGCACGTACGGTTGAGCGAGATATTTTTTGTTGTTGCCATTTTTATCGTTTGAAACTTAAAAATGATGATGTTTTGTGGTGGTTTTAATTTACAGCGAAACCGGTCGATTCTGCCGTCGATAAGTAAGTATATTTTGATTTTTTTAGAGAACCGATTCTATCATTTCAGCTAATGTTACAACGACAATAGTTTTTTTAGTAAAGTGGGTTGGTTTAAATCGCGATTTGGCGGTTTTAAAATGTAAATGGCTCTCTCTCTCGAACTCGTGATTAATTATGTCTTTCAAGTGCAAAATGAACAGAAACTTGAATGTTTTTTTTAGAAACTGGAAGAGTAGCTCAATCACTTGAGGGGTATTTTCGTTTTGATATTTTTCAAAATAAGCTTTTTATTTGAGTTTGTAAAAGAGATGATACTTTAAACAGAAAAAGGTTAATTTTGAAAGATATCAACATGAAAACATACTTAGTTTCTAAACCACATTCTAGTTTCTCTTTAATTTTCCTTACAGAGTTTGAAAGTCAGCTGTTCTTCTATGAAGAGCTTTTATTAACGTTTTAATTAATAAAAAAACTGGTTTCATCATTAAAATCAGTGATTTTAATCGAATTTTGACATTTTTTAAGATTTTTTTTAAAAAGTGAATATTTTCTTTTTCGTGAAATACGTTTATTACAATAATATGCCTGAATTTTCAGTTAATAAAAGTGCAATTATATTTAAGAAATTTAAAAGAAAATCTTGATTTAAAATAAAATAAGTTCTATAAAATCTGATTTTCTTTGTATTTAAAAAAAATTATAACTTTATCCACCTTTGTTTTTAGGGATGCCGAAGCGGCGAACGGTGTCGATCCAGACAAACCGGACGAGAAAACGGCGCTCTCTCAAGAATCTCAATATGAGAATGTTGGAGTGAACGGAAAAGACGAAGAAATGAACGGGAAGAAACCCGGTGACTCTCCCATAAAGGTAAGTCTTGCCTTTTTCTTGTATTTTTATATTTTGCAAGGTTTTTGACAATTGGGTTTTGTCGTTCGTCATCTGAAATGTTTGATCGTCACTCGGTGGTGGTTTTTTTTTACTTGGGCCGTTGGATAATTGGGACGGGAGCGAATAAATATGGATGTGTTTCATTATCATCTTTTTTCTATACTTGTTGCACAAAATAGTTTACCTGTAGTATCTTTTTTTAAAAAAAAATTGGGAGAACCGCAGGCCGAGCGACTACCTGGACCTACTTACTTGTCAGTAAATAACAAAAGTTTGTCTTTGTTGTGTTGTGTTTGTCGTTTTCTTCAACAAATAAAAAGGAGAGTGACGAGAAAGAACCTTCTTCTCCAGAGAACAAAGTGGAAAACTCGCGCTAACTCATAGCGCCCCCCTCGCAGAAGCGCAATTAAACAAAGGTCAGCTATCGGCACGGCACGCTTAACTCCCATTCTCCTCTGATCTCACCTTCCTTATTTTTCTTATCCTCTTTTTTTTACTTTTTCCTTATTGTCTTTATTAACTTTCTTTTTATCACTACGTTTGCATGGAACAAAATCGATCGGCAGTGAATTGAGTGGAAACTTAATAGTTCAAAGTAGTTGAGTTGCAGTTACTTACAAAACATTTGAAGAACGTATCTTTAAAAAAAGCACCTAAAAATTATTTTAAAGTGCTTTGAAATGTCGTGAAAAAAGCCTCATGCTGGGTACAAACGATCAATTCTAACTTGTCAATTCTGGCTTTTCAGTTTCACATTGCGTGTGTGGTGGGTTTTGTTAATTTACTTCTAACTTTTATTGCTTTTCTGTCTGTGTTCAAATGATCTGCTTTGTCAGAAATCGGCTTTAATTTTTAGATTAAGCTGAAGGAAACTGGATGGCGTGTGAGGCATAGATTGACAAGCTACAATTTGAAAACATGCATTTGTTCAATTTTAAAGCTTTCGAATGATGGAGGAAAATGATTCATTAGTTTAAAAAAAAAGATAAAAAAATAGGCTTTGCCCTTGTTCAATTTCAAAAGAATATCAAAGAAAAACTAAACAAATGATTTCAACGTCTGTGGTGATTTTGAGAGTCAATTCATTATTTAACAAGCCAGGATGGACAAGACAGAATTAATCGTCTTCTAGCCTCAGAAGTGTTCACTGAATTACAAAGTCTTCAAATTATCAGAAGTGTTATTCAGAAGTCCCCAAAACAATTACCAAGGCAGACTAAAAAGAGATTTAAAAGCAAAGTACTTTGAAAGGTCCTACAAAGAGTAGATTGGTTATTTTGCAGTTGAGAAACAACTTTAAGAAGAAATTGAAAAGTGTTAGAAACCAAACAAAAAATATGATTTGGAGCTATTTTTGATAAGACGATATTACTTAAGTAAGTTTGAAAAAGGCCTATAATTTGAGTACTTTTGATCACTCTGTTTTTTTTCTTATCCTCGACATCTGATTCGTTCAGGGCCGATTCACACTATCCGATTAAAGCACAGTACAGGCTTGTGAAATGCTGACTTTCTTAAATACGTTGAATTTCAATTGAAAATCTCTAGTATGATATTTGACCACAGTCAACCTGATGTAACCGTATATAGTGTGAATCGACTATCAGTAGTGCTAAATAAAGGTATTGTACTCCTCAAGTGAGCACTAACGATATACTGCTCGTTAAATGTATATTTTTCGCACTCGGGAAGGACATGCAACCTAAAACTTTGAATTACTAAAGTTCTATGTTTATTTCTGTATCCGATTATTATAAGCGGCAGTTACATCACTGAGATATGAATATAATTTTTCAATTTTCAATCGTTTCCAATTTTCCAGTTTATGGAAATCATAAAAAATATTTATTCTTTTAATTTTTTTTTTATAAAATATATAAATAATTGTTTGGCATGTAGACCACGTAGAATGGAGGACAATTAATTTACTTAAAAATAAACACAAATAATTAAAAAGATCTACAATATTTTGTGCATGTAAACGTAGCTGGGTTTTTATTTACCTTATATAAATTAAGTGCAAGCTTAATACTAGAAAATCCTTTAGTGCTTGAAGCTATTTCAACTCCAATTCCTTTTTTTTTTTCGTTTTGCTTGCTTTTTTAATGCTTGTTGCTTTTCGATCAATGTGGAATGGGTGGTCAGTTTGGTCAACAAGTTCCGCTTGTTATTGTCCGGTGGTCGTCGCATGATAAGTTTATTTTATGTTCAACGAAATACGTTTTTTTTTTTTTTTAATTTTCATCTTGCCTTCAATTTTGATTGTTTTGAAAATCACTTGTGTTTGATTCATTCGAATTATCTTTTCTTTCTATTGTATATTAACAGAACGACCAGAATGCTAACAAACAACCATCGGAGGTCGTCTACGCTCAGTTGGATTTGGTAAAAACGGCTCCTAAAACAGTTAAACCGCAGCCTGAATACGAGAAAACAGAATATGCTGAAATTCGCTTCAATAATAAGGAAAACAAAGTTTGAATCATGGGGTTTTATTTTTAAAATTTTATGCGCGGTTTTTATTTTAGAAAATGAAAACTTTAAAGAAAAAAGCAAAAAAAAAAAACCACAACAACCTTTATAAATTTTACAACAAAAAATGCGTGGCGTTGTTATAATAATGTACATGTTACATTGAAAAATTACTCTTTTACTACTTTATTGACCAAAATGTTCGACTTGTGTCGTCGTCTATCTCTATCTATCTTTCTCTTCATCTATCTTTTAACTCTCAAATATCCTTTTTAAAATCTTTGTGTGAATGTTAATTTTTTTCTCAATGTTAAATGGGCGCAATTGAAGAAACCTGAAATTTTTCTCTTTAATTTTCATTTTTCTCTCTTTCGATCTCTCGCTCGATCTTTGTTATAAGCCACCGTTTGAGCCTCTTCTCAATTGTTATCCTTGAGATGAACTCACGGATGGAGATATTATATAAAAAAAGCTTTTTATGCGGTTGTAACAAGCCTTTATATATATTTTGGAAACATATTTTTAAACAAAAGAAAAACTTAAAAAGAGAAAATCATCTTAGCATATGATTTTATTTCTAGCTAATTTTTTTTAGCTTAAAATTTAAATCAGGTTTTTTTTGTTAGCTTAATTTCATCCATTGTGTTTTTTGTGTCCGTAAAATTAGGTTTCTTTTTAATTTATTACCCTGGCAACTTCTTCATCTATTTAAATAATTAGATGTCATTTATATATTTGTAATTTTACATATAATTTTTTTCAAATCACGGGAATGAATTTTAGTGTTTTGTAAAATGATTAACGGTGGGGAGTAAGGATGTTTCGATTCGATATTGTTCTGAATTGAATTGAATCATTTTTACTCTTGATAGACGGACGTTTTTAGTTAATTGAGATTTAGACAAAACTAAATAAAATGGCCACTTAAAAATGTTTACTATAGATCTTATAATAATAAGGTAAACATTTATGCTTTTTTGCAATAAAAAAAGCTTTTTAGAAGCTGAATTTAAATTCTAGAAGAATTCTAGCCTCTAACCAATTTCTTTCAGTGCAAAAAGCATAATTCTTTTTGTCGTAATTAATAAAGCTGTACAGTAAAAATTCTTGTGTCATTCAAGTGAACTTCATCGAGATATTGTAATTAACTGTCTTAATTGACCAAAAAACGTTCGTCTCTAATGGTGAATGGAAGAAAATTCTTGCAAAATTTTGTGAGGTTTTGATAAGAAATGAATGGTGAGATTAATATTTTTTTCTGTTCAATGTTTTTTTGAACAGTTGCGTAAAAGAAAGAAAAAATACTCCGTCGACTGTATTTTGTAGTTCGAATTGAAATGTATTTTTTGTACATTATTCAAAATTACACAGAGCATTAGTTCAAACTTCGGAAAGTCTTCTATAAGTATGAGAAAATTTACAACAATTAACAGTGAACTTACAATTCATGCATTTTTGAATCTGTGAAATTATCTTCAGAACACAAGAGACGGATATTTTTTTGTTATTCATTTTGTCTATCTTGTATGTGTGTGTGAATGATCTTTTTTTTTTTAAAAACGAAATGGTTCGTTTTTTTAACCAGCAAAAACAAAGAAAGGGAAAATATTTCTGTGATCAGTTTCTCTCAGTACAAACTGGTTTTTTTTACTCATTTTTACTTTTACATTTATTTTTTTTTTGTTTGGTTTGTAATTTAGATTCGTGTGAACGGTTTTTTTTTTTAATTTGTTGTGCAGGAATCTCATTTTTAATGCATAATCATGTTTAACAAATCTGAAATTTATTTTTCTACATTTTGTTGCCCTGTCTGATGATGATAGTTATAAATTATAAAAAAAAATCATGATGATGATGATGAACAAATTCATTCATCATAAAAGCTTACCGTAATTACTTTTTTTGGACAATTTATTGTTGTCACCTTTTACTTTTATTAATTAGATCTTTAAAAATTTTAACGAATGTTCTAAAATGATTGATTTCGATTTCATCTCTACACAACTGAATCTTAAGGCAAAATTATAAAACGTGTCTTTCTATGCTCATAATATAAAAAAACAACGACAACGAATTAAGTTACTGTTTGAAAACATCCTGTACTAATTATTGTCTTAATTAGCTGTACAGGGTTAGTCTGAATAGCTAATGAAAGCTATTTAGGCGTGAATGACGGCCCCAACTCTCGTTTATATACCTAGTTTATGCTTTGACATAACATGCAGTCATGTTATTTTTTTTTTTAATTTGAATAATTACTTTGCAAGCAGCCCAGAGGGCCTGTGACAGATGGACTATTTTAAGTTTTGTTTAATTTAATAGAGAACAAGTAAGTGTAAGTACAGTGGAGTATTTTCAATAATTTAAACAAAAGGTTCTGGCACTATTTTGTTATTACCAGTCTGATCAGACAAAAATGGCACACTTCTAAATTTTTTGTCATTCCCCCTTGACGTTACAAGCTTATTTTAAGAGCGACGCAAGTATATACCGTATCTGAATGTAATGAAAGGCTAAATCTTTATACCCTCGCTCAATATATACGAAGATGCTAGTGTCCTCTTCACACAGAACGGAAAGTCCGTTTTTGCAGGGACGTTTTAGTGTAAAAACCGATATTTAAAATATGTTCGATCAGATGTTTCCCCGAAAGTTCGAACGTAACTCCAATAATGTTTGTACAGATTCTTTATAAGAACTTATTTTTTTTCTAAACTTTTGATTTTATTGTAAACTATTAAAACTCTGTACTTTTCACCAGTTGTTCGATCGAACTTTTGTTAAATTACCACATAATTTTTGAGTTAAACGTAGCTTAATTTAATGTATTGAAATATAATGAGCTCAACATATTGAGGTCAATAATTAGGATTTTCCAATGTTCGTTAAGTTGCTCTATGTAGAGCATATTAAATTAGGTGCAATTAATGTATCAAGTTGTTGGACTAGGTATTAGTTTTTTTATTATTATTATTAATTCGGCTTCTATTCTGAGCTAATAAGACAATTTAGAAGTACAGGGTGTTTTTTAAGTAAGTGTTTTTCACCAACCTCTTTTTAAGAATAATAAACGGATTAAGACATGATCAGAATTGTAAATATGACTCGAGATTATGACAGTACAAAGAATTTTTGGCATTTAAATTATTTGAATATTAGTGAAGTTTTGAATTAAAAAACAACTGCCAATGCGGCTCGTACATTCTAAATTTGACAAGTACAAAATGGCACAATTGGAATGCTTAGAGAAAAAAAAAGTATTGAGAATTTTTATATTTATATAAAAAAAATATATAAATCGCTATTTTTTTCAGTTATAATTGATTAAATCGAAATCGATTTGAAAAACAATGAATTCTAATTTTATGAAAATGCTCATGTCGTAATTTCGGTGTTAAAAATACATAATTAATCTCTTAGAATCATTGTCTTCTGTGTGTGTTTGTGTGTAGTTTTTAACAATTTGCCTAAGCGTATAAACACGTATGAGGGGGGGAAAGATGACAGTATTATGAGTATATTCGATTCGAACTGTTTTGTGTGCATCGTAATATTTGTAATGTTTCTTGTATTGTAAATACACTTTTGTTCATATTCTGTAAACATTGTAGTCTCCTTTCCCACATTGCTTTAATTATAATTTTTTACTCAAAAATAACTAAGACAAAGAAAGTATAATAGTTTTCGTGTCGTGATTTACACAATCACTGATGGTTAAATTTTACTAATTTTTGTTCATTGAAAGGGAAAAACTTGTCGATAGATTTAATCGAGCAGAAGCTCAAAGAGCTGGCTTACAAATACAGTTTGCGAACTGTTCTAGAGCTGTTCGCGAACCGGTACAAAGTTTGCTCTTGATTCGGTATATCAAAGGGTTCTCGAACAGCTGCCGGGCAGAGAATCCTATCTAGACGTGAGATTGTTTCGCCAGTTGATAGTTATTAAAATTATTACATCTTCACCGTTCGATGACATCTTTAATAAAGCACGACCTCTTGACGAACTAGCAAACAAAATCTCGAGAGCTGTTCGCTATGCGAACGCGCTAATTTTTTGGTGTAGACGTTATGCTCTTAACAAGTTCCCAGGCGGTTCACAAACATCTAATTTTGGTCTATTCGCACCTTTACATTGTTAAAACCAATGCGAGCAACTGTACAAATATGGTCGAATTTTCAAAATAATCTAACATGCTCTTTTTTGTTCGTTTTTCAGTTGCATCAACTTTTGAATGTTCTAAGCAGAAATAAAAGAATCACAAGTTTGACTTTCGTCAACTGCATTGGTTTCACATGTCGGAATCTATACTATGTTTTTTTTAAAGTATCTTTCGATACATTGTAACAGTTTTAAGATGTAAAAAGTAAAGCATTTACTAATTCGTGACATTTTGCATTGGTTATGGTTCGAAACAGATGTGTGGATATGGAGGTTGCATTTTTGAAAGTTTTTGATTTACGAGCGTAGCGAAAACGATATGATTGAGTTATTTGACAGGTTGGTATCAAAAATGTTAAGTTGCATGAACTTCTTCTCTGTTCAGCTCGCGCAGTTTCTGATGCGTTTATTCTTTACAACCAATTTTCTAAAAGAGGTTAGGTATGATATTGGTTGTATTTCATTACGATGCTTTCATTGCTTCGTAAAAATATATTTCAAATGAGAGGGACCAGTCGATATTAGAAAAATTACATTCGTTGTTCTTTTTTTACAGCACGGTTTTCTATTACATTAATTGTTCAAATGCGTACACAATGAATGCACACGCAAAATACAATTTCTTATGCACAGTTGCACACACTCAACTGTTTCCGCTTCGTTTGCGAATTGGCTAAAAGTTGCAGGTTAGATGATTACAAGAACAAGCCCTATACACATAATGCAAGGAAATGTTAACATTTTCTGTTTGTCATCATGACATCATCTACAGAGTGGCAGCAAAGATTATTTGCATGCGATTGTTGTCCTATGTTGATAATTTCATTAAATTGTATTATATCTTGACGACACATTCACTAGTAGACAGTGTTTCGCTTACGGTGTAGCCACCTCACGGTTCAGATTACTCTTTAATGTTTTCCCACCGTCAACATGGAAGAATAGGGCTCATACTGACCTAGAAAAGCAGGAAAATTATATTTGATCAGCAGGAAATAATCATTTTTTGGGAAAAAATTCAGGAAATTTCTTTTATAAAAAATATGTAAAAAAAATTGAACAACATTGCTTTCAGCATTTATTTTTTCTATTAATATGTCAATATTATTGTTGCTAAGAAATTTTGCGATCCCTCTGAAGGCTGTCCTGATCAAAGGATGTTGATAACAAAATGATAATAGTAAGGTGTTTTTGTTGTCTACTCATGGATCAGTCTCCTGTCGACATGCTACCAAGATTTTTGCCAAAAAACATTTTTATTAGTATTTTGTTATCGGCATTTACCAAAGCAGTAAAAAAATTGTTAATTAACATTTTTATTAAGATTTTGCTACTAACATTGCTTTTGTGTGTGACAAACATTCCTAGTTCGCTTTGCTCGTCAGGTGGAAGGCTTGTGTTTAAAAGTTAGTTTTTAGTTCATATTGCATCGGTAGCATGAACATCTCATATTTAGAGTGATTGCACATAATTAATTTGTAAAGTGCAAAAACGAATTCACTCAACGAAAAAATATAATTGCAATTGGTCTTGTAAATGAGCCAAGACTGGTCAGGAAAATAAATTGTTTGGATTTGTTATGATTTTATGAACCATAAAGAAGGTGTCAATAAGGTCATTTGAAAAAGTTAAAATTTGTGTAAAACATGACAATGAGCAAGGATACCGATATCCTTCTAACTAACATGCATATATGGACGTTGTGGGCATTCAGTAGAATACTGATCTTTTTCAGTCTTCCTACATTTATCTGAACTAAACGAATATATAATAAACCAACTTAATGACAGTTTCGAGTTTTTTATTTTTTGTATAGAAATACAATCATGATTTTATTTAATATTTTCTTTATCCAGTATTTTACATAGAAACGTCGTACGTGCACCATAATACATTTAGGCACGTACTAAGATTAACCGCCAGCTTTTTTTTTATTTAGTAAAATATAAGCGTAGAAAATAAATAAGTTGGCATCCCGGAATTTATACCACAATTACATTTTAAATCGCCCACAAAAATACAAGTAAACCCCCAGATGAAAATAGTAAATTTTTAATATAAAAACAGTGAAAGTGAAACGTTTCAAGTTAAGTAATGAGCCGAACAACGATGGACCGTTTTTTTAAATTTCATAGGTTCTTATATTTATTTCAAAATCCTATGATTGTTCAGAATCAGATGGTGGCGATTTCGCCGATTTGTCAAATGTAAGTGTTGCATATTCTGTTCCATTGTTGTTGTTGTTGGGACTTCTTTGAGGGTTGTTTCCATTGAACGAAAGCTGTGCATAGACTAGTTCATTTGATGTTGGTGCCTGTTTGGAAATCCAACCGAAGCAAATTTACTGTTTTAAGAAACGAGTTGAGAAATGTTTTGTAGTTTTTCTTAATGTTCCTGACCTGCTAACATATGGTTTCCTTCTTAGGCGGCTTCAAACCATTCTCATTTTCCTTTTTAAAAAAAGTTACAGTGGCTCATCAGTAAAATTTTTAAAAAGAAGTTAACAAATGGAAGTAATTTTCTTGGAAGCTGTTACAAAATTAATTAGATAATTATAACTAGACACTAAAACAATAGTTGTACGTGTGTTAAAAGCATTTTCATGTTGCTATTTTTATTAATAAACTTTTTATGCTAGTTAGACAGTATTAGTTTTTTTTATTAACTCTCGAAACTGCCATAAAAAGTTCATTTTAAAAGATGGCAGATTGAAAATGCTTCTTGTATTTTTAACTAATAATCTTGAATTAAAATTTTGAAAATGTTTTTAATGTTGCTTCTATGAAAAAGATGACGTTCATTTTTTATTACGTGGTTAGTAATTACTGTTTGAGCCACTATAAGTAATTTTAATTTTTGTTTGGAAGAAAATTGCCAAATGTTCAATAGGCTAGGAACGATTTCTGTTTCGTTTTTATTTAGTTATAAACGTATTTTTCTTATAATAAAGATAGACTCACTGTTTGTGTGTCCTGTTTAGGTTTCAATAATTCCTCATTCTGTTCTGCATCCTCGTGAGGTTTTCCTAAAGGAACGGCAGTCTCTCTGATGATGTCATGATTCAGTGGTCCCGCTCTATTTTGGAAGTAAAGAAAATATAGTTTGACCAATATTGTCAGAAATTAAGAATCTCTTGTTCACTTCTAGTGGTGCAGAAATTTTATTTACCAATTAACTCCGTACTTAAAAACATATTAGTTTTCAACAATTGCCTTTTTTCATTTTTGTCAACCTCATTGACGTCACAAGCTTAATTTTAAAGTGTGGCGACTGTAAATATAGAGTATTATCTTGCATCATGTTTTAAGCTTCGCTTTATTTTACTTAATTATAAGCATTAAAATGCTTATAATATCTGATTTAAAAAAAAATTGCTTAGTGTAAAGCTAAGCTTAAGTGTTGATGAACATAAAAACTCAAAACAAAAAATATTTTCTTGCCTGATGTTTTAAGCTTAGCTTTAATTTAAGCAACGTTTTAGAAAACGGAGTTTAAGCGGCATTATTTAATTTACTCTCTTAAGTATTAGTTTAAAACAAATTTCTGAGCATATTTGACACTAGAAGTGAACACATGTAGACTATTTTATTAATATAATGGTTTCTTACTCTCGAATATTCTGTTCTCTGTGCTGCACTGGAGCTGTAAAATAATTTTTATATGAGTCCCAATGATGATGTAAACAGTTGTTTAGTTTATATATAAATTCTCACCTTTAAAAGGCCATTTTTTGGCTTTGTACAAGTATAGAATTCCAGTTATCATGAATACTATGAGAACAAGAACAACTACCACAATTGATATTATAATTCCGATTTTCGCACTGGACGCAGCTACGAAAATAAATTAGAATTAGTATTTGTAATTTGAAAGAACTTGATTGTTAAAGGAAAATTACAAGAAGTAATCAATGTGTAGATCTCTCTGGATCGAATCTCTTCAGGAGTCAACGTGTTGGACGCAACACATTGGAACTGAGCAGAAAAGGCTTGAAAACTAATGTTCTGCTCGTTTTTGTATAGTTGCCACGGACTATTCTCGTCCGTTCTACGATCCCATCTGTAGCTCGGTTCAGGAAATCCATCGGCCGTACAGTTGAGGCCAATCCACACCTGATTATCTACTTTGATGGTCGTATCAGTCGTCCCATTAGCGGAAGATGTTGTAACAGTTGTCGTGGCATCTGTTAAAGTACATATTTTTTTACTTGAATTAAAATTTATTTATTGTTTTTGTTTTGTTATTTTTAAGGACTCTTACATGGTATTTTTAAAGTAACATAAGTATAGTGCTGTTCATTCGGTGCATATGACTGATGTTTGGATATACAGTTGAGGTTCTGTTCCTTCCACGAGTCGTCTATTCCTTGAGTTATATTTAATTCTACCCTTTTGATCTTGTCATCAGTTGTGTCGTATAGAGTAGTGGATCCCGCAATGGGAGTACTGACCAGCTGCCACGACAGATTTGCAGGTGGATTGCCATTTTCCGACACGCAAGTGATTTTCGGAAGGTTCGAAAGATCAAGTGGGACACTAGACTCGTTGTCTTGTTGCAATCCGTTTAGCAGGATGACTGGCTCTTTGGGTGTCACTGAAAAGATAAGTTTTAACTTTTAGTATCATTTTTACACTGTGGTCACTGTTTTTGGTAAAAGTGTAAAGTAGTGTGATTACATAGTACAGTGAATTGAGCTTTCTGTGACTGTACTCCTGCATGATCACTTGTCTGTGCAGTACCACAATTCCAAACACCATCGTCTAATTTGAGTTGAGCAGTAGTTATACGAAGGGAACAGTCTCCCGTAGTGGCAGCAGTGGCTCCATTTAAAAACTGATACCGGTCACTTATTTCTATTGGAACTTCATCTTTGTTCCAATAACAACTGGACACTGGTATGTCAAAAACACAGTCCAATTGTCCAGTCTCACCAGCAACAACTGACGTGTTGCTCGGTTGTGTCTTCATTGAGGCGGCCCATGTCGTGAGCACTTATTTGAAAAGACAAAAGAAACAATTTAAAATTAGATTTTTATGAAATTCACTGAAGAAAAAAATATGATAATAAAAAATAAGTCTATAAACAAAAGGCATCATTTTAGTATTTTCTAAACTTAAAGGGACTTAGTGAGTAAGTCCTTTGGGATGTGAGGGTGCTAAAAGATTGTTTTCTTGTGTGTCTGCATCATGACCATATGGGATACATTTGTTGAGTAAATGTCTGAATGTCTCTGCTTCTAGTCTTGTTTTTTAATGAAAAATATACTAAATTTAGTATTTTTGGAGCCATTTGAGATGGTCGAAGACAGATGGCCAACATACGTTTGGTTTTTAAAAGAAGGGGGTGTCCAATCGTTTCAGAAGGTGTCATTTCTGTTTCAGTAATAAATGAAGTTTGTTAAAAGATTTAAGTTTTTTTGGAGAATGGGACCATTTGTGGCATTTGTGTGTCACTAATTGATTATTGGATAGAACTTCATGCTCAGGCAATTTACTTATTTTATTGCTCACTCTAAAATTTGTGCAAGAATACTTTTCTATTACATGACCATATTTCATTGTGTGGTTTATGAATGAACTAGTTACGAGACTATTATTATTAGTATTGTACTTTTTTTTTAAGCTTTTGAACACATTCAAGCGTGCTCATATTTCCATTATCAATGCATATGGTCTAATACCGCAATCTTTGTTAATTTCCATTTTTCTTATTTAATATACGGTTTTTAAAAACATTTTTTTGAAAATTTGCTTAAAAGTTCAAACAAAGCTTTTATAATTCAAAAAAGTCATAACTTTTTTAAGACAAAAATTCATAATTTTTTTTAGCAACTGAATCAGCATTTTCAGCTTAATGTGCTAAAGTATTTTTCACGTCTAGAATATATATTTTTTTAAAAAAAATTTGACTTTTCATTATGAAATTATTTTCGCTAAATGTTAATAAAAAGGTGTAAACGTTAATGATAAACATTTAAAAATTTCCATAAAATTATTTATTTCGTTTACTTATAAAAGTTATCATAAAATACTTCTAGCACATTTACCTACCATTCTACTTTCTAACAAAAGGTAATACAATTCATAATAGTCATGAAATGTTTTAAGACAAAAAATTCAAAATTTTTTAGCAACTGAAATAGTAGTTAAGTGAAATACTTGAATATGCTGAAAGTATTTTCATGTCTAGTCTATATTTTTAATACAAATATTTACATGTAAAAGTTAATGATAATTTTAATTCGCCATGAAAACATTTCTAGTGTCTAACAAACTACAGTATTTTTTTAATGTTGTTTCTGAAGAAAAGTTTAAATTCACATAAATTAAGCTTAAACATTAATATTGAGCCACCAATTGATTTAATAGGATCTGTTTCATGCAATAATATTATTAATCACCTGTTTATCATCATGATTCATAAATATTATGTTGAATCGTAGGTGTTTCCATAGAAATTGTTTGCTGATTTATATTATCGCTTCTATTTTGTTTAATCAAATAACATGGTAAAATATCTTCAATAACATTTTTAGATATTAAAATTTTTAATCAAAAGAAGTCAATTTGACTTTTTTTTAGATAACTGGTAATTACGAATGGTAGTTACTTTAAGGTTGAGGGGTTTTGTGATGAGCGATGATAGTTTTTGAAATGAAGTACTAAAACAAGTACAACAAAAAACGAAAAAATATTAAAAAAGTGCGTTTTCAAATTATGGTTATTCTGTCTTTCAGTAACAAAATTAAGAGAAATTGTAAAATCTTTTAGAAACTAGAAGGGTAGCTCTTGCTCAATTTTATTTTCATTTTGACATCTCATAAAATAAGCTTCTTATCTTAGTTTGAAAATGATACAACTTTAAGCAGACAATACTTAAAAAATGTGTCTATAAAAAGTTTAATTTGAAAAATATCAGCATGAGTAATACCTTTGAGTGAATGAGCTACCCTTTAAATTTTATGAAACACTTTCAGGTTTCTCTCAATTATGTTCCTGGAAGATTAAGATTAAAATTTTGTCAAAAAATATAATTAAATGATTTTGTAAGTTTTTTGTCACAAAAAAAAAGAGTTTAACGTGTTCCATGAATCATAAAATTTTTTATAAAAAAAATTTGGCTTTCAGTGAAGTATTAATTTTTTTTTTTGCTTGCTTTTTGTATTTTTTAAAACCTTGATCCTTGAGAAAAGTTTGGCCAACCAAATCAACTTTTATTCTCATTGTATTTGCAGCTGTATTATTAAATGTTTAAAATGAGTTTTGAGATTCGTGTTTGTGGTAGGTCTTTGGGTCTATTGAACTTTTTTTTTTTACTTCAGATCATATGTATCTGATCATTTTTATGTTTGTTCAACAATGTCAGTAAAAAAACTGATGGCCCAGTTTGTTTTTGGTAATTTTACTGTTATGATGAACGATAAGGAATGTCATAAGGGGTACAGGAGGATTTTAGGCAATAATAAGTATTCTCACATGCTGAGAGAAAAAGGGGGCTTGCTTTTTATTTTTCAGTGAACAAGAGGGGGGCCTCGTAAACACCATATGGTCACTGTAGGCATAATGGGCATATGCGATTTTTTTATCCTATTTAGAAACGCTCAAATGACCATGTTATGAAAAGAAAATGAATTTTACCCCTGTATTTTAAACCCCATGTTCCCTCCTTTTTCCTGTGTTGTTTCCTTTCTTTTGGAAGGATTAATTGGATTTTTTGTGTTCAGGATTAGTGACAAGCAGTTTGTTCCAAATCGTGTAAATCCCACAATAAGAAATATGAGGTTTTTTAAAGTTTTTTTTTCTTGTATGTATTTATAATGGACAAAGAAATGTTGAAATCTACTATTTTTCACTAGGTTATTAGTTATTTTTATAGCCTCAAACATCCTATTGGGATCCATGCTTGATTTTATTTTTCAATTGTTTCAAAAAATTTACTGTTTTTAAAGTGTCAACATTGAGTATTTTATAACATTATATAAATATTACATAAAAAATAAGTCTATTGTTTGCATTGTGATTAATGTTAAAGGAAGCTTTTTTGAAGAGGGTGTGAAGGAGAGTGCAATCGGAATTTGAAATTATTTGATAATTTTTAAATATGTTACATTTGCACACAAAAAACGACAGTTTTTATATTTTGTAACTGGATAATGGGGACAAAATCTTATATTTTTTTGATAAGGTTGCTTAGTTAATATCTTATTTGATGATTGGAAACAAGGTGTGACTAGAAAATCTATTTTTGTTTTCAGATCAAAACATTTTTAAATATTAATTGAACAAAGTAAAATGGTTAACAATGATTACGTATTTAATAAATTCTATACTATTTTATTTATAAAATTTATTTACGTTTGTATTGTAGTGGAAATTCAATATGGAAATTAAAAAATCGGAATAGTTTTTTTCTTTGAAAAAATATTTGTTGTTCCATTTATTATTTACTTCATGTTTTGTAATGACAATAATAACTAAAATTTCAATTTATTATAAATCCGTTTTCATGGGTGTAATTATGTGTCATTCTGATTCTAGTTAGTAATATTTATTTTAAATATAGGCAGTTTATTATTATTTTAAAACATAAACACTAAAAAGTACGAGGTTATTTAAAATATTTTTTAGTTGTTACATATTAATAATAATTTATTAATGTATTTCATTACAAACTGTCTATATTGTATTTTTATGTAAAATAAATTAATTAAAATGATTTTTAAAAATTAAAAAGTAAAATTAAAGCCAGTACCACTTACCAATAGATAAAAGTAGAACTAGTTGAAATTGTGTTCTTAACATGTTAGCTGCTTTTGAGGTTGAATCTACAGACCACATCCACATCCGAGTTTCTTCTTCTTTTGGTGGTCCAACACTGTGGTGTATATTTTACAACAACAAAAAAACTTAGGACACGCTTTAGGGGTGTGATTCTACTGGAGTCTGGGGGGACATTTATTACTGAAATCCTAACTAGGCCTTTTTGTAAGTAAAAGAGAACAGCTGCTTTTAATACTAGGAGGTGCTTCAAAATGCATACTACGATGGTGACTTCACTAGTTGTCTTCAATCATGTTGACAAAACCCCACCCTAAACCTTACATTGTTATGATGAGTTTGTAACCAATGAGATAACATGCATCAAACTTGATAAAAAAAAAGTATATAAAAGTATATATAAAATATGAAGACAGTTTTATAGTTTTTGATTAATTTCCTTCATGAATATTGGAGATCACGCAATATTTTAATATTTCTAAAATAAAAGCCATATTTAATTTTTTTTTTCGAACTGTTTTGAAGAGCTCTATGGATTTATTAATTGATTTTGAAAATATTTTCTCTTGTAATTAATACAGACTTCTCCGACTAGAGTTAAAATCGATGCCGCAATTCCGATAATGAGGGTGTAAAAAGCTCCCTGAATATCTTCCAGATACATGGGTCGAATAACATTCACGGGCTTAGTTTCTTGACAAGAGGCAATGTTCGGCAAACTGTCAGATAACCACTGGCTTATAATTCCCATCTGTCTCAAGCGACGTATCCTAAGAAACCAATTAATTTACTAAAAAAATCTACGTTGTTATTAATCGCTTTATAAAAAAAATACATTATGTTAATAGATCCAATAATGGCACTGTTTTTTGGAACTCCGAACGAATAGTAATGTTTAAGGAACTCCGTTTTGGCTTCATGATAAGGACAACAGTTGCATTCTTCGAGACGTTTGGCAATCAGGTGGTGAAATATCATTCGTTCGGACAGAAGTGCATAACGGCCGGTGGACATCACGGTGTTTCCTTCATCTGGATTTGAAAGGAATTTCTGTTTTGGATTCGACATCCACTTTTTTCGAACTAAGCGAGTAATTCTTGCTTCTCCCGTCTGAATTAAAAAAAAAATGTTATCAATTCGATTTTAACTAACGATCATTTCTTTTTTTTAATACTTGAATGTAATTATAAGTGGCCGAAGGTTTAAAAGCGGTCGGATAAACATCTTGTGTTCGAACGAGTTTTCCAAGACTGTCAATTGGTTCTTCAGTGCCTGGAAAGGACATTACGGCCAACAGGAGGCCGCTGTAGACACCGACAAGAACGACAATAAACATCAACCAAAACACTGCTAATATTCTTGCAGGTCCTCTCACTGGAGTTACTTCTCCTGTATCAAGACATTAATTAAGCTATAACCACAGGAATTTCTAAACGCGGTTTATTTGCAAATGCACATACAGTATGCTAAAGGTGCATTGGTTTTTAGAAGCAACTAGAAGAAATTTGACGTTTATTTGAAACTTCAAAGTGGCAGTGCGAGTGTTTGCAATAATGTTGTCTTTATGACTATTTTTGAACACACAAGGTTTTTGATAGGTTAAGTTGAAAAGAGGAAAATTGGACGATTGAAAAACAAAAATTGTCTTTTTTAAACTGCCATAAAACTATTTTCAAAGATATTGTTATGAAAATATCATTATAGTATTCATTTATTAGTTTAGTTTCAAATAACCTTAGAATTTGTTTTAAAAGATGCTACTACAAAATTAGTTCCTTAATTTCTGCACCAATGTCCAATATTAAAATTCGCCCAGTTTTTATTTTACCAGGTGATCATATTTAAGAACCTTTTTGCATTGCTGAAGTTAGAAGTGACCACCATGAGATCCAGATGCTCATTTTGTGCTCGGTGTACCAGGTCTCTTTGAATCCTCTTTCCAGAATAGTCATCGAGGGTCCAACAATGACGATAGCAACGAGTAAGGAAAGCCACACCTCATTTTTAGAAATAAGAAAAAAATGCATGTTTATATTATTTGCTTGTGTTTTTTGTTTTTGTTTTAGTACCTGCCAGGGAAAAACTCGAACAAAAATGAGAACGCGGCTTCGAAGGCCAGGTTTGATAGATAGTATGCTTGAAGTGTCTTCTGCAAAATGGTCTGTGAACTCGGCAGCATCTGCTCGGTCTTCGGTCACTGACAGTGCTCCCAAAGCAATGTGTATATTCTATCAGATGTGGTTCAAAAGAAGTAAATCGTATACAAGCATATTATATCGCATAAAGGTATTACTGTAAACAAGTAACTGTTTGAGTAATTTAACTTACATCTATTTTTATGAAGTAACATTAAGTCACAGTGGATTCTTATATGGAAAGTGGACGTCGCATTTTTTAAAAGTAACTTTAAAAAAGAAGCTAAAATAGTAAGTGAAGTGGACATGTGTATGCCTATTGAAATTATAGGCATTAGCATGGGCAATTAAAATAACTTCTGATTGCTACATTCCACAAAAATCCAATTACAGTTATATAATTTAATGTTACTTTAATTATAGTTAAAAAGATAAATTACCCTTCTAGTGAGCTTTCCAAAAAGTCCAGTCCAGTAGATTTCACTTCCATTTTTCACCTTTGCACCAACAGCTTTATCTTCAACCAGTTCGTAACTATGATTAAAATTACTTTACATAAGGATTATTTCTTCTACCTCTACCCTTCCCCTCATTAAACACAACTGGGGATACTAGGATATGCGGATAGGTATCCGTATCTCTAGGTAAATTAATGTTTAAGTCTATGGCTGTAGATAGAGATAATTATTTCTAGCCGCATATCCACAGTTGTGAATACGGTGGCTGAAGTTCAATTTTGTAATTTCAATTAGAACCTGA
Organism: Brachycybe producta; assembly: GCA_036925085.1. Taxonomy (NCBI): domain Eukaryota; kingdom Metazoa; phylum Arthropoda; class Diplopoda; order Playtdesmida; family Andrognathidae; genus Brachycybe; species Brachycybe producta. Next base: position 4,046,186 of record JAUPFP010000007.1, on the reverse strand, counting down.
AGTTTAACGCTTTGGCAAAAATCTCCAAGATATCGATGCAAACTCCTGTGTACTTTTTCGTATTATCAATTTTTTGCAAAAAGGGTGGTAACTGTTTAAGAATGAAACAAATTAACCGATTTGAATTAATATGCATTTTTAAGTTTCCCTATTAAAAAACCCAACCTCTTTAATTCCAACCCTGATTGTTTCATTGTAAAGATTGATTATTTCATTATGATGTTCGCCATCTGTTAGAGACAGAAACAACTTTTTGGCAATTGTCGCATTGAGTGTATTTTCCTTGGACGTCGATGAGAAGATGCCCAACAATTGAAAATCCTGTTTTTCGTAAGAAAATACTTTCATACTGTTATACATTTTACATTCCTGTCGACGAATCTTTGAGTCATTATTGTTTGAATTCTTTATCAGAGCTGGAATCGACACGAGAACACCCGTTCGTTTAAAGTTTGGTTCGGTAAAAAATTCCAAAGCTGATGGCTCACTGAATGTCCATAATGTCCATGGACGGACCAAATCGAAATCCAAGGCCTTTTAAAATTGATTAAGAGTATTTATTTTCATTTTAATGCTAATCTACTCTAGACATTTGATCTTTAATTACCACTTACTGTGTCAATTATTTCTCGAATGTTTGTCACCTCACACAGTACCACAAAAGTACAATGGTCTCTACATTTTCCTTGCATCTTTTTCCAGAATCGTTTGTTTTTTATAACTGCATTATGAAGGTTGCAGTCAAGAAGTACAATACGATGAAATTCTTGTTCTAGTGTCATTAAAATATTAGTTGGTATTGCTGAAAAAAAAATGACAAACATCAAATAATTTTTAATTTTAGATGTTTTATTATCATCAGCTATTGTCAACAACATACTGGAATTTTGATCTGAAAAAATTAGAACAAGTCTTGGATTTTCTGGTGCCATCAGGAGATTTTCCATAGATTTCCATGGTAGACACTTTTCTTTTACATTTTGTTGACCTTTGAAGAATGTGTTTAGACAAATAATCTTATGTAATTTGCATTATTTTTTAATTCTCACTATCATACTTGCGATTGTGTCAAATGTGGTCCAAATATAAAGAAACAGCCCCCAAAATTTTACAGTGTCCATCGTGTTACTTATTAGCTTGTTAGTGTGGTTTTACACAGTTTGAAAGTTTCAAATTTGCTCTTTTTTTATAAAACCATCTGAAAAAAAAAACTTCTTGCTTCTAGCAGGACCAAATCCACAAATGAGTTATGAAATTGATTAAATATATGTTCAATCATGGTAGAATTATAAAAAAAATAATGGTAGTTGTATGTGGCTGTGCTGGTGTATTGTGAGCCACAATTTGAACACAACCTCTTTCTACTTCACTAATCATTATTGAATTATTATTGGTTGTCAGCAAGTGACAGTTTGTGGGAATTTAACAGTTGTTCTAGTATGACAAGGAATACAATTTGAATATTGCTAAAAATTGGTTAGAATTTTTTTTTTTTACTTTTTAGAATAATATGTATTTTTTGAATGTGGTTCACATATTATGTGAACTTTTTGTGAAGCCATTAGAATTTGTAAAACTTGATGTAGGATTATAATTATGAATAACTGTAATTGAATGTGGATGAATTACGTGTGAGCATTTTTTTTATTATTTTTGGATTAAAAACTGTTACTGTCCATCAGTTCAAACCAAACTTGGACTCTTCCTGGAATATTGATTATTGATTAAAAAGATAAATGATTATTAAGGCCAAAAGTTTGCATAAAATGCACAAAATGAGTGCCATAATTATGTGCAACAAAAATTGAAATGCATTAAATGCAGAAATTGCATAATATGTGGAAATTTGCACAAATTCTCATAATTTCATTTTTTTCTTTAAAAAACACACTTTATTCAGAAAAAAAATTTGCCAAGGGATTTTATTTACAACCGAATTATTGAAATAATTTGGTTTTGCATTTTAAATTGCTTCTGATGATTATAGCTACTACACATATTACTACACAATTTTCTTGATTATTTTGCATTTGTGTTGTGTTCATTTTTTATTTGTATAAAACACATAAATTCTAAAACCAATTTGCACATTAGCATAAAAGTTGTTGAAATTGTAGTTTGAATCTCCCTCCTGAAACACATGTTTCCTCTTTTAATCTACCATATTGAAGGTTACATAGAAGGATAACGGAAGACAAAATTTACAAGTTGTGTGTTTCCTATTGGAAATTCCCTTGTGGAATGAATGCATGTATCGTTAAATTTAAAGACAATGTAAATTGATGGGGCTTTCCCAATTGTGCCGTTCTGAATGCAGTATGACACAAGAAGTTTGACATTGATTGGTTCTAAATTAATAAGTGCTTTATTATTTTTCCTTGCAATAATTACACACATCTATCAATATTTAAATAATGTTTTTATCATTTTTATAGGTGCTTATCAAGAAAATGCTACGTTGTTCATGATAATAATACTGCTATTTTGACAGTTGTTCGTCCTTCAGAGAGTCAGCAAAAGAGGGAGAGAGAGAATAAAGTTGCAGGAAATGTTGTTCATAAAAGGAGTAACAAACAATTTACTAGCTAGAGGCTTTGTATTACGAAATGTGGCCACCACAACCACTGCCGCCACCACATCGCTCCTAATAAACGAACAGGGAAATGTTGCCAAAAAGATGAAAAACAATTACGTGCAAAGTGTACAGCGCACAACTTCACGGTTAATGTTTGAGAAAAGACATCCTTTTTCTCAAGTGACTCAACCAAACTTAAGAAATACCGCAACGATGACTTCTTCGTCGGCTATCTTCAGACAAGTATCTTATCAGCCACCATACTTTTTTACGTTTAACTCTCGTGCTCTTATTCTTTTGCCTATTATTTCAGATGTTCGAAGGAGTGAGTTCTACTTATACGTACATTCTCGGAGATGCCATAACCAAAGAGGCCATCATTATCGATCCCGTATACGAAACCATCGAAAGAGACGTGCAGTTTGTTAAAGAACTCGGGCTTAAGTTGATCTATGCCGGTTGGATTTCACAAAGACGCCTTTGATTTGATATTTAATTTAATGTGGATCTTTCTGTATTCAAATCTAGCGAACACTCATGTTCATGCAGATCATGTGACAGGATCTGGGCTACTGAAGAAAAGGCTTCCACTGTGCAAGAGTGTCATTTCGGAAGTGTCCAAAGCGGAGGCCGATGTTCACGTCGGACACGGAGATCGATTGGATGTTGGGAATCTGTCTATCGAAGTACGAAGCACACCGGGACATACCGATGGTACATGAGATCAACACCCACCTACACGCATTCTGTTTTAGAAGACATAATCATGTTTTTTTTAATAGGTTGTGTGACTTATGTGTGTCACGAACAGGATGTGGCCTTCACAGGTGACGCACTTCTAATTCGTGGTTGTGGTCGCACGGATTTTCAACAAGGTTTGATAAACTTCATTTACTTTTTTAAGTGGTAAATCCCCATTCATCTTAAGGCAAAGCTAAGCTTAAACAAAGCTCAGCTTAGAAACTCTGTAGATTTTTGCCTTATTTCATGCTTATAATAGGCTTAGTTTTATTTTAAGCAATAATTAAGGTGGTTTTAAAGCGTAAAAGCCAATCAAACTTTAGTTATTCTGTCTTTCAGGTGCAAAATGCAGAGAAATTTGAATGGTAGCTCAATCACTTAAGGCTAATTGCATGTTGATATCTTTTAAAATAAACGTTTTATATCAGTTTAAAAATTATCTATCTTTAAGTAGGTTATATTTTTTAAATTTTTGTCTGCTAAAAGTTTATTTTAAAAGATATCAACATTAAAAAAAACTATTTAGTGATTTAGCTACCTTTCTAGTTTCTAACACCCTATTCAATTTAGAAAATCAGCTGTTCAGAAAATATCTAGCGAATTACAGCAAATAATCTTTTTTTGTAGGTGACGCAGGAAGACTTTACGATTCGGTTCACGAACAAATTTTCTCGCTTCCACCACATACGAAACTATACCCTGCTCACGATTACAAAGGTTTTTATTCTCAATTGATGATTGATTCATTTGTTTTTAGTTTTATTATGTTTAATATTTTTGTTATTTTTTTAATAATTAAAACAAGGGTTGAGTGTGACGACGGTGGCCGAAGAGAAAGCGTTTAATCCTCGGCTGACAAAAACAAAGAGGGAATTTATTGATATCATGAATAATTTAAATTTGGCTTATCCCAAACAAATAGGTTTGAATCATATGAGTTGTTTCAATTAATAATAGAAAACATTTTTGAGCTAATTACTATTTTTGAGAGTCAACAACAACCTCTTTAAATTTCAATGTGTTTTGTGTTTGTATTTAGACGTGGCTGTGCCATCGAATATGGTTTGCGGTCATCAGGAACTCGTAGAGGAAATACGTCGTTCTCAAAATGATAAGGCAAAAAGTTAAATATTTCGTTATCGTGACGGATAAACACAGTTAAAAAATTTATTTTTTATTGTTTTTTTATAAATTGCACTGTGATATTTTAATAAAAAATTGAAATTAGTAATAAATAAAGTAATTAATTTTGAATCAAGAAAGTATAATGTTGCATAAATAACACAAATCGTTGTTACTTTTTAATCACTTTGAACACGTTTTCATTTTGTTTATTTGGTTTTAAAGTATAAACATCATATCAAACTTTGGTTATTCTGTCTTTGAAGTAAAATTAAGAGACATTTAAGTTACTCTTAATTTTACTCCAAAAACAGAAGCTTATTTTAAAAGATATCAACATGATATCATGTTGTTGATATCTTTTAAAATAAGCTTTTCATCCAATGTGAAAATGATAAAACCTTCAGTATGATATTTTTTTAATCTGTATGAATAAAAAGTTTATTTTGAAAGATATAACATCAGCATTTTAAGTTAAAGTAATAAGTTTATTTTTTTTTTGGAAGTTACTCCAGAATGTGCTTCCATACAAAAAAATGTAAAGAAGTTATCCTTCAAATTTCTATTTGTATAAAATGTATGTTGTTTTACAAATGAAAAAGAAATAGAAAAGGTGATGAATGAATGGTTTCCAAACTTATAAATTTGAAAAACAAATCTGAAAAACCCTCTGAAAAAAGTCCATTTCTACGAAGACATTTTTTTTGGTGGGGGGGGGGCAATATAAATAAATAATAGTTGACCAAATAGATAAATCTATTATCGACTGTGTATTGTGACTTTTACAGTATATCTCAAAAGATAGAAAAGATTTGCAATTGAAACTGAAGATGCCTTTTAACAACATATTGAAACATAAGTTGTACAAAAATTAAAGAACTTTGGTAAAAATTAAAAAAATGTTATTAAATTTTTAAAACGAATTTTAAAAAAATTCTCAACAAATTAATTTTTCAGAGCTTTAGCAATTTTTTAAAAAACCTGTTTTTAAAATTTAGTAACTTTTTAAACAATTTATGAATTTGTTTCATTTTTTGAACAATTTTATTTCGATATGTTTTTAATAAGAACGTCAAGTTTCAAACGTGTAGATATTATAATTTATGAGTTTTAATCATTTTAAAACAGGGGACGTTTTACTAGAATAGGGGCTTCTAAGGACAGGCAAGTAAATACAGTAAGATACAGTCGTTTGCTCCGCCCCTTTTATGGGTGGCGGCAACATCTAATTGGTTTGTTATGTGGTCTGACGTCACATTCCCCGCCCTTTTCAATTTCCAATTGGTTGATACTTGACCTGACGCTCATAAAAGGGCGGGGCAAACGACTGTATCTCCCTGTCTTTACATGCCTGTTTTCTAATGGCGCAACAAAGTATTGCGCATTGCCGCCATCTGGTGACTGATTGTGTCAATTGTTACTATTGAGCATAGCCTCCTTAGTAGTATTGAGAAGGACGTGAAGAAAGGCTAAGGTGGCAAAGCCGTTTTGGTATTTTAAGCCTTGCATAGAGGCTATAATATGTGCTGCCATCTATAGTCGAAAGATATTGTTAGCGACGCTTTTATCTACGGCGTTATTTACATAAAAGGCAAACAGGAAAAAAAAAGCGATTGACGTAACGATGACGTCATTGTCATCGGGTGCACTCGGAGCTTCTTTGGATTCTATAGATTTTCATAGAGAAAGATTAGACCGCATTTGATCGGTTTGTTATAAAGAGAAACGAACGAATGGTCGTTTCCTGTTGAAGATAAGGGAGTGGAGAGAATCTGGAGTGGGGAAAAGAAAACGTCGAACGGGAAAAAAGAGACTGAGAGAGAGAGAGAGGGAGAGGAGGGAGAGAGAGAGTGAGTGAAAGGGGAATAATGGCGGTTAGCAACAAGTCTTGGAATCTACAATCTCGAAATATAACGTCTTTATTCACTAAGATTCACGGTTGTTTCTCAGAAGCTATGGCTCCATCTAAAGTTGTGATTGACCGAAGAACGATGGAGAAATCATGGAAGTTAATGGACAAAGTGGTGAAATTGTGTCAGCATTCAAAAATGAACCTGAAAAACAGTCCTCCTTTCATTTTAGACATTTTACCCGACACTTATCAACATTTGAGAACGATTTGCGATAAATATAACGAATGTGGCAGTGGCGGCGGCGGCGGCGGAAGTGGATCTTTAATGATGAATTCGTTAAATGATAACGAATATTTTAAGGTTTTTGTTGAAAATCTTATGAGAAAGTGTAAACAAGCGATCAAATTATTTAAAGACGGAAAAGAAAAAATATTTGATGAAAATTCGACATTTAGACGAAATTTAACCAAATTAAGTCTTGTTTTTAGCCACATGTTATCAGAACTGAAAGCGATTTTTCCAAGTGGACAGTTCGCCGGAGAACATTTTCGTATAACGAAGAGCGATGCAGCCGAATTCTGGAGAGAAGCATTCGGCGACAGGTAACAAAAATAACGAAAAAAGATGAAACGAAATATTAATATAATAATAATAATAATTTAAGTACAAATTTATTGTTTTTGGTGTCTCCGTATGACGTCACATATCCCCGTTATTCCATATGTTTTTACTGAAACCTTATGACGTCATTCGGATTATTGAAGCGGTATTATTCGGCTTCTGTTTGATCTTTGATGGAGAGGGAGAATTGAGAATTTGAGAGAGTGAAAGAGAGAGGCGGCACGTGGCTGTCGGTCTCTTGAATACACAGACACGCCTCCTTCTGCTGACATAAAATGTGAACAGTAAAGGAATATACACCTAGATTGTGACGTCATCCTGGTTACGTGCCAATCATTGCAGTAACTTCTTTTTTTTTTTTTTTTCGTTCTTTCTGTTTTTGTTTTGTTTGCTGGGAACGTGATCAAGTGTACCGAATGACGTCACAATTTGTACTATTGGATATTTGGGCGGGAGCCGTGGAATTTGTTCTCGTTCTTTGTGTGTGTGTGTGTTTTGCGTGGTTGCAAACATCATTGGACAAATACACACAATTGGGCGTGGCTAAGTGTGACGTCACGTACGTGCAAATAGCAAACACGAGAACGGTGTTTTTTCTCGAAACGATTATAAAAGTCATAGTTGCCGTACTGTAAGATGAAGCTTGTGACGTAAGAATTAGGATTATGGCATTTATGGCCGTATTCTAAAACGTTACTGAAACCAAAGTGAAACTTAAACAAAGCTAAACTTATAAAACTTTTCATAGACTTACTATAGGGACTTGCGTTTTGTGTCATGGTTTAAGTTTAACTTTATTTTTTAAGCAACGTTTTTGAATATATGGATGAAGCATTGTCCACACGCAGCGTTTTTGTACAGCGTTTTGCCTGTGCAGGCAAAACCGGTACAGTTCAGGGGGATGTTCATACAATACAGTTGTCAGCACCGTTTTTCCCCACTCAGTTCTTCTATCGAAATCTTAATCTGCGCAAACACTGTTCCTGCGCAGTATTCGAAGGAAAACTGGGCAGATCACAGATAACTGAGCTCTCCGCCTCAGTTTTTCGTTCCACACGCAACGTATTGAACTGCACAGGCAAAACGTTGCGTGTGGACCGGTTTTAAGTCCGATAGAAAATGGATGACAGCAAACGTTCTCTTGAGAGTTATTTTTATGAGACAAAATAATACACATCCTAAATTTTTTTTATCAACCTCTCTGACGTCACAAGGTTCATCTTACGGTGAGGCAACTATAAACATGACGAACATGGCCACAAGATTGACATTAGTGAACGAGGGCTGCATTTGATGATTTTGAAGTCATTTTGGCCGAAGATGTTTAATGAAATCATTTTTCGAACTCTTTTTATTTTTATTCTTACAGTTCAGGAAGTAGCGAACACTTCAGAAACTAGAACGGTAGCCCGAATTACTTGGTTGTATTTTAATGTTCATATCTTTCAAAATTTGGGTTATTTTCAAATTGACATAAACAGCTTATTTTAAAAGACATCAACTTGAAATTTATCTTAAGTGATTGAACGACTCTTATACCTAAGTACACACACCTGATAATTTAAATGCATTTAAAAAAAAATAAACGTGTTCTACAGAGCCCTGTGATGGACAAACAAACAATATGTCGAATTCAATTTATTCAATTAATAACCTGAAAATATTGAGATTAATACTTAAATATAATATATAAACTATTGATTTAGTATTTCAATTTGAAATATTAATAATAAAGTCAATTTTTATTTGGTGTTCATGTCCTTAACTGGATTCCGTATAATTCACCTAAACACATTTAATTTGAATTCGTTTAACTCATGTGTGTACAAGGTATTATAGTTTATAAAAACACTTTCAACTTTCTTATAATTTTGCTCTTGAAAGATAAAACTAGGAATAACCAAGAGTCGAGGTGCGTTTACACTTTAAACCCATCTGGACTTAGAGGACCACAGGGCTTATATAGAGTTAGAGTGACTTAAATTTGTTTTGTTTTTTTGACAAAAAAACAAACAAATGTATGAAGTTGAATGAATGCTTCTTCATATTATATTGACTTCCCGATTCTTGTTGTTGCTGTTTGTGTGTCGACTTCCGTTATCAATTTTAAGTTTGCTTATAAAAATATGCAGAACATAGTTTTCGAAATTCATTTCAAGAATTTTTAGTTTCAATTTCTTATTTTTCATCGTCTTCAAAGAAGAAATAAAAAAAATACAAATTGACGGGGAGGAGCTTTAGATGAAACGAAAGTAGAAGCAAAGCTTGTAGCACACTACATCGGAATGGAACGAATCGGAATATTTTGAGATAACAAGCATTTCTATTGAGCTTACCGTATCCGATCCGACGTGGCGTTTCCGATCTGATCTAGGCTAGTGTGCGAGGCTCCATTGAAATGCTTGTTATCAAAATATTCTGATTCGTTCCGATCCGATGTAGTGTGCTACAAGCTTTATACTACAAAATAAGGGTGGGGCTGGAATTATAAACATTTGAGTTTCGAACTCTCTTGATTATTCTATCTTTCAGCAGCAACTAAGGAGAACTCTCAATCACTTAGAACAGACTCATCTTAGGTCATTAGGTGACTTGAGTGACACAGGCAGTTAGAAATAGGTGAAAACTTCAGTTGGCTCCGCCCTTGTTATGACGACTGGCAACTTCTAATTGGCTGTTTGTATAGTCTGACGTTGAAAAGGGCGGAGCATGTGACGTCAGACTTCATAACCAGCCAATTAGAAGTTGCCAGTCGTCATAACAAGGGCGGAGCCAACTGAAGTTTTCACCTATTTCTAACTACCTGTCTGAGTGACCCACAGTTCTTCTACAAATAACTCTGAAAGTGTAAGTCACCAATGGTCAATCACTTAAATATTTCATTTTTGATATCTTTCAAAATAAACTTTTATAGACAACAATTAAAAAAATATCGTTTGCTTAAAAATGGCTTATTTTAAAAGATATCACAACATGAAAGTGATGAGGTTACCATTCTAGTTTCTATAAACATTTTCAAGTTTTCGCTAAATTTTGTATCTGAAAGACAGAATAACCAAGTTCGAGGGTTGGGGGAGGTATACACTTTAAAAAACCACCTTTTATAATTAATAAGGTTCGGATTTTTATGCAAAATCAAGCAATGTTACCCAACCTGTGGCCCAAGAGCCAATTGTGAAGTAAGAATCCCGCGTTTAGATCAACCAACAATTATGGCTTATTTCAATCAAAACCACTGGTTAGAGGCTAGAACTTTCTAGTTGACAGCTGATAGTAACCAGAGACATCTAGCCTCTAACCAGCCTTTTTTTGATTAAAAAAAAATCATAATTTTAATTGCTCTGATGATCATTACTTTAGAATTGGCCCTTGGGCTACAGAATGAGAAACATTTGCTTGATACTGCATACAAATCCGAGCTCTAGTAATTAAAATGTTGATTTAAATGAGCCAATGAGAATAACGTATTTAAGGGGGGGGGGGGGGGTTCGCCTGCTTTGGCGCCGTTTGCTTGTAAAATATCATTGGTTGTGTTGACATTACAATTTGGAGGCGGAGCTTAATAGGTGCTTTTCTTTAATGACATGTTTACGACTGATCATGAACCATGAATGAAAAATCTGTTACGTACTTACGAGAAGGAAAAGAGTCTCGATGATGGTGCGACGGCGGCGGTGTTTGTGAATGGATGATTGTGGGGAGGGGAGTGGGATTGAAGGAGATTTCATAAGGAGGTTATTTGTGTTTATATTTGTTACATTTTCTGAGGGTAACAATGTATTTTTGGGTACGAATATTGGCCTCTCACGCTATCCCCAATAGACTTACATACAAATGCTATTATTACTACTACTACTATATAGCTTTTCATCCAGTTGTTGTGTTTTTCCTCCAAGGTTAATTATCCAATAGAGTGGCATTCAGTAGTTTTTGTTTGTTGGCCATGGGAATTATGGGATACAAATGACGTTAACTTGAAATGGAAATTTGGAAACATGCCCAATATATTATGAAGAAAGAGCCCTTTGATTTTTTTTTTTTTATAAAAATCGAAAAAAAAAGTTAACTCGAACACTTCCTGTGTGTTTTTTTATCAGTTTTTTGTGCACGTTTCCCCTTATGTATGTTTCATAACGTTTTCTGTTTAGAGGCTACATCACGAAATGACTTCGAAGAATCTCCGCAAAGAGCGCTAGCATCGTTTTTTATTGAGCATAATCTACCAATGTTAAAGAAAAAGCGTTAATTTTTAAAATTAAAAGTCGAGGCAATATGTTTATTTTTCATATTTAGAGTTGTCCAATTTTGATGGTTCAAAGTGCAATGTGCACCTTAAATATATGATGATCTAGTGATAGAATGACAAAAAATTGGTAAGTGCGGTTCTATTTTAAAAAAAAAATATTTCAGAATCGCGAATTTCTAACTCTTATGTTAAACTCCATTGAGTATGCGCTCGTAAGCACAAAAAGAATACCCATTAAAATGTTGATAAAATAAATAAAAATAATTAAAAAAAAAACACAATTAAACCACAGTGAAGTCAACACATTGGCGCACGTGGTCACGTTTTTCTGGTTTTTTAAAATTATTTTTACTTATTTTAAGAGCATTTTAATAGATGTTTTTTACGAGTTCTTACTCTTAAAAATTCGCGATTTTGAAATAGTTTTTTTTTAAATAGAACCGCACTTACCAATTTTTTGTCATTCTATCACTAGATCAGCATATATTTAAGGTGCACATTGCCCTTTGAAAACTTAATATTGGACAACTTTAAATATGAAAAATAAACTGTGTATTTTAAAAATTAACGTTTTTTCTTTAACATTGGGTCTATGGGCTCAATAGAAAAACGATGCTAGCGCTCTGTGGCGATTTTTCGAAGTAATTTTGTGATGTAGCCTCTTAAGAGTATAAATGTTTGTGTTTCTGACACTAGGAAAGTGTGTTTTTGTTTGTATATATGTGTGTGTGTGACACTTTTTGTTGTGTTTTGGGTGTTTTTTTTTAGCTTTTTAAGTGTGTGTTTTGATTGTCTGTGTGTACTTCTGTTTATATCTGAATGTGTTTTCTGTTTTTATATTTGCATGTATGTATTGTATTCTATGTATGTGTATTTTCAGTGTTTGAGTAGTGGTTTATGTGCCCTTATTATGTCACGTATGAATTAGGATGGTCAGAAAGTGGCACGCGTGCCGCTCGTGAATCTTTTGAACTCTTTATGAACTTTGGCCAAATAAAAAATTGTGCAAATAAAAATTAAAAAAATGTTCAAATTATTTTTTTTAGATATTATGCATTTTATGATAATAAAAATATAAACCAAAAACAAAGTAGAAAATTGTTTTGAGCACAAATAATTAAACGACTGAAACAAGTTAAACTCACAAGAATTTTAAAAAAAATTCTTGAATGGTTTAACTTTTTAAAATTTTGGGTGACTTCTAGGGACAGGTAGTTAGAATTAGATGAAAACTTCAGTTAGCTCCGCCCTTGTTATGACGACTGGCAACTTCTAATTGGCTGTTTATATAGTCTGACGTTGAAAAGGGCGGAGCATGTGACGTCAGACTTCATAACCAGCCAATTAGAAGTTGCCAGTCGTCATAACAAGGGCGAAGCCAACTGAAGTTTTCACCTATTTCTAACTGTGCCTGTCTTCTAGGGTCCATTGAGCCCTCCTGAGTCATTCTCGGGACTTTTTAGAGCATTTAGTCAGTTTTTTTTAAAAAAATTGATTCCCGAATTGATTTTCGAATTTTGAAAAATCTTGAATCAATTTGTACTTTTCACTCTGAAACAGTAGTTTTCATAAAGAAAAACTTCTCAAAACTATCATTTCTGACAATGAATAAAAATTCTACTGAATTTAAACTTTGTAAGGCATTTATTTAGCTGAAGCGCCACATTCGCTTTCATCGTGAAGGACCATAGAAATATTCGGATTGTTTTTTTAAAAAAAGAAAATAACTATTTCTGTTTACTGATGTCTTTGTGTGATTCTTCACACAGTTAGTTCATTGCAAATTTGCAATGTAATTGTGGCCCACTTGTTTACGAAGGTCGCTCATCTATGATTTATAACTTAATAAATTAGGCTTTCCAATTAGAGGACATTGACCCTTTTTAGTGAAACTTATTATTATCTGGATCAATTTTATTTTTTTATTATTATTTTATGAGTCATCAACCCTCCTCCTTCATTTTTATTATATTTTTCACGGTCAGTTACTTAACAAAAATACTTTTTAAAATTAAAAAAAAGGGTTAAAAATATTCTTTTCCGTGTTATTTTGTATTTCTATTGTGTTGAATGAAGTATGGAGTAAAAAAAAGCGTTAATCACTTGAATGAAAGGGGGGGTCCTTGGAGTTCAATGGGCTCTTTTCCATTGGTTTAAACTTCTTTTTTTATGGGGGGGGGGGGTGAAATCTTGTCTTTGGTGGGCCAAACTTTTTTCTAAAGAAAGAATTTTTTTTAAAAAAAGTTGTAGGCCTATTTGTGGAACCTTGAAATAAAAAAGGGAAACTTTGTGTGTTCCACATTTCTAGATCAGTTTTTTTTTCCGGGCCGGATGTCATGTGACCCACCTAAATTCTATTACGGTCTATGACGCACTTTACTGTTTTTTTTTTGTAAAAAAAAAAAGACAAAAATCAAGCCATAAAAAGAATTTTTTTAAAAAAAAAGACTCGAATTTAGAGCTTAATTTATTTTGTGATTGGGTTTTTTTTAGATACCTGGTGGCGCCACCTGTGAAAACTAACGATTTTGTGAAATATTTGTTTTATTTTTTGTCCAACAGAAAATGACGTCAGTTACAATTTGATACACAATATGGAGAGGGGGGGTCACTTCCGGTCTTTTTTTAATATCTAACAAACCGGAAGTTTGAAGGTGCTTCCTTTTTTGATATACATGTATATAAAAGATATTGTATTTCATGAGAAGTAACCGTCTTCCTTCCTTTATTACTGTCTTTTGCTTTGAAAAGGAAGTTTGGATTTAGCAGGAAGTTAGTTTTTTTTTTGTATGCGACATAATTAATAATTTCAAATCAGTTCAATTATAATTTTGTTCCTCCTTTTCATGGTCCTTCTTGTCCATTTTTTTCTTGTGGTTAGGACTGGGACCTCTAATAATAAAGGATGTCGGTGGGACACTTGTAACTAGAAATAAAGTGTGCTTTTCAATAACGTTGTAAAGACCAAAATTTAAATCTTTCAGGAGATAGAAAAAAAAAACAAATCTTGTACTAAACCAATTACATTAAAAGCATAAAATATTGTAATACAATTTACAGGAAGCTGAGAAATGGAGAGAATGTATTAAAAAATATTAATCAGTATTAGAATATTTTTTATAAAAAATTTTAAACTTCACTTCCAAAACGTTGTAAATGCCAACATGCAACATATGTTGACAAGTAAGTTGTCGATATAGTGACATTGTTGGTGTTTACAACGTGACTAAGTGACTGGACATGTTGCAGCTCGAAATGCTATTGGCTGTTACAACGTTATTACTTACGCAACAATTCTGCTTCAGTTTTTTTTATCACTAGGAGGAACAGCACTTTCGGGACCAGCAAATTCTCCTGCAAAAGGCATGGCGTTTATAGCCCATTTTCGATTAAAGAATGTATTTCATCATTATGTGGAATTTACAACGTTTTCGAAATGCATGCCTCAAATAATCTGGAATCAAATGAAGAGCTTTTTTTTCTTTCAAAACGTCACTTCTTCATTTATATTATAATAATAGAAAACCTGAATTTTGAGTGGCTTTTACTAGGTATGGAATATGTTCTACTTAGGTTTAAAAAAATGTATTATATCGATTAAACTCTGAAAACTAATGAAAAAAAAACTGCAATAAAATTAGGTTAAGCCAAAAGGTTTTGAAGAAAAAAAAGCTCAAATATTTGAATCGAAATTAAACGTCTTTCTGTACACGAACCACTTTTGAGTGTGTCGAGTTCGTAAATGTTGTCGCAAGGTGGCTGGCCGGCTGTCGTAGACAATGAATTGCTATGGAAAAACGTCAGCCCATCGCGCACGAGTGGCATGCCACCTATTTTAATAGGCAATTAGAAAACGAGATGAACAGAAGCTGGCTCTGCCCTTTTTATGATGAACGGCAACTTCTAATTGGTTTGTTGTGTGGTTCGACGTTGAAAAGAGCGGAACATGTGACGTCAGACTACATAACCAACCAATTAGAAGTTGCGTTCATCATAAAAAGGGCGGAGCCAACTTCTGTTCATCCCGTTTTCTAATTGCCTGTTCTATTTTACAGTCGAACTAGACCGCTAAAAAAGTGGTTCGTGTGCCCCAGGGTCTTTAAGATAATTTCAAACTATTTTATGAAAATAAAATAGTGTGAATGGAATAAATGGTATTTTCCATGTTAATATCTTTTCGAAAGTTAATCATTTTAGACAAATTTTTTGTGTAAGTTGGATAAAAATTATATTAATAAATATTTATCTTTTTTTAAAACTGTTATGAAACGTTTATTTTGACAGATAACGTGACAGTTTCGATGTTAAAATGTTTGCTGTAGTTTTTTTTTTTTTATCTGAATTGAAAATTATTCATAAAGTTACTGAAAAATACGGAAATTGGCGTTATTATCAATAAAGAAAAATGATCTATTATTAATGGTAATAGAATACGAAATACGAGTATGCAGTTTGAAAAGGGAATACAACCGAGGTTCTAAAGTTCACCACCAGGGGCCCACCACCGTCACCTTATTTTAGGTCCCATCTCTTCCCAATCTTTCAGTATTTAAAATTGTAACAGGAAACCTTTCCCCCCTCCCCCCTCCTCATATTAAATTTAGTTTTCTAAATGAACATCAACAGTAAACAAAATATAGATTTTGCAATAAAATTAAATTAAGCATTAATGGAATTAAGTGGGCCATAAGTTTTTTTTTTGTGATTCCAGTAGATTTGAGAAAGAACTTACATTTATTTAAACACAGTATATTATCAATTTATCATTGATCAGGGATTAGGCCTACTTAACTAAGCTCAAACATTTTTTTCAACCACTTTTTTTTGGCCTGGGCGGTAACGGATTGGCCTAGTGTGGGGTTTACCTATTCGAGTCTTTGGTTTTTATTCCATGTGGAATTTTTCCTTTCTGATTCGGTCCGGTTTTGTGTATTTCAAAACGAATTAAGGACCAACCTTAAGGTGGGTTCACACAGAGTCGTGAATTGGGCGAGAGCACTACCCGCAGGCTAGCAGTAGTAATCAGTACTAATCACTACCTCATGTGAACAAGTGGTTGTGGAAGTGGGCGATCGTACACGACCTTGAAAAGTGGGGTCTTGCTCACTCCAACCTGCCAGAGTGACAACGACCACTTCAGTCGTGAATTCAGCATAATTCGTTCACTTGTAAATGACTTTCGCAGCTTCTCGTTCTGCCATTTGGCACAACTACTCGCGAGACAACGTTTGGCGACGGCAATAGATGATCTTTGGAGAACTCTTGTGTGAACTGGAAAACTCCAGTGTTGAATAAGCAAGTAGTGTGACATGCGCATTACTGGGCGTGTTTTTGTCCAATTCACGACTCCGTGTGAACCCGCCTTAATGCGTTTTGAAATGCACCCCTTTGAGCAATTGAGAAAATAAGAACCATATTCAAGGAAGAAAGAAAAAAAAACTTGACACTTGAACTTTAACATGACCTTTATGTACAACAAGATTTCCAACTTAGTAAAGAAAAACACCACCCTGTTTCAAAGGGGTATCCGGGTATTCAATAAAACGGGGGGGGGGGGGGTTCCTATGGATTTTAGTGAACCTTGTTCAGGGAGGGTTCAAGTTAAAAGTGTTCTTGAAGGTGAATTCTCTTGAGTGTGTTGTGTGTTTTTTTAGAAGCATATATATTCTAGAAAGAGGTGGAGGCGTTGGTGTCATGGAAACATTGCTTGCTGGGAGGTTTTTCTCGTTGTTGTTGTTGATTTACTATTCAACTTCCTAGAGATTGTTGCTGAAGTTGCTGCTGCTGCTGCTGTTCAAGATTTATCTTGCTTTGATTACATATACAACGGAGACTAAAAAAAAAGGAAGTAAAAGTAGAACGAACCAAAAACCAACGACGAAATTGCATCCCTAAATCAATTTTTTTCTGAGCACGGGATATTTTTAGTTTTGTTGATGTGGATTTCTATTGTTGATGCTGAAAGCTATTAAAAAATATATGAAAAAAAACTCTTTTTATCTCTGAATATTTAAGGTGGTTTCTTTGCCAAGAAAGAAAAAAATGGATTTCTAATATTCTATTTTGACTTCCTTTATTAGTAAATAAATGAAATCGAATGACATAAAGCTTTGATAACTATATAGGGACTAGTGGGGTAACCCGTCATAAATGACGGGAGCAAAATTCACAGTCAATTGTGCGCATGCGCATCGTTTTTTCCTTTTTTTTTTTTTTCATTTCAATTTCAGTCACCCCTCCCACTTTTCTCTCTCTCTCCCCTTCTGTACTTTCCAACCTTTTCCCCTCACCCCTCCCACTTTTCTCTTTCCCCCCCCCCCTCTTCTACACTTTCCAAAGGAAGAGTTCAACATATAGTTGACCTTGAGAAAAAAAAACGGTTCATTTATTCAATTTTATATAAATTCCGACGTGCTTCAATGGTTTTTGTTACTCTACACACACACACACACAGACCTGGGATATTATATATATAATAATAATAATAATAATAATAGGGATCAAAAATGTTAGAAATCCGTGACAGTTACTAAAGGAGATAGAGAGGATCCTGAGATATTTGTGAAATTTAGGTGAATTTTTTTCATGAGAATACAAAAAATTGGTTTCTCTTCACATATAAACAATTGTGTATTTGTCCTTAATTGAATTGATTGATTGAATTCGCTGTTTTTTGTTCTTCCTGTACATTTTTTTAGAACAATTGTTCCTTGGAGGATTTTTCGTCAGACATTAAACGAAGTCCATCCTATAAATTCATCTCTAGAAGCCATGGCGTTGAAGTCTACAATTGACCTCACCTGTAACGACTTCATATCAAATTTTGAATTCGATGTGTTCACTAGGTGAGAAGGGAGGAAATAAATATACATATTTTTTTTTTAATTTAGACTGACAAAAACACCTAAACTCACCCTAATGACACCTAACTCGGAATTACTTTTCTCTTGAGCCGCTGAAACTGTGGCTCGAAGGAATGGAACCGTACTACAAAAAGTGGTTACGGTTCATTTGAATCGATACTAAAAACACTGCTGCTAACTTCTCACAAAAATGAGAGAAATTTTTATGTTTGCTGTTGATTTAAGAATGCAAGTAGATCATTTATTTTTGTCCCTGTAGCGTTAGATGGCGCCACTAATCCTCACATACAAATGTACTGACACGCTTCAACTGCGACACACCTTCCTTTTTTCACTTGGCAAACTTTTAATTGCGTCATCGTTATTTCTCTACACGTGCTCTTTCTTCACTTATATTGTGTTCTATGTAAGTTTGTCACGTGCTGTTAATTAAAGTTTGGATTGGACGCTTTTAGAGCTAAAAGCCTGCATTCTATTTTAATTAAGTGGCGAGTGGAGTTTGCCACCGATGGAGGTTGCATGCGCCATCTACCTTGCATTTACAAAAGTATTTTTCTATGAAGCCCTCTTAAGTGTCACGGCAACATTACTTTGTATAATAAGAGTGCTGCTATTAGAGACCTACGTTGTGTAAAAATGTGGAGCCCATATATGCCCACCAGTCTTCATGCGACTGGTGGGCTTATCTGGGCTGCACATGCCCATCAATTGCTTATCAAGCAAACCAGGCTTGATGAAGCTTACAGAACTATTATGTCCACATGACCCATCATCGACCCCCTCCCCCTCGCTTTATTCACAACTTTGAGTAAGTGGATAAGGTCCGTAACACGAGTTAAATCAATGGTTAAGTCTTTGACTTTAGCTAGACATAGTGATTCCTATCCGCATATCCACAATTGTGAATACGGTAACAGGTTCGTAACTTCTGAACCCCATGAAACTAGTTAAAAACCTTTTAAGTTGAATTACACTTTCATCTTAACAAAAAAAAAAAGAGTGATAAAATAATTATAATTAATCTTTAAAAGAGATCAAAAAATTTAATTGAAAATTTTCTGTTAGAAAGTGTAAAAGTTTACTTTTTGGTGATGTCAACAAAAAGCCCCCCCCCCCCCCCCAGGCCCAGGCCTGTATCATAAAATTGCCAACCGAATCTCAGCCCACAGGCCTGTCGGCTTTTATATATTGATATGACAAATTTATGATTTCATATTTTTCTTAAATCTGTTCTCGAAAGGAAGCACCAGCATAACCGAACTTCGAGGGGCGTTTTACACCTTAAAACCAGCTCAATATTTCTAATAAAAATAACCATGATTCATCATAAAAGTAATTTCAGCAGTCACCTTTGAACGAACTTTTGAATATTTCCTTGAGGTTATTTTTGAAAGAAAAGAAAAATAGTTTTAACATTGACTAATTTATAAACCTAAAAATGACTGTTTAGCCATTTTTGATGAAACATAAACATAGGTGCGTTTTTTTTTTCTTCTTCGAAGAACGAGATTCTTATCTTCTTCTAAGAAGGAAAACGCATCTGTGCAACACTTAATTAACGAGAGATGGATGATGATGATAAGTGGTTAGTAAACTTTTCATTTTAAACTTTTTAAGGTTATTTCAACCGTGGACTACATTATTACGTAACTGGAAGATTTTAGCCGTTACGCATGCCGGTTACGTTGCGTTCCTAACTTACGACGAAGTCAAAGCTCGTCTTCAGAAATACATAACGAAACCGGGTAGTTACGTCTTTCGATTGAGTTGTACGAGGTTGGGACAGTGGGCTATCGGTTACGTAACGAACGAAGGTGGAATCCTTCAAACGATTCCACAGAACAAATCACTTTGTCAAGCCTTGTTAGACGGATATCGAGAAGGATTGTAAGTCTCGCTCGATACGATTCCTTTTTTGTATTCGTAACTATCAAGAGACAGTTTTTTTCGAGCTACTTTTTTGTGTTTGTTTGTGCTAGTTATCTGTATCCAGATGGTCGTAGCGTAAATCCGGATTTGAGTTGGGCCGTTCAAGCGACTCCCGAGGATCACATCAAAGTGACTCAGGAACAGTACGAACTATACTGCGAGATGGGTTCTACTTTTCAACTGTGCAAAATATGCGCCGAAAACGACAAAGACATTAGGATAGAACCTTGTGGTCACCTTCTTTGTACTCCGTGTTTGACTGCGTGGCAGGTTGTAAGGATATTCGTCATTTTGTAACTCTTTAAAACAATTTTTTTTTCTGGTGATTTTACGTTTTTTTTTTTTTAGAACCGCGGTTTCACTTTTTTCTTTGTCTGTTTTTTTGTTTTCGTTTTTCTTTTAGGATTCCGAAGGTCAAGGATGTCCTTTTTGTCGGACAGAAATCAAGGGTACAGAACAGGTTGTCGTAGATCCATTCGATGCGACCGGAAGTAGAGCCATACGAAGAGACGAATACCGATCTTCGAGTACGGGAAATCTGGTCGATTTTGACGATGACGATACGTTCGAGGTAGAGGATTCGACGGCCATGTGACCGTCGGCCCTCTTTAATTTCACTTTTTCTCTTCTTTCTTTTCTTTTTTCTTATTCTGCCGCACTCTTATGCGAAAATTTGCATGGAAGCTTTTTTTTGTTTTGCGTTCTTTTTAACAACCATCTTTTTAAAAGCCGAACTTGCTTTTTGGAATGCTCTTTTTTTTTCCGTATGATCCTTGATTGTTTCTGATCGAAAGAATGAATATATTCGTTCAGTTAATCTTTCTTCACCTTTTCTTTTGTCTTCTATGAAGAGCTGCTCAGGTGACGATCATCAAACTACTTAAAAATGTCTTTCTTTGATTCTGTTTTTTTTAGAAATTGAATAACCGATAATCGTAGAAATCGTTACGTTTTTTCGAGCTTGCAATAAGGATGCCTGATTCCGATTCGATATATTTGAATAGATTCAAGCTTTCTGTATAAAAATCAACATAAGATAGTAAAAACAGTGATTTAATTAATAAATCGAACTGAATCGTATCGAATTATGTTAATTTTTGCGATTTTAAATTGTAGTCGTAATTGAATCTTGTCGATTCAATTCATGAGAATCGATTCTTAAGTAAATTTCTGAGCATCCTTAGCTTGCATCTTGTTCGATCGAACAGTTTCTTGATCACTGAGCAAAACTTCTACTCGTTTCACTTTTGTCTTTTTTATGTTTGAACATTTAAAAAAAAACAAAAACAAATTGGAATGGGTTTATGGCTATTTTAGAATGGAGTAACTAACAGACTTTCCATTTCGATGCGGTTTTATTCAATGTAGGCTTTGTTGTTTATCTGTCTCCTCGCTGCTCTTTTCTTTTGAGGGCTGTTCTTTCGAAGACTAGTAACGCGCACACACACATTGCTAACGATTGAGAAACGTTGCTTGGTTTGGTTCACGTTGTTATATGGTAAATTGAATTAATATTTCAGAGAGATGATTACATAAAAAGACCTTGTGTTGGTTTGCATTGTTTGTTCGGTATCCGACTGAATTAATAAGAAGTTTTGGCGATTTTGTGGTTATTAACTTATTTAGTTAACTTATTACGAACAAGTTTGCACATTTGAGGGCAAGTGTCTGTCCACTGGTGGTTATGTCGGGCTCGAGACAGTAATATCTGTGCTGGTTTTTGTTTTAAAAATTAGAGGAAGGATTTCCTAGGTGTCTGGGCACATTCTGGGTTTCTGTCAGCACATTCTGAGCCAATTGGGCATGAAATATGTTGTGCCCATAAGAGAGGGGGGGGGGTGATTCTAATTTTAAAGACTAGGCGCAGACAAGCCACTTTTGTCGTTTAACAAACACGATGTACAAAACAAACGATATGCTTCTATGGGCCACACATTCTTTTTGAGAGTTTCGATTGATTTTATAAGTTACGGGAGCTCGGATCACCTTTGTTCTTGAAGCAGGTGTCCACCTATTTACTGTCTCAACACAGTCAATAAAGAAAGTAGCACATTGGCTCGTATGTGCCTCGTCTATGGAGGGAGACTACGGGTTGGTTTCACGAGATTCATTCACAAGATACACTCAGGTTATATATTTTTCCAATGGGTTGATGTTGTCTAATGTTTTCCATCCAATTTACCTTGTTTTATTGGAAACCAATAACTCGACTCTTAAGAGAAAATCTGAAGCAAACTTTTAATATCCTTTTATGGGTTTATTGTTGTTTATCAATGATCTTAGAGGTAGTTTTTTGGGGGGGTATCAGCAACCAATTATGCAATATGGAATATAAAATAATAGTTCATTTTATATCTAATAACGATGCAGTTGTTGTTTTTGTTGTTATTGGGGTTTTCATTTTGCAATCGTTTTTTTTTAAGAAACAAAAAAATATGTATAAAATGTTTTATGTACATAATGGTCGTCGAAACTGGACTTCAGAAAAAAATAATAATCAATTGTCTGTTTTTTTTTTGAAAACTTGTTAAAATTTTTAGAATTATTTGTTTTATGTTGATTTGCTTTTCAAGAGTTGAACTACACAGAAATCCTTTTGTTTTTCTGTTATCCAATTTTTCTTTTCTAATTTTTCTTGCATAAGGAAGAAAAAATTCTGAAATTGTCACATTTCTTTTGTGACCGCCATTTTTTTCTTTCTTTCTCTCTCTCTCTCTCTCTCTCTCTCTCTCTTTCCCTCTTGTTTTTTTTTTTCTTATAATTTTTCAATATCAGTTGCAAGAAAGTGTAAAAAATGCTTTATTTTTAATTTTTTTTTTTGGCGCTACAATCCACTATAATCATAAATGTATATATTATTGTTGTTATATATGAATTCGTAACATTCCAACTGCAATCGCTTGTGATAGTTTTCACAAATGATGGAATTCTGTTTCGAAAACATTCCACAAACTGCCATCCATTCCAATTGTGAAAAAAAAAATTATTTTATGTTACATGCGCCTCGGCTGCTTGAAAATTTGTAGCCCAATGTGTGACCACATCTTAGAGCTGCATCACACAGAACGCATTTTGTCGCCACTCAGTTGTTGACGCAGCTTGCTTCACATGAACCACCAATGAAAACAATGGAATATTGTCAGAGCATTCCACTGGTATGACCTTTATCAGTGATCACCGTTGACAAAACGGTTGTGTTCACCACTCGTGGTTGGATTCGAACACTCGAAACCACTGTGGTGCATAATAAAACACTATTGGTGGCTCGTGTGAACACAACCTATGCGAACAATGTTTGCTAAAAACAAACCTTTTTTTGTGATGACACAATGTTTTGTGTGAAGCGGACCTTAACTATATTTTTGATTGCGGTTATGTATACTGACAAGTAGAATTTTCGAACAGTCGAGTTGCTCTTAGACAGATTTGACTACCAATGTTTTGTGCCGTCATTGGTTACCTTATTTAAAAGGGCATTAAATTTGCTTTTGCTTAAAAGATTAGTGAAGAAAATGCATTTTCTTGCAGCTGAGTAACTTTTCTTTCTACTCTTTTATGTTTTGAAAGAGAAAAACAAAAGAATCCATCATCACTTACTTCGTAAATTCCTGTTTTATTTATTTTATTGCAAGTGTATAATTTTTTTTTTACTTATTATGCATGAGTTAATAAAACGGATCGTTGTTTTGCTCGTAATCCATTTGTTTTGCTTTTTGTTCTGAAATATGGAGCATTTTTTTTCGCATGAATTGTTTTCATTGTTGCCTTGGTACATCAAAGTAGTAGTCAAATTTGTCTAAGTTTGTGTTAAAGTTTGTTACATGTCAAAGTCTCAAATTATTTTCTGTGAAAACAGAAACAAAAAAAAATGTCCTGTTTTTTTAAAGTGATTTTTGCAAGGTTTTTAAAAGAACAACTTGCAAATGTAATCCCCACTTGTATAGCTGTGTGTTTCTACTGTCTTGTGATATTACAGGAAACAAACAACTGGACCAGTTGCTTGCAAGCTCTTGCTTTATCGCCTCGCTCGGACACAGCAGATACGTCCAGGGTGTGTACATCTAATTTTCCCAGTGTCGTTATATATTTAAAACTCCTCGGTGGTTCCTCCGTTGCTGCTTGCCATGCCTCAATAATAATCTTTTTTTTTTCTTCACTATTTTAAACATAATTAACACAATTTTTCTTCTATGGTATTTCTAATAGATGAGTAATCAAAGTGCTCAAGTGTCTCCCAGGACATCTCCTCAAAGTGTTGCGAATTCTCAAATGAGTAGTCCACCTCCGGTACCTCCGAGGCGTTTGGTTCCAACACCAGGTCATTCTCCGAACACGTCACCAAGGTGTGTATTGAACTTCGTCCAAGGTGTTACTTCGATTTACGTATCATTTGTAGGCCAAACATATCTAATATATACAATAATCGATCAGAAGTCAAAGTGCATAAATTTTGAAATTCCTCACGTAACTGAACTGTAAGGTCTAACTTCACTTAACGTTATCGCTGAGAATGATACCTGGTTATTACGTAGTTGACAAAATTATAGCTCCATTATACGTAACTTTACTTCAATGTCCATCAGTTAACCAGTGACGATTTTCGGTCTAGGGCCTCCAACGGCCTAGGTGCAAGTATAAACGCGCCAATGCCATTAACGAAACAGTTTGTCAGGAATGCATTCCTATCGTTAAATGAGGTATGACTGTATTCATTGTACAGTTTCTGTTGCTGACGTTGATAATTATGGTTTTTTGTGTTTTATATTTTAAAAAAAAAAAAATGCGCTTTTTGATTTTTAATTGCATGTAAGTAAATGTATTATACGCATTATTTTTTTCAGTGGTTCCGTTGAAGGTCTAGTAAGAAGGCCTCATCCGCATCCCGAGGATACAGCACATGATTCATTGAAACAAAGAACTGTTACAATAGTTATGGAAGACGCTGATTCGGGGCTTTCAGGAAATGGAAGAGTGTCATACACTGAAGTAAAATATGATTCGAATAACGCAAACCACTGCAGCAAATCGCCAATGGTTCACGTACGTTCGAGGAGCGTCCCACCCACTCCACTTCCCGTTCCTGCTCCACGTAACTCCATGGTGGGTGCATCTTCATCACCTGCACCTTCGCGTCACCCATCACCAAAAGCGTCTCCGAACCCTGTTCATATTCTGCACTATGCAGAACTTGCAAATACGTTTGACGAAAGAAGTTATGAAAACACGGCCATTGTTTCGAGTAATGGGATTCAATAACTATTTTTATTTTACCATTATATTAATGAAGCTGATTTTTCTTGTTATGGTAGGCAATCAGGTGAAGGACTGGAACTATGACGATTGTGACATCCCAGCGGTTCCTCCACCACCGCTACCACCAGGAGAAAAACAACATACTATCGGAAAGCAGCCAGAGAAACGGTAAATTTCGTTTTCATTCATCAAACTCATGGTCATACTCGAATGTTTTAATTTTACATTTACCTATAGTTCCAATTCGGTCGAAAGTACAAACGATAACAAAGAGAACGAACAGGTGAGTTACGAGAACTTAAGAATGGACTACATTTCTCAGTTGACTGCCGAAGGTTATACACAAGAGGAGGTAATAAGAGCTCTGAGTTGTACGCGTAACGATATCGATATGGCAAGAGATGTTCTACACGGGTTTGCAAGTAAAAGAACGTGACAGAAGGATTCGAAAGACCCTTCAACGTCGGGGAATCACGAATTCACTGGTGGCATGAATTAACAGCATTCCGATTTTTAAACACACTGTCCTGTTCTACGAATGTGTTGTTAACATTACCCCCATTTTCTCCTTCTCTCTTCTTCCTGTTCTTTTATCATCTCTGCCAAAGGAACCGCTCGATTGGAGGGTCGAGCGGGCGGGTACGAAATCAAATAATATCTAGTCTTAATGAAAATCTGTACATGTACCCGATTTTACAACTATGGTTGTGATTTCCACTGAAAATCGTAATGAAATTGTTGTTCGTGAAGGATTGTGGAGGTCGAAGAGGGGGAAGTTGGTCATCATTCCAATTGACGGCTAAGTATTTGTCTCCGTCATAATAGAAACTATAAGTTCTTTATTATTATTATTTTTTTTTTTGAGAGACATAGTTTTGAAAGAGAAAAAATGTCTTCATCTTAAAACTTCTCTTTGTGTCCTTTTTTCTTATCTTCTCCGATCAGATATCCTGATTTAAATAACCTTTCTTCGTATAGTTGTTAACCAAAATTCTACTTTCCAAACATTTTACTATTCGTAAATTATTAAATATGTGGAAGTCTCTTTTGATTTTTCTTTTGTTTTGGAGTCTAGTCAGTTGTGATTGTAAATTTTTAACTCTTAAATCCTAAATAATGGAGACAGTAAGTTGTTTTTAATATTGGAAACTTGTAATAAGTTACGTAAGATGTAAATAAGTAATGTATCACACTACACGAAAAGTCCCTTTTTTGTATGTTACGAACCTCTGATCAAAAAAAAAAATGGGCCACTAAATACTTAAAAAAAATTTGTGTTAGTCAATAATGAAAAGCAGTGATGGGGAGGTTTCTTTGTTTTAAAAATTTCAACAACAAAAATTAATCGTTTGCCAAATTATATATTTTTATCTTTGAAAGCAGGAAAACAAAAGATAACGGTAATTAGTTAAATGGTCACATGATCTATTTTAATTTCCATGTATTTAAGAATGGGTCAAGTTTGCATTATTTCATTGATGATTTAATATGTGCTATTCAAATTAATTTTAAATTAAGGTTTACTGGAGTATAAGATGTACATTTTACACTGTAAAAGCTTCCAGGATTAATATTAAAAAATACACGTTAATCTTTAAATCATAAATCGAATCTTTTCTTCTTTTTTGCTTTGTAATTTTTTTATTACAAATTTTGGTTTTTAAAAAAAATAGGTGAAAACGATTAACTTTGTTATACTAGTAGTGAAGCATTGTATACTAGCTTCACTGTAAGAAGAAGGTTGTGACGTCAGAGGGGTTGTGTAGGTGAGTAGGATTGTCATTTAGCCTGATGGAAAAGGGATGACAGCAAACATTCTTAACAGTTTAAACAAAAACAGGTTTCTGAATTACTTCGTTATTAAAAATAATTAATCAGGCAAAATGACAAGCCTACATTTTTTATCAACCCCTATGACGTTACAAGCTTCAGCTTAACAGTAAGGCAACTATAGGAAGGTAAAGTAGTTGCTTCTACAAACATCAACACTTTAGAACACTCTGAAGTGTACTAGTGTGAATAAGAGACTTGCTGCTCTCTTGCTAACCATTTTGGTTGTTTTCTCGTCGTTCTACCACTATCATGCTCATAGTAGATATAAGGGGAACATACAGTAATTAGCGATATTCTCAAATGACGTCAAACAACCAATGCTTTGTTCTCATTATCATATCCACACGAAAAGAACCAAGTAATGCATTATTACTATTATTATGAGTTTTTGTTGGCGTTTGTTTATTTAGAACCACAATAAATGAACTCAATATAAAAGAAACGTTCACAATTTCAATTTAATTTCTTTTTTCATTGCAGCGTTATTATTAGATTACAGATGGAAGCCCTAAAATTGATTTGACACAAACAATATTATTTCTTTGCACAAATGTGATCATTAATTCTGGTCCCCACCGAGATATCTTTCTCTCTCGGAATAACCTTTTTTATAATATGTACTCTAAACGACATTCAGAAGCGTTTTACTTTTAAATATATTTTAAAATTAATTAGCAGCTAACTGAACGTTTTTTTATTATTTTCATTTTTATTATTAAAGAGGTGCAAATTCTTAAAATAAATAAGGTAAACAGTTATTATAAGAAATGTTTTTTTTTCTTCTATTTCTCTTTTCTTTTCTGAATGGAAGACATTTGGTGCATTTACGTAATACGAGGAATGGTGCTTTCATTTCTTTTTTTCCTTTTCGGAATGGACATGGATCACTTCTGAACATTGTTTTTATAATAAGTATGCATTGCATCCCACTGTTTTGATCCCAGTAGAATGTGTTCTCTTTTGGATCGTATCAGGTCGACGGCTTCCTCGGGAGTCCATCGGTATTTCTACAGGATCAATCACAAGTAAACGTGAGTTTTGCTCATTTTGTTATACATATACAGTTGATTCCGTTTAATTTAGCCATCGGTTACTCAGGGTGGCCGTTTATTTAAGACAAATAATAAAGAACAAAAACAAACAGAGAACCCCTTTTAACTTTTTCGCTTAATCGGAACAAAATGCCCTAGTCCCGATATGTTCCAATTAATCGGAATCCACTGTACCTCCTCTTTAAACTGAACGACATGAAGTTCTCATCACAGATGAAGAATACGAAACATATTTTTAAAGTTTTCAATTAATAGTTGTAAACCTGCATAAGATAGCACCCTACGAGCGTTGCACTTCTTGTCCTTCCCGCTTTGCAATGGACATAAACGCTACGTCCCGTATTACGAAACCTCTCGATAAATCCGACTCCTCGTTGTAACTTCTCTTGAGAAGGTGACTCAAAGATGTCAGTTGTACTTAGCTGCAAAAAAGATATTCCGAGCTTCTCCCAGTCCTAATAGTAGAGTGCAAAAGAAGGAATAGGACTAGAATAAACAGACCACTTTTTGACTGCAAAATGAAGTCGACGGTGGCTGGGCAGTAGTTGCAATGTATTTTCTATGAAAAGACTCAAGGTGGTTGGTTTTGGCGATAGCCAGACTTCATTTTGCAGTCGAAACGTGTGGTCATAAAAAGTGGCCCGTGTGGCAAGGGCCATGTCAGCAGCACGTCATTAGAAAATAATTTGATGCAAAAAAAAACAAACCCTATTTTTATTAACCCAGAACCAGAGTTCGTAGTCTTCATTCATCGATACAACACCGCCGACGTTCTCTTTATCAATAAGCTTTTTAAAGGTAACAAAAAAAACATGCAATTACATTACAATAAATTCATTCATTGTGACATCTGTGTTAAATAATTACTACACGACTGCATATTTAAACTAATAGCAAAATAATAAGCAGATATTTGCTCTTGTTCAATAACATTCAATCAATGGACCCATAACATAAGCTAAAATCTGCTTCATCTTTATAAAGTGACGTCACAGATGGGTCATATTTTATACATTACAGATTATTGCTTGTATTTAAACAATGCTATAAATTAGAAGCGACAAGTGAGCAAAAATCCGCTTCATCTGTCAATAGAATGACGTCACGGATGCTGGTAAATAAGAAGCAGATTATCGCTCTCATTGAAAAGATTGCCTAAATAAAGAAGCGATAAGTGAGCGAAAATCTGCTTAATCTGTTCCTGGACGACGGAGTTGTTCACAAATAACAGATTTTTGCTCTATAACTTTAACATACAGTCAATGGGAATGATACATAAACATAAATATGCTTCATAGTAATTGATCCATTTTAATTCATTTTAGAATTGTTTTTTGCAACTAAAATGCATCAGTGAGCTAAGCGAATAGTTCAAATGAAAGGTGACGTGTTCATTTTATGATTTGCAAGTGTTTACAATAAAAATATAATACCTCGTTTGTAATTGATCTGAATGGAAGCGCACCGAGGATGACAGTGTCATCAATACGATCGTACCAACGTCGAGCAGAAACTCGCTCCATCATCACATTGTAGAAAAGACTCGGATAAAAAGTGACTCTGGCGAACATAGCTGAGATGCTTGTAGTGAAATGCATTAAGAAAGATTGCTTTTTCTTTCTGTAGACGTCCTTCGAATGGAGGTCAAAAGGCCCTCATCTTTGCAGACGACTTTATCCCCTGTGGCGCTTATGGGGAAAGAAAAACCAGCTTAAAATGATGCAAGAATGCGGAACATTGATCAGATCAAGGGGGGCCGACATAGAAAACCTTCACGTACGAGATTCACTAAGATTCACAGGTGACAGGCTCACAGCAGAGCGTACATGTATGTACGGCAAGCTGGTTTACTTTTTATGCACGTTTTAATGCATACCAACAATTAAACTGAAGTATGGAAATCCAGTAAAACTCTCATAAAAAGAAAAACAAATTGCCATAACGTTCGAGATTCACCCCCAGTGTAGCTTCCTTAGATCAGATTTTTTTTATTAGCAGCCGCTGCAAGAATATATAATTTATTATACGCCGCCGGTGACAATAATTTGTAAATATTTATTGTTCAGTTATCATTATTTTCTATTTTTTTAGTATGAATATAAACTATAAAATTTAATTTTTTATTTGTGATTTTTAAATAAAAGAATATTAAATTTTACATGAGTGAATTCTGAGCTTTTTTTCTTAAACAATTTAGTCACTAATCTGTTCACAGCCGCTGATATTGTGTGATCTGAAAATTTTATCAGATGTCTTTTGGATTCAAGATGGCTTCCTTTCGTGTCCTTGTCGGTTGCAAACGAGTGATCGATTATGCCGTTAAAGTAAGTAATTTCGATGTTTTATTTTCATTTTAAGGTCGTTAAGATGCATTTTTATAAAAACACGAAGCAGAACATTTTAAAATTAAAGTTACTGAAGCTTTAACATTGATTTATTCATTCAAAGTAGATTCTTATGATGATGACGTAACATTTGCGGCCCTAAACGTTGATCCCATGACTCCCGGGAAAGGGCCGCACATAAAGAAATTTTAAAAAAATATTCACAGTGCTATATTTATGATAGGTTCGAGTTAAACCGGATAAAACGGGTGTCGTGACAGAGGGAGTGAAACACAGTTTGAATCCTTTTGACGAGATTGCTGTTGAAGAAGCAGTTCGACTCAAAGAAAAGAAACTGGTTTCCGAAATCATTGCTGTTTCATGCGGACCTACAGCATGTCAGGAAACGCTGAGAACGGCGCTTGCTATGGGTGCAGATCGTGCAATCCACGTCGAAGTTGATGGAAAAGAATACGAAACGTTACAACCGATCCACGTATCTAAAATATTGGCCAAATTGGCGCAGGAGGAGAAAGTGGACCTCGTAGTTGTTGGAAAACAGGTTTTAGAACAAATACGAGAAAGTAACATGGTTTATTTTAATTCGGTTTTGGATTTTTTGTTTTGTTCGCAGGCGATCGACGACGATTGTAATCAAACGGCGCAAATGACAGCAGCTGTTCTCGACTGGCCGCAAGCGACCTTCGCTTCTAAAGTGGAAGTCGACGGTAATTCGGCTTTGAAAGTCCTTCGTGAAGTTGACGGAGGAATGGAAAACATCGTCGTTAAACTTCCTGCAGTTCTAAGCGCTGATTTACGGCTAAACGAACCACGATATGCGACGCTTCCTAACATTATGGTGAACTTTTCAATTCGAAATTCGGTGTGGATTTTTCTATTTGAATTTTTTTTTTATTTATAGAAAGCGAAGAAGAAACCGATCGCTAAAAAGAAGCCGAGCGATCTTGGAGTAGACATCAGTTCTCGCATCGATGTGTTGTCGGTAGAGGATCCACCTGTTAGAGAAGCTGGGTCGAAGGTCGAGACTGTGGATGAATTGATTAGCAAATTGCGAGAAATAGGAAGAATCTAGATTTTTTTAAATATTCAAAGTCGTTTTGTTTTGTTATTGTCTAGTTATTAACCTAATTAATTTTCTAGCATTAAAAGCCGTTAACATATACTCTGTTGGGAAATATCTATTCGAATATGAAGGTAGCATTTTTGCTTGTCGGCAAATGATGAAAATAGCAATTTAGCTGACAATAAGCAACTAGCAAAAGAAATATTATAAAATCGACGTCATTGCTGAAGTCCACCAGGAGACAAAAGTCAGTAATAATTATAAACTTGTATCATATGCTCTATGAAATATGCAAAAGTGTCCCAGCAACTGCCCCACCAAAAATGACGAAAATGAAATCTGACATTTACGGATGGAGTTTTGTGTATTTTTCGAGTAAATAACTTTGATATTGGCTAAATCTAAACCTTACACAACGTGTAGATAAAACGAAATGCCGAAAACGTCCATATAATTATATTTAGCTTTTGCACGCATTTTTTACGCGTGTTTTAGTGTTTTTGCCAAAAAAATTTGATTATTCATACTCAGTTCGACAAGATCTTTATTTCAAGCTATACTTTATTTAAATTAGCAATGAGCTCGTATACATGGATTATATTTAATATAATATGGGTAATATATAAAATCAAAGACATTTTTTTTTCTCGCGTCTGGGTTTGTATTTTCAATTCGATTAATCTAATGCCTACGGATGGCTGCACATCTTAAATGAGCTTCTATTTAATAGGACCCTTGCAAGGTTGGTAGAGTGACCTTTGCATCAATACAATATGTTTATAAGATACTTGGTTTTTCTGTCTAGAAAGACAAGGTTCACTATATGCAGGTAAGGCATTAGCGTCCATTTTTGTTTCTTTGCAGCAGACGAATTATTACAAGAAATAGGAATAATATGCAGGGAAAAAAATGTTTTTAAATTATTTTCATATTATTTGTTTGATTCTATTTTTAATGAACAATTTCCAATTAAATTTAAAAATGTGTTTAAAACAATTTTTTTGTTAGTAATGGAGACAACCAGATTCAATAATTAGATTATTTTAATAAAAAAAACAGCTGACGGAAGTGACGAAAAGTTGCATTAACATTACGTCTACGTAATGCGTACCTGTATAAAGTATATAAAGGTAAAGCAACTCCGTGTTTAGAAGAAAAATGTCGAAAGTGAGTGATGAATTGTCTGCCTTTTCCAGCTACAAGGAAGACATCTTATAATCCATTTTTTTTGTACGTTCACTGAATCGTATTGTAACTGAGAAGAAAAATTCACCTCGAAGTACAGTCTGCGCTATGTTTTGGCCACACTCAGCTATTGTACGAAATATAAGAAGAGCTCTTAGTTCTTAGTTGAGTTACCGCTTATTTGTTCTTGAAAAGAACATTGTTTAGCTCTATGTAGAGGTAGCGCCATCTATTGGTTATATTTAGCCATCTCATGAAACGCTTCATTGACAGATCTTTTAGGTAAGCTACCTCTATATATTGATCTTTCATCCTATACCTTGGAATTTGGAAATGATCAGTCGTCTGTTACGTGGGTACGGCACGCTCAGCACGTTTGCTTCAAAGAGAAATTAGGCGAGAGACATACTGTTGGTATGATTATATTATGAATATGTAGTATAATGCCTAATATAATATCGTATTTAATTGAATATAGTGTTCTGTATTATTGCTTATGGAGAACGTAATGATGGAGACGTTGACACTCAGTGCGGTCGATGACGTTAGCTGCTCCGAAGTGGCTCGAAACGACGAAGACGAAATATCAAACCACGATGATGATTCCATCTACGAAATCAATGTTAGTACAGATGACAAAGATTTACCGACATCTGCGGCTAAACTCCAACAATTAAACCTTAAAAAGAAAGACCTACAAAACCAGTTGAAGATCCTCGAACGTGAAATAGTAGAACGATTAGATCGGAGAAAATACCTGCTCAGACAGGAACAAATTGTAAATTCGGAGATCGGTTTACATTTCAATGATGAATTCTCGAATTCTACGAAAGCGATGCAACGGAAAGGGCAAAAGACAATGAATTACGAGGATGCAGAGAGTAGAAACGTTGATCTAATAAACTTTTTTATGAATGTTTCGATTAATACTTGAATGTGTTTTTTTTTGTCTTTTGAAAGGGAAAAGTAATAACAAAGGTAAAAACAACAGAGAGAAACAAAAAAGGACAAATCCATCTATGGATCGTAGAGCAAACAACAAACGCTGGAGGTTTTTAATTGTTTCTATCATTTTTTTTCAACAATAATGTTATTTTTAAAAAAAAAATGAAAGGCATAAATCGTTGTAAAAATAAACCACAATATTTTGAACAGCGTCAAGAGTGAACAACAAATCACTTCAAAGTGTCTAAGCTCTTAAGGTGGCTCTAAAGTTTATGAGAAACAACATCACAAAAAATTCAAATTGTTTTTAACACTAGAATGGGCAATATTCTTCAAAATAAACATTTTATAGTTTTTGCTTTTTGAAAGAACACAGATTAAAAATAGTTCAAAATGTCCAGCGTATAAGTGACGAAGCGCACAAACCCTAAGTTTTGTCAAAGCTGTGCAGGATTCAATTATAAAACCACCTTAACTATCGAACAAACAGAACATAATTTGAAACGGCGATCTGTTTGCTTTTAGGTCGAGTTTTAAAAGTACCTTTAAAGTTGTAGAACACGAGGACGATACGTTTGATGACACTCTTGTGACATTGGACACCTGTAAGTTCCATGATGAATTGGTTTTCGCAATGACGGGATGCTTTTTTTTTTCTCTTCCTCTTTACTATTTCATTTAGATCATTCTGATCTAAATTTGACAATTGCTAAAACACGATACGCGGGTGAATCTCTAACAAACGATGGGTTTTCCTTGATGTGGGCTGGCGCCAAAGCGACTTATGGATTTAAGGAAGGAAAAATTTGCTACGAAGTAAAGGTTAGAAGTCGATATCTAACGTGAAATCGAAGGATTTGATTTTTACTTTTGAAGGTTTTTTATTTATAATTTTGCAGGTGGTGAAGCACTTGAATATTTTTGTTGGAGACGATGAGGTGAATCCACATGTTGTCAGGGTGGGATGGTCAGTTAGCGACGCGTCTTTGCAGCTCGGTAGTTGACTACTTTTTATATATTTCACTGTTAGGTTAACTTATTATTTTTGGGTGTGTTTTTCAGGCGAAGATCTACATTCTTATGGATATGATGGAACTGCAAAGTCATCAACAAATTGTGAATTTAATGATTATGGGCAGGAATTCAAGGAAGGAGATGTCATCGCGTGTTTTTTAGTAAGTTTTCTCGTCTTTCATAACGATATTTTAGATGAAATTGATGTTGAGTTTATTATTTTGTTTGTAGAACATTGAATCCGATCCCGTTGAATTGTTGTTTGCAAAGAATGGAGAGGATCTCGGTGTTGCTTTCACCGTGCCAAAGGAAGATCTCAATGGGAAAACGCTTTTTCCACACATATTGACAAAGAACTGTTCTTTTGAAGTCAATTTTGGCGAAAATGTCAGACAGAAAAGTTTTATAAATTATACATATTTTGTAAAATAATGTTACTATTCATTTTAGGAAGAATCTTTCTTTGAGTTGCCAAATGGTTATGAGGATTATGTTTTTGCTGGCAAGGTCGAGATCGATAAGAGAGTGAGAGCCACAAAGGGACCTGTCACGAGGGCTGAATGTGAGGTTGGTACCTGTTTTTTTTTATCAGGTTTAAATTGTTTATGAGGTAATCGATGGTAATAAGTATGCATTATGTGATCACAGATGATCATGATGTGTGGTTTGCCTCGTGCAGGAAAGACGACTTGGGTGTCAAATTGCCGTGCCGATCATCGGGACAAGAACTATTACATTCTAGGCACTGATGCCATCATAGATAAGATGACGGTTGCTGTTTTATTATTATTATTATTATTATTATTATTATGCAACTAAAGTTTGGTCACATGTTTGAAATTGTTCCTAATATGTGACGTTTTATTTCGTTCATGGTAAGGTTATGGGGTTATCACGAAAACGTAATAACACCGATTGGTGGACTACCCTCTTCGACACTTCGACTAGATGTTTGAACAAAATGTTGGAAATTGCTTCTCATCGTAGACGTAATTTCATTCTCGACGAGGTCCGACTTATTTACATGTATTTGTAAGACAACCAGAAAAATGTGTTTTCAGTAAAAAAAAAAAATAACCTGGTTAAAGGCTATAGTTCTAGTCTAAGCAAGAAGTTTTAGATGCTGAGTTGACCTCCAGTCTCTCAGTACTCTAATGCTCTAACCAGGTTGTTTTAACTGTAAAACGCATTTTTCTAGTTTCCTTATTTGTTTTTACTAACAATTGCATGTGTGGTCCTTGTCTTTACCAGGCGAATGTGTTCTCATCGGCTCATAGACGTAAAATGAAGGTGTTCGAAGGTTTCAAGCGAAGAGCTGTAGTGCTCGTACCTACCGATGAAGAATACAAACGTAGAGTTTTGAAACGCAAACAAGAAGATGGGAGCGAGATTCCAAACAATGCTCTTCTCGATATGAAAGGTAGAATTTATTAAAGTTTAACAATGAGGTTCGTTTAAAATATTTTTCTTACCACGAAGAAATTTTGATATTCATGTTCATGAAATGAAATGCGTGCCTTAATTTCCATCAGATTGAGGAATTTTTATTGTTTTTCAGCCAGTTTTGCTTTACCCGAAGTGGGTCCAATATTTGATGAAGTGGAGTACGCAGAGTTAGACGAGGCGGAAGCCAAACCAGTTGTCAAGGAGTATTTAAAAGAGGGCAGGACCAATAAGCAGTTAATGTCTAATGATCACAGACCTTCGTTGATGATGACCAGCTTGATCGGTCCTCCGACGGAATTAAGAGGTTCCTATTTCGCTATAAAAGGGTGGCAATATTACTTGATCGTTATTTAACGTTTTCTTAGGTGAACAACTTGGACAAGACAATCAACGATTTGGAAAACACATGTCGAAAGGCAGCGGTGGTTACGGTAATCGTGGAGGACACTTTCGTTCTCTGATGGACAGTACAAAAGCATCTGGTGGCTTCAATAGTGGTATGCATTTTTTTGTGTGTATTTTAGCATAATTGATTATCATATTCATTTGTTGGTTGATTGTTTAGGACCATCTGGATATGGTGGTGTCGGAATGAACTTCAATCGGAATAATAGAGGTGGAGGTTCATCCGGTGGATTTGCAATGGGAGTTGACTTCAGTAATTATGGAGGTGGTTACGGCTGGGAGGAACCCGCATATGGAGTTGGAGGTTGGAGGTAACTTTCAAGAAAGATATCACCTGAGGATTCGGCTTTGGAAGTTCTTTTCTAGGACACATAATCAGAGGTTGTGAATCTCTGCCTAATGCTACTAGTGTTTGCAAACACTAAAAGATTTTTTTTCTTCATATCGGTTAAACAATCGAGTTAATTTTATGCAGGATTGCTCTTTGGATCAGCAAAAGTGCTGGTTTTACTTATTTTTTATGATTTTACTGCTGTGATATCGATGATATCATGTTTTATCTATTTGTATATTCACCCGTTGAGAGATTCGATTTGTTAAGGAATGTGCGGCAACAATATTATGTAAACTAAACACGATTTCTTCACGATTAAAACGTTATATTTAGTCGTAAAAATAAATTTCAAGCTTTTTCTTTCTGTACAACGTTTTCATTAGTTAAATTTATTGTCTATTTCATTTACTTATGTTAAGTCATTCATGGATTGTTTGTTTTTTGTGAGCCTTGAAGTGACGTGAAAGATTAACACAGCCCAAATGAAAAGACGACGTGAAAGTTCGAATTTATGATAGCAATATATGAAAGGGAATAACAGAAATTTCAAAGTTAAAACGACATTTTCAATGATATTTGGTAGTTTTTTCTTGTTATTCGTTATACAGTCTCGAATTGACAGCAATTGAACTGATTGCTGTTTGTTACAAAAGTACGATAAAAATTATTGTGAATTATTTAATAAAACAAGTTTACTTAACATTGATGCTTTTGTTGATATAAAATATGTAATATTTTTAATGAGGAACTTTTATGATAAAATTCAAAGCTTGTAAAAATTAGAAACTAAAATAGTTAAAAGATAGAAAGATAGATAAAAAAAAGTTTAACAATAAACTTATGTCAGTTAGAAAATAATTAATTTTTTTGCACCAAAATCAAATGTAAATTAATTTCCAAATTGTCATGAAAAATTAATTATTAAAGATAATATCTCGAAAATACTTTTAGAATATTTTTTATAATGTTTCTCCTTAAAAAGGTTAACTTTTTTTTAAATTTGAATAATTGTCTGAACTGTGTGGGGGAGATTTTTACTATTTTTACGTCCCCCATCTTTTAATTTTAATATTATTTATTTTTATTTCCCAATGTTTTATTTTTATTACACATCAGAAAACAAAATTCTAAGAAGTAAAAAATATTTTTTAGAGCTTAGTCTCTACATTGACTTACTATCATGACACGACTTTTTTATGTGACTTTCATTGCTTTCCTATGCTGCGTTTATCACATAGAACAATATGGGTGTTAAACGCCATCTTGGAGCACCTTTATGAAATATTAGTTTGAGTTAATAGTGCGTGTTATTTTACACTGTGTGCTTCAATATTTTAACTAAACTAAGATAGGTCATGCGTAGCCAATAGTGATTGACTAATTTGTTGCCACTTTCTTTATTGATAAGAAGAGGAATTTGGCAGCGTGTTAATAATAATTATTTATGTCAATGTCAAATCTTGAAACAGATTTGACATTGTGTGAGTCTTTTTTTCTACGTTTTCATCGCGTCTAAACTTAAGTTTCGGTTGTTTTTAAGCGATTGTTTTATTATTTTACTTAAGTGGTGTTTTATAAATATATAATTAATTATTTCGTACAATAGCGAACGGTTTTTTTGGTAAGTTTCGCTCTTTTCGCATATGTATCGGTAACGTGCTTGCGTTTTGTGCCAAACATATGCGGATGCATCGTTCATAAGCGAACGTATACAGTATATTTGCCAAAGTGTAAGGTGAAGCTTGTGACGTCAGAAGGGTTGATTATTATTAGAAAAATTAATATAAGCCTAATTTTTTTTTGTCAACCCCTCTGACGTCATAAGCTTCATTTTTTGCTTGATTGAACTATGCGACTATTGTTGTTTTATATGATTGACCCCCCCCCCTTATTTTTGAAGAAAAAATTTTCTTCATTTTTGTGACAAATAATTAATCAGAATTTTAGATGTGTGAAAAAATAAATTGCTTTATAATTAATTTTTAAGCCTATGTTTAATTGATTTTTGCGAAAGTTTCAAAAAAGTTTCCATTATTTTTTACGTTTCTGTTTAAGCGTTTTATTTAAAAAAAAAAAGTACATTTCATTTTAGTTTAAGTTAGTTTAGTTAAAAGTCGCATAAAATAAAAGGAAAATAAATGTTTATATCCAAAGAAAATAATCAAAAGAAAACGTACAAGAATAGATTATTTGTTGTATTGAAATTCATTTTTTTTTATATAATTATGTTATGTCTACTTTGTATCACTCACTGAATTCTGATATTTTTTTCCTCAGATCTGAAAAGTTATCATAAATCATTGTTTTGGCCCAAAACTGCATCCAATTGTGTATGTCATAGATTGGACTTTCATCCTCAAGGACGAAGAGGAGGAAGGAGTTTCAGCCTGAATAGATAATTCAAAGTCATTTTAATTTGACCAGGTATTTGGTAAGAAATAACATATTCTAGGTATAAATTATCGCATAAATTCCAACTCTTCAGAAGAAGAAGAAAAACATTTTGGTAAGAGATTTAGAAATTTGCGATTTTTTATTTGTTAATATTCTCTAACATTTTCTTGGTTCACACCATAAAATAATGTTAAGGTCAGTTCGATGGTGTGAACCAGGCCTTTAATACGTCATACATGGGGCCTAAGGATGTAAATCATGTAATAATTTCATAAGTAATTCCAGTGCGATTGTTTTTTCTAGTCTGCAGCGCCGCACAGTAGAAGAGAACCGGGAAACTCAAACTTGGTTTTTATGTTGTAAACTCCAATTTTTTTTCTTATAAAAAAAGCGTTTTGCATTCGGTTTAAATTTCTGTTTATTTTAATTATAGTTTCCAGAAGAAGTTTAATTGCAAGTTTAAAATAAAGGCAAATTATCTCTAAAAAGCATCATCAGAAGTGAGTATTTCAGGTTTGAAGTGTTTTTTTTTCGCTTTTACAAGAACAGATGAAATTGTTGTTAAAAAGGACATATAACACGATTCATTGCATTATTGCAATTCCTAATTGATGGTTTATTAGTTACTCATCCATTATTATGTCTTGATTCAATGATGGTTTGTCTATTACGATAAATTATATGTTTGCTTCCGATATTTCACCTTCATTTCAATCCTTCATTAACGTAAAGAAGACAATCTTCGTTTTGTTTTTCCTCTGATTCTTTTTTCTAAATGGTTTAATGGGTTTAAGGATGGATCCCTGTTGATTTATGCTCCACATTCTTTTATGAGGAGGAGGAGTGGTTCCAACTTCCAAGATTGAATTTTTTCTATAGAATATATTTGAGAGAAAGAGAGGGGAATGACGAGGAATGTCATATTCCTTTGAATGGGAATGAATGAAAGGGGAAGAAGGACGATAATGAATGAAAAGGAAAAATAGGAGATAGAGAGAAAAATACGAGTCTGAAATCTCATTTCCCCCCCCCCCCCAGGTCTCTGTCGCCTTTTGATGTGATCTTTTTTAGAAAAAGAACCTTGTAGAGACAAGAGTTTTTAGTACAAATATATACAATTATCTATATTCTCTTTTAGTATTTTTTTTTGTTCTTGTTGCCATAGGATTCGCAACATTAATTTGATTCAAAGTTGTTAGAATGTTTTTTCTTCTTCTTCGTATTTAACCGTGTTTTAGTGGCGGCTGAGATTTTTGAGCATTCATTAAATATATTCGAATTAAAGTGCTGGCTTTTAAATTGACAATGGATTTTCAACATAAATTGACATAAATTGCCATATATTTATATATTGAATCTACTTTTTTGAAAATCATTACATATTTTACATGTTTGAGAACTTTTTTATTTGTTTTTCTAACAAATAATATTTTACAAGTTTAGTGTAAACAAGTGGTTTTCAAAGGGTCTACTGTGGCACACTATTGTGCGAAGATTGGTTGTTAAGTGTCCCACGAAATTTTTGATGTTATTATAATAATATAATTTAATATTTTAAAATAAATGTTCAGTTTATTGGAAAAAGCAAAATAAAGAAAACTTTTAATATATCCACATACACATTAAAATAAGTGGTTTCTATAGGGTGTTCTTTGGCATAGTAGTGCGCTGTGAGTTTTGCTTGGTATGCCGCGATTTCTTCAGGCAAAAAAATACTATTCCGCGAGGTTTACGAAAACGAAAATATTAAGAAAATAATTCAGTGTTTTAGAAACTAGAATAGTTGATAATATTGTTAAAACTAGTGATATCTTCATATGAGCATAGCAGTTTTAAAAACGTGAAATAAATTTTTGTACATTAAGACAATATTGACATGAAAAAAACTATGAATGTAACCTTCTACCATACTAGTTTTGAAAACAATTTAAACTTTATCACAGCTTTGTTACTGAAAAATTTGCTTGGCACTTTAATGCCACGTTTATATTCGATATTTCTTGATCTTAATGTGATCTAATCTTGATCTAACTCTTAATATTTCTCATGGCATCTTATACGTAGTCAAGATACACTGAAAACATATACTAGTTGAACAAGTACTCTTGCAACTTTAAACAAAGTATTGTTTCAAACTTAGTAGAAAACGTAGTTATTATTTAGTTACCAAGAAAATCAGTTATTTGACTTAATACTTGTCTCCACCTCCAAAAAAACAATAGTTAGGTTCGTCTAAGTACAATAAGGTGAATGGAGGTATACACTGAGGCTAGTAGATCTTTCTGAATAGCTAGATTCTATTTCACATATACAGTATATGTGTAATAAAACATTGAATTAATGAGTTTTTGACATTATGGGGGGGTTTCCTGTGAAGGTATTTGTGGGAATGGGTGGGATGTGTGTATAGGAATTTCTCTTTTACCCTCTTAAATATTCGATTTTCATATTCCCCTGATCGTTACTTGAATATATTTTTGGATGAGGAAAAAGGGGGAGTGGGTAAGGAGAACGAGAGAGCGAGAGATATTGGGTTCGTTTTCAAGGCGAGAAATCCAAAAGTTGCAAATAAAACCACAATTTATGAGACACTTTGGGTGGTGTATTATTTCTCAAATGGGAAATTAAAAGGGTATATCGACTTCGGTGCCTATTGAAGATAAAAGGAAAACACACACACAATGTGAATCCACCCACCCTTTTTTTTCCTTTTTTCAACTTCTACATTTATTTGTCCGATACAATAAGGTAAATGGGATGCGATGTTTTGGGAATTCTTCTTGTATGGAAACACAAGACTGCCTTCCTTAATTTTAATGTTTTAACTCGTTATGTGGGTGATTTTTCTAAGGGGGGAGAGTGAGTATGTTGTTAGGGTAATAACATTGATGGCTTTAGACTGAATTGGAAAATAGGGGGAGAGGTGATAATAAGATGGAAAAGAGGTGGGGGTTTTTTTTTTGGGTTGAGAATGTTAAAAATTCTTGTATCGATTCAGAGAGATGGAGACAAGAGAGTTAAGGGAGAGAAAATAGAAAGGAAATTTCTAT
This sequence comes from Brachycybe producta, assembly GCA_036925085.1. Lineage (NCBI taxonomy): Eukaryota > Metazoa > Arthropoda > Diplopoda > Playtdesmida > Andrognathidae > Brachycybe > Brachycybe producta. Next base: position 4,003,917 of record JAUPFP010000007.1, on the reverse strand, counting down.
TTTCTCCTGTGTGTCTTATCTTACTTTTCAAGCAAACTATATTCAAGTGAACCTTTTTTTTTATTATAAATTATAGTCTTTTATTTTTAGAAATTTGATTCCCCCCCTCCTCAATATTCAAGAAAATGCATTATGAAATGTCATTTCAAAAGGATTTTTTCTTTCTCTTTTTACTTTTAAATTCAAAGATTCTTTTATTTCTTGATGAAAAAAACAGCTCTTTTGTTTAAATTTCAAGTCATTTTTGTTGATAAGAACGTTATTTAAGATTTTTCGTTGTCTTATACTTTGGTTTTAAGGAATGAGAATGAGGTTTTAATGGAATGTTCGTAAACAGAATGAACAATTTGTTAGTGTTTTTTTTTCCATCTTCTTGTTTGCTACTTTAGTTTGATGTTTTTATTTGAGCATATGTTTTGTGTTGCGTTTTATTATCATGGATTGGCTTTAGTCTTATATATATTCGAGCTTTTTTTCTTTCTTCTTCTTCTTCTAACATTGGTAGCTATGGCTGCTGCTTACTTTGCTAAATTAGCGAAATCCATTAACAATTTATGATCGATTCAGCTACACTGCTTCTTCTATGTATAATGCATAATCATATACATAACGATGATGATGATGATGGAGGAGGAGGAGGAGGAGGAGGAGGTTGAAGAAAGAGAGAAAACAGAAGTTAGGTTGGATGCCCTTTCTAGTTTTCTTTTTCCTTACAGTTTTTCTGGGTCTATATCTCTCTCCCCCTTCTTATATTTATTCCCTTTTATGACTTCAATGTATATGAGTATGTGTGCGTGTTTTCTGTCTGTATGTGTGTGCATTTATTTATGTGTGTGTGTGTGTGCTGTAATATAACAATAATCTTTGCAGCAGCTGTGTTGCATAGGAATGGAGCTTTTGTAAGATTTTCCTACTTTATAGTTAATGGTATTTTTTTTTAGTTCTTATTGTTGTTGTTACTTTTTGCAAAAAATGGGGAGGTGTTGGATGTTACCATTGTTTCATATTTTAAAAAAAAACAACAACAAATGACTTATTCATAAGTGAAGTTCATTTATTTTTCTAAACTCCATGAATTAGATTTTTTGAGTCACTTTTTTCTTTCTTTCTTTCTTGATGCTATTTTTCTTTCTGTGTTTTTTTTTTCTTCTTCTAATTCTTCTTCCCCCCTTTTATTTCATATTGTCTGAAATGACTTTAAATGAATACTTGTCATCTTACAAGTTTTGTTTTATTTTTTAAAAAAAAATGTTGATTACATATACAGAAGAAGATAATATGAACAAATAAAGGAATTGTTGTTGCCTTGTGGGATATTTTTGCCACTTGGTATGATTCTTTATGCGTGCTTATTCATTTTTTGTTTTATTATATAAAGTAGACAATAGTTCTTTTCGCTTATGTGGCCATCATGATTGGTGTCATGCGTGTTTGCGAACTTTGTCTCACTTTTGAGAGATAATGATAGTGAAATGGGAGTTTCGGGAGTTAGAAATACACATTGCATCTATCTCATTACCTCTTACAAACAGACACACACATATACTGTATATATACATGTACTGCAAGACGCAGGTAAAACGCGTCCTGTTTTGATATTAATATTGATAAAGCCGTACATGCTACACTTTTGTAAATTGCATTGTACAAAAATTGTAACAAGTTTATCGACAACTTAAAATGTTGATGAATTTGAAAAACGACATTTAGAAAAGTCGTTTTCTGAAGCTAAAGAACGAGGATCGTATGCTTAATGATTTTTAAGTAAAAGCAAGTGCTAGACTCATCAATTTTTACTTAGTTTAGCATTATAGTTGCCTCATTTTAAGATGAAGCTTATGACGTCAGAGGAATTGACAAAAAAAATTAGGCTTGTGTCATTTTGTCTGATAAAAAAGGGGTAATAACAAAATAATGCAAGAACCCTTTTGTTTAAACTGTTGAGAACGTTCGATATCATACATTTTTTGATCAGATTAAATGACACAATCCTAATTTTTATTTGTCGTCCCATCTGACGTCACAATCTTCATTTTACGGTGAGGCAATTATTACCCTTTGACTTAGCAATCAAATGGTGTTTATTCTGAACGAGTTTTTTCAAAAGGTCTTTTTTTTTTTTCAAAATAACTTTTTTAATTGTTGAACAATGTGTTTTAATTTCTTTTCACAGATTTTGTGATGTTATTAACAATTTCCTGAAATATCAAATGTATAGCTTCTATTGTTTCTGAAGATAATTATCTTTAAACAGGACTGCGTTTTACCGGAGCCACCATACTGTGTATGCATGCTTGCATACATACATACTGTATATACATATATACATACATACCTACATATCTACATACATTCATCCATACAGTGTGCATGATAACAATATAACGGTCATTAATCTCATTATGCATAGCAAAGTAGTGACCACACTCTTGTTTGCGTTTAATACAGCAGTCAGTTAAGTCATTTGAACAATGAAATTGCTAACAAAAAATTTGTTGGCTACTTTTGCGTGTTTGTTTATCATATTTGTTTCCACCGGAAGAACATTATGCATGAACTATACAGTATATATATATATATATATATATATACACATTTATATATGAATGTAACGAATAAAGTCCGATGGCAGTGGTTATATACGAGGGTAGTTAATGAATAGCATTATGTTATAACGTGATGGTTATATGTCTTTGATTTTTTGCAATGATTATAGTTAAGAGACGCAACATAATAATGGTCTATTTTCTGATTGGATGACATTTTTTTTAAATTAGTTTTTATTATGAGCTAAATTGTGTGTGGCCGTTATCACATTGCTTGAATGAAGTCGTACGAATATGTAATTTTCTCTTTCTCTCTGTCAGAAGTTTAGTTGCATACATAAAAAAACCCTAGAAAAAAGAAATTGAATTTTTTTTTTCTCGTCCTTTTCTTCATCTCTTATGAAAAGTGATGAAGTGTGGAAAGTGAAGGTGGAGATATGGGTGGTAAAATGGAGGGACAATTTTTTTTACGACATACTTTTCTTCATTTTCTTAAGCACAAAACGGGTTGGTGCGTTTTTGCATCTTAATAACTTCATTAAATTGAGCTTGCAGACGCCGTCTCAACATTTTTTTAATATTCAGAGATCTCTTATATATAAGAAAAGAGTTTCTAGATGAACTAATTTGCTTGGATGAGTTTTTCTTTCATTCATTTTCATTTTTTTTTTATTCTTCTTTTACTTCTAATGAGGTTCTTTTTTCTAATCTTTTGCAATGAAAATGTCGACAAGTATATCAAGAGAATGTCTTCTTCTTTTTTTTTTTTGGAGGAGGAGAAGAATTTCAAGCGCCAATTTTTGTTGGAATTAGTAAAGTGTTTTTTCTCTTTTGTTTTAAAATACAAGAGTGTTGGTGTTGGTGGTGATTAGAATAGGAGGTAAAAATGTGGCGGTGGGTGGTCGCTTAGTTGCCGTCTTCGTTACGAATCTCAATTGATGTAAAAAGCTTTGACGTCCAAAAACACTTTTGTCTTATTTCGTGACTAGATTGCAAAGTATTCAATTAGCCAGAATTAGCAGTTTTAGAATCGATGTGTGTGTTTGGGTGCCAAAAAAAAAAAAGACAGCTAAACACACTCTTTTTCATTGCATTCTTCATACGTGATCTAGTGAAGGTTTTTTTCTTCTTCTTCTTCTTCTAAGTTTCTTTTCTCTTTGATTTGCTCTTCTTCGTCTGTTGCTTGTTTGACAGGGCTAATTGCAAGTCTTCGGTGAAAAATGATGAACGCTTGGGAATGAACGAAGCAATTTTATCACTTGTCAGCTTTCGAAAGTTATGATGACGTATTGAGTACAGCAAAGAAAATATTAACCACTTTTCATTTGTGTATGCGTGCATGTGTTTTATGTGTCACAGTATTTGTACACGTGTATAAAAGAGATAGAGAGAGAGAGAGAGAGATGAAGAAAGAAAGAGAAAGTGAAAACCCCTGGACGGTTTTGCCCCTAGAAGCAGGCAATCACTGCTAGCATATAACTAGGCATTTTTCGTGGAGCTAAAAAATAAAGCATATAAATTCATATTATGGTTCTTATGTTGTTCTACTCGTTAGATGCAACTTTTAAAAGAAATTTCAAACTAAAAGAGTACTCATATCCTTTACTGCAACTAAATGACGAGGTCGTTCAAAATAAACATCTTATGACTGTTTGAAAATGGCCTATATTGGTCACAAATGGTCATAATAGGCAATTTTTCAACTGTCAGAAAATGTTTATTCTTAACGTATCGTCATTATAATTGTGTTATGCAAAATATTTCTCAATGCTTTATAACAAAATTCGAATTTCTTCTCAAAGTTGAATCTAAAATGCAGAGTAATATCATAAGCCTAACTTTAAGCACGCATTATTTGAAAATACCATCCAGTCTTACTTTTTCTTTCTACAAAAAAATATTAAAAATAGATTTTGCTTTTATAGAAATTATATTGTATTTAGTTGTTTCTTTACGGTTGTCTTTTTTTTTTTTCTTCTTCATAACTGCCTCGTAGAGTTTGAAGTCTTGCTTGAAGATTTTATTTGTCTGAAATAGGGTTACTAGAATGAAATCGTTGGTTCGAGATTGAACCCATTTCATGTATAGAACCAATACGCAGAACTGTCTATTGTGACTGTTATATCATCGTATGACCTTTGCCCTCCCATGCATGTTTCTGTAGATTCGTTACCTCGGTTACGATGCTGCATGTGGGTGGTAGCATCATCTTTCTGGTTTCCTAAGCGACCGTAACCATAGTAACCATATCATCATCCCAGATGTATATAAAGGGAGTTTGAGAGTTTTAATGTTGAAGGTGTCTTGTGTTCCTATGGAACATCACAGTTAAGTTTGTTAGGGAGGGTGTTGTTATACATGGAAAGGGAGTTTATATGGGGTGTTGTTGTATGGATATTTTTAGGCAATGTGCTTGATTCGTAAATGGGTCTCGTCGATTTCATTAGCTTGATTGCTGGCCTCAAACTATTGAATTGACAGAAAGTAAAAGGAGTAGAAAGAGAAGAACGTTTTTCATTAATGGCTTTGTGAAAAAGAAAGGAGTCTTCCTTTCAGTCCGTTGGGTCATTGTGATTTGGAAGGGGATTGAGGGGATGAGAGGCGTGCCTAGAATGGGCAATAAGGACCCTAAACTCTCTCTCTCTCTATCTCAGTCATGGAGACCAATGGTCGAGAAAGTAATCTGCGAAGTGGGATCAACTAAGGGGATGGTGGTTGTGATATTCGTAACAGTTTGAACTTGAATCAGATTTTTCTTCCTGTGGCTCTAAGTTTTTTCTTTGTCAGAGAGAGAAAGAGAGATATTCTAATGTTTCACCAATATCTCTCTACCAAAACCATCTCCTCTTTTCTTTTATTACTATTATATGCTGAATCGCTTATCTTAGTTCAGTATCTTTTGTGATAAATTTGACTGTCAAGGAAAAGTATAGAGAAGGAGAAAAAAAAAGAGGGAATATGTTACAAAAAAAAAAGATCTATGTATTTTCATCTTTTCCTTACTTTCTTTGGCACATTTTTTATTAGATGACACCTTCTGTGTAAGATTTTGCAAGAGTCAAATGAAAGATGACTTCTGAATAAAGGATTTAGATTTTTCTTCCTATTTTCTTTTTATCCTACAGAAGAAAAATATGTATTTAGGCCTATTTTGAGATTATGTCTCAAATTTTATGCTTGAATCCATTTTGTACTGTAATGTCCGATGTACCGAATACAAATTTTCAGCATCTTATTGTGTTTCGCCTTTCAGTGTTTCCTTATTAATGTGCTTTTTGCCACCCCAAATCCTATATACTTTCCACTGGTCTTAAGTTTTAATATATACAGTGTATAAGGTGGTTTACGAGTAAATGTCATCAGACAAAGATTTACATAAACTATATAAACTTTAAAAAAGAAATTCAAAGTTTGCTAGAAACTAGAATAGTTATTGAACATGCTATCTGTTTTTCTATATCGATATTTTTTAATAATAAACTTTTTATTGTAATTTGAAAATATTAATTTTCATTAAATATTGTGTGGAAATAAGTCATTATTTTCAAATTGAAATTAACGTTTATTTTTAAAAATGTGACTGAAAAAAACGTACAGTAAAAACAGCATATACAATGATGACCGTTTAACACGACAATGGATAACACGAAAAATTGGATAACATGGAATGTAGATTAGCTTTAGATTAGCTTAACAATTGCTCCTGCTAACACGAAAATAGTTTCAGTTTCTTTCATTTCGTGTTAAATGGTTTCCTCTTATATATATTGCGTGTTCATACCCGTATATTATTGTAATTTTACATTTTATTTTAACAAAATAGTAGTTTTTATGTCCACTTTATACATCTAGAACTTTGGAGCCACCATAACTACAGCTCATAGACTAGACCAGAATTTTTTCCTCAGATAGTTTTTGTTCTTTATAGTTATTAATGTATTTTTTCTCTCTTCCTTGAAGTAGTTTTCTCAAAAATGAGATACTTATATAATTATATATGGTTGGTATAGAACTTTATGTTACCATTGTGTGTGTGTACACTGAGTGTGCTGAAGTGGATGTTGCAGAAAAGAACAAAAAAAAAGTAGAGAAAAGTTTTTTAAGACTTTATACTCTTTTAAGATGGATTTCTACGATAACAAGATATCCGTAAAATCCTAGAAAGAGAAAAAGTCGCCTTTGACAAAAAAAAAAATAGAAAGTTTAAAAGAAGAATAACAGCTGGGACATTGTTTCAAGATCTTAGGCACGTACATCTACAATGCAATCTCTTTGTTTTATCCGATTTGAAATTCACTTGGATTTTTCTCTCTCTCTCTCTCTCTCTCTCTCTCTCTCATTCTACATAGGTCCTAGATATATATATATACGATTTTTTTTTGTGTGTGGGTGGTATAAAATGTATCTTTTATTCTATTCTGAGAGCATTTTATCGATGTCTTCTTATTCTTTAGCATTGTGTCCTATGTGTAGTATCTTGTTTCAAGTGTACTTTAAAGTTCTAGCTAGACACACATAAACAGTAGAGAAAAAAAATAAATAAATGGGGGTTGCCTTTAATTTAACTTAAATCTCCTTTCGTTTTTTTGTCTCATTCTTTGAGTTTTCAATATTTTTTTTTATTAAGTGTTAAATCTGTTTAGCCTTTTTTATATATATCGGTAATATTGGCGCCATGTTTTAATGTATTTTCAGTAATTTGTCTTTTATATAAACATGCTGCTGCTGTTGTTGCTGTTCTCCTTCAATGCATAATAATAAATGCATTATTCATGTGTTTAATAAGGCCAACAAAATGATACGTCTTAGATAATGAGCTCTCTAAAGCATATGGTGTGTAATAACATCTGTTATAAGTTTAAGAAAATCAGAAGTTAACATTGGACCATACATAATAAGATAGTGAGATAGAAAAAGGGGGGTGTTGAATATTTTCCTTGATGTCCGTCAGTGTCATTGATTATTATTCTCTCTTATTTGACTTGTGTTAAAAAAAATACATAATTTTGTAATATTTTATGACACATTAATGACAACAAGCTTTGTGACAAAACTGCAAAAGGGGAAAATTGAAAAATGATTTTGAAAACTTCATTTAACTTAAAAGTACTCAGGGTAAAATTCAAATTCAACCCTTTAAACATGGTTCCAAAATAGAATATCTCTTGTTTTGAATATTTGTGAACGTGGTTCTTATATGTTTGAACCACGCTTAAAGATTTCTAATATTATAGAATGAGATTTTTTTTTCTATAAAGTTTAACACATAAAACCCCAACTTAACTAAACCTAATAAATTTGTTAAGGAAACTTTTTTGGGACAGTTTGACTACGATATGTTTGGTGCTTATACACAGCAGAAATTCACCGTACTATATTATACTAATGGGCTTAGTGAGCCACTGAGCAAAATGGAAGTTTGTTCTTAGTGAACCACTGTCCTTAGGTGAAATAATGGACCACTGGGTTAAGTTTATCATCGGGCTAAGTGGACCACGGGGCTAACTGGATTAAATGACTAATTGAATCACTGGGCTAAGTGGACCATTGGGTTTTCTTGATCACTGGATGTAGAGGTTACGAGCGAGCCTGATTATTCAATGTTGGGAGAGAAAAAATGCATGCCCCTGATAGAAAAACGAGTGAATTGCATGATGCCCATGCATTTCACATGTTTTTACATAATTATGTTAGAGAAATCTTCTTTGCGAATTGTTTGCACTTTTCAGACAGAGTGAGTTTCTTTCTTCAGTTATGTTATATGTTTCTCATTGGTTGGATTGTCTAATTGTCTTTTATGATGGTGGTGGATGTGGTGGTTAGTCCAAGTGAGTGTCTTGGGTAATTAAATGTTGGCTTCTATGGTTTTACATCATCTAACGTTTATTTTCTTAACGTGTTTTTCCCACCTCTTCGTAATTGATGAACGGTGAAGATGTCCCAAGTGATCCATAGCATTTCATCTTCTTCTTCTTCATCTTCTCTTCGTTTCTTTCTTCTAACACTTACATTTCTTATAAGGCCATCATCTAATTTTGTGGGGTTCTTTTTCTCATCCAAGATATTTGTAATTTTCTCAGTGTTTCGTTTACAATACACTTTATGACATTACATTATAACCTGCATCATTTTTTTTTTTTTTTTTTCATTTTTAAAGTGTTGAGAAGGGGTTTTCACATTTCATCACTCGTACAAATAAAAACAATGATAATGGTTTCAATTTAATTTCAATGTAATGTTTTGAGGTTTGGTTTGAATATAATCATGTTTTGTTGTTACTTTCTCTCTCTCTCTCTCTTTCTCTCTTTGTTTTGCTCTCAGCCTTTTGTTTTTCTCTTTTGATTTCAATTATTGCTTTGGTTTGTTTGCAAATACAAACTCCTCTCACATTTCTTATTACTTCTTAAAGACATATTTAAAGTCTTTTGTGTTCGTTTACAGCAGTAAAAATACGAACCACTGTTTAAACCATACAATTCAACTCAGTAGGCCCTACACCTGCATCATGAAATTACATAATGTATATAAGTGTAAAATTATAATATAAAATATGGTTTATTTTTTTTTTCTTAAACACTTTATACATTTGTTCACCTATAACGGCTTTGACACACAGACCACTTTTGGTGGTCGATTTCAACTACAAAATGAAGTTGCAGAAGGTTGGGCTGTGGTTGCAATGTATTGTTAATGGAAATATTCGAAGTGGTCGGTTTTGGCGACAACTCGACTTTATTTTGCAGTCAAAATCGACCACCAAAACTGGTTTGTATGTTCTACCATTAAATGTATGGTCGATCCAGCCACTTTAAATGATTTTTTTTTTACATTTTGAATAATAATAACCAACAATATAAAATGTTTCTTTTCATTGAGTTGAATCTTTTTATTATTTTTATAGTTTCTAACACATTTGTAATTTAATTTTAAAAAGAGCTTCTGGGTTAACTCTCGTTTTGTTTACTAACAATACTGCAATATGTACAACATGTACTTTCGAGAGAGAAAAAAAATCAGACTATTAATGATTTTTTGTTTTGTTTACACAGTTATCATTATTATTAGAATAATGATCGTCATCATCAGTAGAAAAAAAAAGGAGAAAAAGAGAGAGAATATTATTTTTATGATCCAACTTGCAAAAATGACGAGGTTTTTGTTCATTATACATAATAGCTCTACTAACATTTGAGATTTAATTTCATGTATTACTGAGAAAAAGAGTAGAAAGAGCGAGAGAAAAAAAAATGTGCACAAAACCTTTTGTTTGAGCTTTACAAAGAATATCCTCACGCAAAATAATAAAGTGAATGGGGCGATGATTCTAAACAGTTATTAACATTCATTATTATTGCAATAATAATATTTTGTTATATACAAACGCCATCATACACAGTAGTAGTAGCTGAAGTAGCCTTTTTATATATATTATGTGTGCCATCATAATAATTGGATATGTACCAAATATTGTTCATTTGATTATCTAATTAGCATAGATTGAGCTCAATATGAAGTCACGTTATTATCTTTATTACTGAGCTGTGCTCTGAAGAGAGAGAAAAAAAAAGGAGAAATAGTCCTATTATTTTGCGTGTTTTCTCTTTTCTTGTTTTTTTGTTGTTGTTATTTCAGTCAGGCATTCTTTTGTTATTATAACAATTCCTTTTGTAACAATTCATATAGTCCATATTCGTCACTTCCGTTGACTTCCTGTTCCATTCTGGCATGACTTGAGGTTTTTTCTTCTTCTTCTTCCAATTTTACTGCATTACACTCATTCAAGTCTCATACAAACATTTTAACTTATGTTACGTCCATCAAATCGAGAGAATTGTTCATATTTTATGTTCTTTGCTTTTTTTTTTCTTCTTCTTTCTCGACAGTTTTGCTTTAGTTGATATCATTAAGGCATGAATATTTTTAAATTGAATGAAACAGTAGGAGATTTTTGTAATGGCGCGCTGTTGGGTCGTAGGAAGTAAAGTTTTGTCGCCTTTCTTCCGGTTGCTGACGAGACACATCTTTTTATTTATTTTTTTTTTCATTTATATATTTTTAAAATAAAGCCTCGGAAATTTTTTTTTTGTATTTATTTATTTATATGCAGCTTACACACATTTTTTTTTCTTCTATCGATTTTTAGAAATCGGTTCTTTTTACGTTGATCAAATAATAAATATTAATTTCAACCTTCGACGTAAAAACCTTTTTTTTTTCTTTCTTCTCTCGCTGTATTTTTCTATTGAAACTGAAAAGCATTATTTTTGCTTTTTGTTATTTTCTTCGTAATTCGTGCATCTATCCAACCATCCATCTCCACTCGACATATATATATATTTATTTATATATTTATCGATCCGTTGTTTCTTAATATCTTTTATGTTTCTATTAGATTGTCATAGCATGGTTATGTATTGCATGGTTGCTTCTTACAAATTAAGATGTGAATTTAATAAGGAGATTGGATGTTAGTAAAAGAGAAGAAAAAGAAGGAGAAGGAACAAAAAATAGATAGATCGAGGTGCATTAAGACATGTGTTTCTCAACGTTGTTATAAGTTCGTTTCATTTTCGGAGCCTCTAAGGGTTATTTACATTAAATCAATCTATAAAGCTAAGAGAATCTTAACAAATATTACGACTTATATTTGTACTTTCTGTTTCTCTAGAGACAACATTATATCTTAGGAAGGTTTATGTAGTTTATGTCAATAATGAGATAGGTACAGTACCTTGTGAATTGGAGGAGTCTCATTTTGTACAAAACTCTTAACATTTTACTGTATAGTGTCCACAAAGATGGAACTGATATTAATAATTTCAGAAATTTAAGAGATTTTAGATTTTCTTAAATTTATTTTGCTCTGAAAATAGGCGCAAACTATTTCAATAGTTTTTTTTAAAGCATCTTCTCCTAAAAGAAATTCATAGTGAATTTCAACTGAATAGTAAAATTTTGTAGTGAATAGTAAAACAAATTGAGTGGTAGCCGTATTTACAACAATATTTTTCAAAGTAATGTAAATGTTTTATAGCAAATTTGAGAACAACGTTTTTTTTCTGTTTTAAAGTGTTTTTGTTGACGTTATAAAAAATACTAATTTTGTATTTTCCATAAAGTTTATTTTGATAGACAGAATTGTTAAAATGCTACCTCTCAAATTCTTTAATTTTTTTTTCAAATTGTGAATTAAAATTAAAAAAATGCTTCTAAAGAGATGCTTCTTATTTGAGTTATACCTCGTTTTACGTTACCTCTTGAGAATTATGCTTCGCTATAACGTAGGTCACCAAACTGTAAATTTATACATGTGTCCTTTATTTTGGAGATGATTCCGTTAACGATAATGTTTTCAGAAATGTATTCCTGTCGTTAAGCGAGGTATGCTAGTACACTTTTTTAGATTATTTCATTTATTGATGTGCAAACCACTACATTATTTCCAGAGTTAATAATTTATGCAGTGGCGTAGCTACAGAGGGCAAGTGGAACAGTTTTTTTTTTTCCCAGCGGCAATTTCCCAAATCGCGCCTTCAAATCTCATTTTAATTTGTAAAATTTAATTTCCAAGTCTCCTGTTTAATAATTAATAATTTTATATTAATTAATAATGCAACCACATTAAAAATGCATTTTCAGTATAAAAAAAAGAACTTGGTCAGTCTTGAGAAGGCTATATAGGCTAGATGCTGGTTTGACCTCTGAACTTAGTTTTAGCCTTTAACCAGATTCTGCAACTGAACTCAAGGTTTTTGCTCCCGGTGCCAAGAACCTTGCTATGCCACTGAAGTTCTGTAATCAGTTCCATCTTTTTTTTGTACACTTTGTACATTATACTAATACGAACCCAGGGTTTTTTTTTTCATTAATATATATGTTAGTTAGCTTGGGGTTCTTTTTCTTGAGCCCTATCATCCCTTGGTAATTCAGAAAAGCTTGTTTTGTTTTTGCTATTGTTTTATATATATAATAATATACCACCTTTTCATCATACATTATTTCTTTTGTTTCTATTCTTGATGTTTCTAAATGTGTTATTGTGTTGCTTCTTGCCTTCGAGGAAACTTGACTGAGGTGGTCATTTGTTGTTTTCATAGATATATAAATGGGAGCCTTGCAAATAATTATGATTCTTCCTTTGCAACTGAAGTTTTTTTTTTGTGGTCACTAGGAAGAGAAACCTTCATATATCTTCCAAGTCCAATTAATTATTTGGAAAACCCTCCCCTGTTATTGTTAATGCTGTTCTGGTTGAAATATTGAGCCACGACTTCATGGGGGGGGGGGGGTTTCTTGAGTCTGTGAGTTATTTTTAGAGATTGCATTCCAGAAATTTTGATTGTTTGGGTCTGTTTTAATTCAGTTATATGAGCATAATTCGATTAATTTATTGTACTGAGAGAATATAGGTTCTCAACGATCATTGGGGTTTTCAGTTTGAGAAATTGATGTTACACGTAAAAAAAATGACCAAGCCGTTGGTTAATTTGCGACTGTTGCAGTAAATTCACATGACATTCCACTCACATATGATATTTTTTGTAACTATTTCAATCGTGATTTTTAAGTCGTTGTTCCAGCTTTTTTATTATTAATTTAAGGGAAACAATTGAAAATGGTTTACAAACTAGTAAAGTAAATTCTAAACTAATTTTTGTATTTATATATTGCAAAATGAACTTTTTGTAGGAGTTTGAAAAGGTTAGTTAACTTTTTGTTTTCGCCTCAAGTTAAATAAAAAAATGTCATATTTGCTTCTTTTCAAAGAAAGTATATTACTATAAAAATATTCTTAACCTGTTTTTTTACTTTTCTACTTTTTAACGTGCTGTTGGGCGCTTTTCACCAACTAAAGTTGGCTTGAAGAAAAGCGCTTACAAAGATGTCTTATGATGACCTCAGGTGTAAGAGCAATGAAGCTCTGAGGTTCAGCCGTATTACCCCCCTCTTCTGGTACTTCCAATCAAAAAAAGGAAACTTGTTGTTTTGCTAAAGAGGTTAAATTTATTCGTTCACAAAAGTACAATAAAAAAAAAGGGGTGGTAGGGGCTGTTTTACACTTTGCTCTGGTCTGTTACTTTGGTATAATTACAACTAGGTCTGGACTAAGGGTCTAATTGTTTACGGAGGAACCTGATTGTCCCAGGCTAAATTGAATCCCTCTGAATTCAACTCAGCCCAATGCAATCAAGTTCTAATTCACCCAAACACATTTAATTAGAATTCATTCTGCTCATTAGTGTCTAAGTTATAAATTTACTTTATAACATATACATAGTGTATATATATGTATAAGTGTATATCGTATAAGTTGTATGAATTTTTTATGAATTTTTTGTAACTCACAATATTTCGGGGTCCATCTTCCGTGTAGAACTCTGTTGCAACACACACACAATCACTCAATTCCCCTTCACTCACTCTTCCACTCTTCACTCACTCTTCCACTCTTCACTCACTCTTCCACTCTTCACTCACTCTTCCACCAGCTTCGAACCTTCTTCTCCAGACACTATGTTTCAACTAACTCGTCAATTTTTTGTTTTTCGCAAAAGTAATTTTAATGCGTAGTGGTCACCCAACCTTTGGATTGTTCACATGATTATCATGTGGACATATCATGTGGTTGATAATCAGAGCTATTTTCTAGCCCACAGCTGCATGGCTAGCTAGCGAACTTTTACCCCATTGAATACTCTGTTGAAATCATACGTCATTAGTTAATGACCGTGATTTCATGTCATTGACAATTGACATGATATTGAAAATGGTGCACTTTGAACCTCAAAAACAGACCAGAGAGAAAAAATAAATTTTTTGTCCCCCTAATTGGACATTGGAACCATTAAAGCAATCGTATGATATTGAAATTTAATATCATATGATTGTAGGCTCCAACGACCGTTATCAAATTAATTTCTTTTAGTTACATTTTATTTTTTAAATCTATTCTACTCGTCGATCGTTATTCGCGGTAAGTATAAAATAATAAGGTAAGTGTAGTACTTTTTTGTTAGGTGTACGTTTATGCTACACCTAACATTCCTCCCCCCAAAATAAAGATTTCAACCCCGGGTGAAATTAGTGGGATGTTTACATTTTTCTTAAAGCTAAACAATGGTTCTAAGTTAGTTTTTAAATCTACTGATGTCTTGGTCCGATCATCCATCCTCAATTGCAATTCACTGCAATTATTTCTGATGTCTTCTACTTTGGAATATTACATTCACTGTAACACAGCTATGATGGCTTGTCGGATGTTACATATGTGTCCTTTATATGTCTTGGACGACGAAACATTCCGGCGGAAGTTTGGATTCATCTATCTGGCTCGTAACATGCTCATCATACAGGAAAATATGAAACATGTTGTCAGGATGCCCACCATGAAAAATATTGGCATCACCATGGCAGATCCTAAACTCGAAAAAAGCACTCGAAAAAATGCCAGAGAATATATTCGTAAAATCAAAATTACCACCCGATGTAAAAACTGCATTCGATGTAACATAGGTATTGTTCTGTTGAATGAGTTCTATATAGGGGTCTTCAAAACAACCTTTAAACAATTCGCAGGATGATCCCACCCTGGATATCAAGCAAATTTTATCATGCAAACATCTGTGACTTAATTTAAGTTGAATCTCATGTTCCTTGGATACTGTTGTCAAAGATATAGCACGTGTTGACATCTGGACAGTTTCCAATGTAATTAAAACTTCTCCAGGTAAACAGGTACTTAATGCCTCAATTACTATTGTAGCCATAGTTGAACAAGAATGGCAACCATGGTATGATACAATTTTTTGTAATTTTGGACAAACTCGAACAGTATTAATTACAACATCTAAATGTTCAAGGTTGATATGCACTACAGCTGGGCTTGATGATATAAGGGTAGATTTCAAGTTACCGTCATCATCAATAAACATCTTGTGGTTTACTGTTGCCATAGGCAAGAGATTTCTTTTGCTTTGAATCATGAGTTCTAAGTAAGATGACTGTTTTGAGCAGGTCATACGTCTTTCAAAGAATTTGCAGGTAACCATTTTTTCATCAAAAATGAACTGCTCAGGTATAGCTGCACCAGATTGGACATCACCAATCTGCCCTCGCAATGGTCTTTCCACTTCTGCGGCAGTTTCTAAATATGCTTCAGAAATGTGACTATAGCGGACAATCAAATGTTTTGAAATTATATCCGTAGCCTGATCAAACGTGCCTAAGACCTCGATGTGAAATATACCTGGAATCGTCTTGAATTTGCGTACGACATACTCTGTTTCTGTATTATTATTTTTTACAATCATCTTGATTTTTGGTGCGCAATCCATTGATACAATTCGTTTAACTTCGTAGGTTTGATAATATACGGGTTTTAGCCACCAACGGAAAAAATGGCACGGCTGATTGTTGAAGAAGCACTTCATACCTGAATCTGCTCCTTCGCAATCAGTCAAACCAGGAAAATCCAATGATTCTTTGGTCAGTGTTTCGAATTTATAATCCCTATGACAATGTTCTCCCCAACCGCAATATTCGTTGTGTGGACACACAACTTGATTTAAAGTAAACAATTTTGTAGGGAAAGTATAATACATTTGCTGAGTTTTCCACTCACAATCAACAGATTCGAAGATAACTTCTAATGTAGCTGCATAATATTCTTGATCATCAGTTAACCACAAACAAGCAGTATAGTCCAAATTGGACAAGGTCAACTGCACTGATGTTGCCAAGGCACACTTCTGTCCCATGCCCGTATCTATACATTCCTTGACGCTGGATTTTATAAGTTTATGCTCAATACATCGTGATGATGCAATAGAGAACAAACTTAACAAAATACCTGTAAAAATTATAACATACAGTACAGCGGTACTTAATTGTAGTTTAGGGGCTACAACCCCCGGTTTCATGGTTCTTTCTTCCAGAGACTTGAACTTATTCTGGACCTTTTTTGCCTTTGATTTCACCTGATGACCACTTGCTACACCTATTACCATAATTACTCGTAAACATTTTGTACTCAATCTGTAACCCGTAATGGAAAACCAGCAGATCCATTTACTTATTTCCCAAATGGCAATTATAACACTTTTCAAATATATAATAAAAACACTTGTAAGTACCATCATAGTAATCACAAGAGTATATGATATGTAAGTTGGCATGCAATTAAAATTATATACAAATTCTAAACACATTACACATTTGATTCTATGGCAAATGTCTTTCCCTTCGATAGGAAATCGGCCCTCTATAATATGACCTTCAAGAGTAATGAAGATGATATGGAGAGTGCCTGAGTCCATACCGAATTCAGGAGATATGATAACCTGTTTATTTTTTCCCACGTGAGTACTTCGCTCAATTCCATCTTTTCTTAAGATGAGAGATCCCTCAGCACTCACAGTTATTACTGGATCATTAAATTTAATAAAGTTTTGCCCATCCTCAATTTTGAATTGTTCTTGTGCCAGTAATTTTCTCCCAATTGATCGCGAGTCACGATTTCTTATATCGGATCTATTCCAGTAACATTCCCTATACGAGACTACTTCAAAATTTTCGGTCTCTTGTCCTTCTTCATCCACATGTACTAATTTAGTGGATGCTTTCTTTAACTCACAATGGCATTTTGCATGTTCTGATTTGCAGTTTTTAGCCTTTGCGCAATAATCAATAGTGCCGGAGCATGATTGGTTACTGCAGGTACAAGCGATATCATGGTTAGTGCATTTATACACCACATCTCTGCCAGTTTCCGCTTCTATTTGCTGGAGCTGAAAACCGATTACAGGAGCTGGTGGTTTCTGTGGTATTATTACTTTAGTAGTCCACTGGGTTACGCATCCTTTGCAACCATTTTGTGGGCAAAGCTTGCTTGAATAAATGTTAAAATCTTTAGGCTCTGAGTATTGACATATTTTTCTTCCTTCGTACCATTTACAAATTTCGATGGTCACTGAATTTGAATTTGACACAACTCCAGATATACAGGCTAGTCCCAAAAATATAAACCTGAAAAGTTATATCTTGTTAAGATTTTGAATTTGGGTACTTTATTTGTTAGTAGTAAGCATCTGTTAAATGTTAATTCTTTCCATAGCAATTTTCACAAGCATTCATTACATCCAATTTTTTCCAACAGGCCCTAAAATTTAGAGGGTAAGTCCTCAGGGATTATCTCCTATGGACCCTGCGAGACGCTTCCTGGGTCGGATAATAGCCCACCGAGATAAGTTCCTACATTTGGAATAGCGGAACTCCTGCCCTATAATTGGAATTCAAAATAAGCTAATTTCCCCTTCCTGTTGTTTTTTGTTTGGGTAATAACATACTTACTCTTCACTGCTTTGGTGCTGTTTCTAGTACACTTAACATTTTATGAAATGAATCAAGGAGCTTGTCAGCAAAATTTCCTCTGGATTCACTAACTGGTTCTTCGACTCTTTCAGTCGATGCTGCTTGCTCCACTTATTCTACTGTCGGGCTTACTCCCTTGGTAGCCTCTGCATAAACTTCTTTTTCACCTCGAATTCTGTCTCGCAACCTTGCCAGACTAATATCCTCATCATCTGATTGAAGACTTGCTCTTCTTATTTTCAATTTTAACGGACTTTCTGTGGGTTTTACTACCTCCCACTTTCTTTTCTGTTCTCCTCCTTTAGAGGTAGATGGGTGTGGTTCTATGGTTTCTGCTCTGCTGCGCAACTCATATCGATGATGTGTGGGTACGGATTCGATGTTCCGAGCTGGTCCCTTCATCGTTGATGTTGGATGCATTGCTGTTCCATTTGCTTCTTCATCATCCATGTTTTCTTCTGACGAGGTTTCTTCCTCGCTATCAGCATTTTCTTCTTGGGCCGTTGACTTCTGACTTAACTCTTCTGTATCTTCTAATTCTTGGAACTCCCAAGGATTTGTCGATTTTACAACTTTCAGCCTTTCCTCATGCACAATCTGCACGTCCTTAGGTTTGTACATGTGCTGAATCCTAAAATTTACCGGTGACGTTTGTGCTAGGACTCTATATGGACCTTTATTTAACCTAGCTAACTTTTTAGTTTTTCCTTTTGTTACCTGTGGAATGTAAAGAAAAACCTTATCTCCTACTGTAATAGCTTTGTGTTTCCGAGATCCTTTTTGGTACCTTATCTGCTTTTCTGCAGATCCTTCCAAGCTTTCTTTAGCTAACTCATGTATGGATTGCATACGGATTGTCAGAACTTTAACATAGTCGTCTATGTTGTATATTGGTTCTGGTTTTTGTATGACTAGGTCAAAAGGCAAACTCATGTCTTGACCGTACAGTAAGAAGTATGGGGTTTCTTTGGTACTTGAGTGCACAGCACTCCTATATGCCATAAGTACTAGAGGAAGTTCCTCATCCCAATTTCTCTGCGATTTATCCACATAGTGTGATAACATGGTGGTCAAGGTACGGTTAAACCTTTCAACTAATCCATCAGTTTGTGGGTGATACGCTGAGGTAAAAATTTTCTTTATCCTGAACATCTTACATAGATTGTGTATTAATTCAGATGTGAAGTTTGCACCTCTGTCTGTAATTAATTCTCTTGGACTACCATATCTCGATATTATCTCTCTTACTAATACACTTGCTATAGTTTCTGCTCTCTGATCTTGAATTGCAAACGCTTCTGGATATCTAGTTAAATAATCACAGATGACAACGATGTATTTATTTCCATTGGCAGTGGTTGGTAAAGGACCTAAAATGTCCATCCCAATCCTTTCAAATGGCTTAGAGGGTGGTGGAAATTTGCACAAAGGACTCTTTCCATGTGGTACTTTCTTCTCTTGACATGAAATGCAAGATTCACAGTACTGCTTTACATCAGATCGTAAAGTTTTCCAATAAAACTTTTCTTCGATGCGCTGTATTGTCTTATCTATCCCTAAATGTCCTGCTAATACATTGTCATGGCACATTCTCAATATGGTCTCCCTTCTTCTTATGGGTACTACCAATTTAATCATGTCTTTCTCCCTCTTTACTAACCATCCCTTTGTATTCAACTCATAATTTCGCTTCTCCACCTCCTTCTGAATTTCGTTGGAAGTTGGACAACCATGCAAATACTCCAAAAATGGTTTTAATTCAGCACAATTTTCTTGATCTTTCGCGACCATTTTTTCCTCCCAAACATCAAATTGTGTACTTAAAACATTCAACTCTTCTATTGGATTTCTACTAAGAGCATCTGCATTTGTATTCTCTTTCCCCTTTCGATATGCGATTTCAAAATCATATTGCTGTAATTGAAGCGCCCATCTTGTTAACATAGCCTTATCCTTTTTCATAGACATAAGGTATTTTAACGGCTGATGGTCTGTTATTAGTGTAAACTTGTGTCCCATAAGGTAATAGCGAAAATAATTTACGCCATACACACATGCTAAAGCTTCTTTCCATGTTGTAGAATAATTCTGTTCTGATTTTGTTAGTTTCCTACTTGCATAAGCTATAGGATGTAGTTTATCACCCACTTTTTGTTCTAAAATGGCTCCAATTGACATGTTAGAAGCATCAGTTGTTAAGAAAAAGGGTTTTCCAAAATCTGGCGTGATTAGTACAGGGTATGTGGTTAGACATGTTTTGAGAGTCTCAAATGCCCTTTCACATGCATCGGTCCAATTAAAAGGCACATCCTTTCCCAAAAGCTGTGTTAAGGGTGCTGCAATTTTAGCACAATTTTGTATAAATTTTCGGTAAAAATTTACTAAACCAAGAAAACTTTGCACATTTTTCATTTTAGTGGGTCTTGGGAATTTTGCAACCGCTTCAATTTTCTTGTCTCCTGGCTGTATTTGTCCCTTCGTAAAAGTGTGTCCAAGATAACTGATTTCTGTTTTCATGAAAACACACTTGGAAGGTTTTGCTTTTAGATTTGCTTCTCGCAATCGCTGGAATACTAAATTCAAACGCAGAACATGCTCTTCTGGGGTACTACTATAGACGATTATATCATCCATATATACAAAACAGATTTTTCCCTTAAGTCCTTGCAATACGTTGTCCATCAACCTCTGATATACACTAGGAGAGGTTTTTAGTCCCATTGGGCATCGATTAAATTCGTAGTGTCCAAAAGGTGTGCTAAAAGCCAATTTTGCTTTGTCACTTTCTCTCACTGGAATTTGATAGAACCCACTAGCTAAATCAATAGTTGTGAAGTACCTAGCATTCCCCAGTTGATTGCTAACACCGAGCAATTCTGGTAAGGGATACTTGTCTCCAACAACCTTTTTGTTAAGAGCTCTGTAGTCAATAACCAATCTATGGCTTCCATCCGGTTTTCCAACCAGCATGCAGGGTGCAGAATATGGACTAACTGAAGATCGGATGATTCCAGCATCTATAAGTTCATCTATTTTTTCTTGCATGACTTCTTCTAACTTTTGAGGAATTTTATATGGTCGAATGAAAACTGGTGTTTTGTCTAAAACCTCTATTTCTTGTTCTACTATGCGTGTTGGAGTCAGATCTTGCAAATTGCTTGCAAAACAATCGGAGTTGTTCTCGAGGGTCCGTTTTACTATGTTTTTAAATTTTTCTTCTACATCTTCTAAACAACCTCTGATCCATTGTTTTGGATCACCTTTACTGCTCCTTTTTATCTTCTGTAACAAATTAATAGTTTGCTTCAATTCACCATCCTGTGTTCGCACCATCTGCCTTTTATACCAAATGATATCTTTAGCAGGTTCATATGTCAAGCCAAGTTTTTTAATAATGTCTATGCCAAAGATCATTTGATACCTCCTTGGCAAGTCATTATGGCTAACATACATAGGTACGTGCACAATGGTGGATCTAATTTTTACTGGAATTTTGTACACACCAATTGTAGGAAATGGCTTCCCATTTGCTGCTATTATTTCTAAAGGTTCAGAACTTGGAATAGGCTTCACCTTGTGTGGGAAGTTTTTTTTTACTTCTTCGAAACAACTCCTCGAAACAACTGATATTGCTGCCCCTGTATCATAAAGAATTTTGACTAAGTTGTGTTGTACTGTTGCCAAGAATATCGGACAAGAAGAATTAGTACCTAATGGGTTAAATATGAGACGCGTTCCTTTTCTTATCCTCCCCCATGTACGCGTTTTTATAGGGGAAGCCTTTAGTTTCCCCTTCTAGGGTCTTGTCTGGACTGATATCTAACATTCCTTGGTTGCGGTCTTCCAACATTTCTGTTATGACAATCCCGTGCAAAATGTCCGCTCTTTCCACAATGAAAACACTGTGAAGAGGTATTTTTCCCTAATTGGGCCTTTGACCAACAGTCTCGAGCCATGTGTCCCATTTTCCCACAGTTGTAACACTGTATTGAAAAAGAGGCATGGGCCTGGATTGGCTGTTGAAAGGGTCTTCTTGGTGGGTTCCTATGGAAACCTGACTGTTTTGGGGCTCTGCACTCATTTGCAAAGTGCCCATGCTTGTGGCAATTAAAACATTCCATATTAGATTTTTCTGTTTTGATTTCATTTGCCTTTTCTAATTCCTTCTTATATTTTTCATCTAGAGCTGCTATTTCGTTTTTATTTTGCTGCTCTAGATTTTTCACCTTTTCTTCTAATTTCTGCAAGTCCGTTTTTTCTTTTTCTTCTGTTTCCAAGGCATTCAATCCATATTTTAAACTCGTTAACTTTTCGTTTTCCTCTTCTATTAAGATTGCCTTAATAGTATCTTCTAAGGTTTCAGGGTTCCTAGTCAGCACAAATCGTTTCATTCTTGGTGGAAGGCCTCTAAGTAGTTGTGTTTGTATCATCCTATCCCTTAATCTAATTTCTTCTACGGTAGGCATTTCTCCGGTAAAAACCCTTCCTAGAGTTTTTACTCGAGAAATATATGCTATTGCAGACTCTGTGTGTGCCTGTTTAGCCTCCATAAACCGTTGTTGAAGAGTCTGCCTTGCCTCCAGGGGATCAAATCTTTGAATAAACAAAGTTTTTAACTCAGGAAAGGACGTAATGGTTCTGACTTCAGGATGATCTCTGAAGAATTCGGCAGCAAGCCCTCTGCATTTTGATTTAAAAACCAGGATCATAAACTCCTGATCCCAGTGAGCCTTTCCCCCCACTTTCTCTAGCTGTTCAAAGATTTCCCTGGCTGACGGTCCTTTATCATCACCAGAAAAGGTAGGAATCAAATTAGAAAAGTTTAGCTGGGTACTGTTCCCTTGAGAAGTAGAGGATTCCGCATTGTCCGTCATTTTCTAATTATTCTTTGACACAATTAATTCAATTTTTTCTTCGTCTTCCGAAAATGGTTCCTGTTATAATGAGTTTATTGTTACCTTTTGTTTAATATCCGCCTTCTATTACAAGTGCTGTAGCTATTGTCCATTTACGTAGTTACAGGCTGCTTTTTTGAGCCTTCGTGTTTGCAAAATTCGCGCTGTGTAGGTGTGTGGACAATTCAGCAGTGAGTGATACTCCTTTGCGCATCGCATGCATACCCCCTCTTAATGCTAATTAATTTCTAAACACAAATGAACCAATACTCATACCACTACAACAGACCAGGCCAAGTGAAAAAAAAAAAATCGATTAAATCCTGTTCACGACGCCACTTTTTGTTGGGCGCTTTTCACCAACTAAAGTTGGCTTGAAGAAAAGCGCTTACAAAGATGTCTTATGATGACCTCAGGTGTAAGAGCAATGAAGCTCTGAGGTTCAGCCGTATTACCCCCCTCTTCTGGTACTTCCAATCAAAAAAAGGAAACTTGTTGTTTTGCTAAAGAGGTTAAATTTATTCGTTCACAAAAGTACAATAAAAAAAAGGGGTGGTAGGGGCTGTTTTACACTTTGCTCTGGTCTGTTACTTTGGTATAATTACAACTAGGTCTGGACTAAGGGTCTAATTGTTTACGGAGGAACCTGATTGTCCCAGGCTAAATTGAATCCCTCTGAATTCAACTCAGCCCAATGCAATCAAGTTCTAATTCACCCAAACACATTTAATTAGAATTCATTCTGCTCATTAGTGTCTAAGTTATAAATTTACTTTATAACATATACATAGTGTATATATATGTATAAGTGTATATCGTATAAGTTGTATGAATTTTTTATGAATTTTTTGTAACTCACAATATTTCGGGGTCCATCTTCCGTGTAGAACTCTGTTGCAACACACACACAATCACTCAATTCCCCTTCACTCACTCTTCCACTCTTCACTCACTCTTCCACTCTTCACTCACTCTTCCACTCTTCACTCACTCTTCCACCAGCTTCGACCCTTCTTCTCCAGACACTATGTTTCAACTAACTCGTCAATTTTTTGTTTTTCGCAAAAGTAATTTTAATGCGTAGTGGTCACCCAACCTTTGGATTGTTCACATGATTATCATGTGGACATATCATGTGGTTGATAATCAGAGCTATTTTCTAGCCCACAGCTGCATGGCTAGCTAGCGAACTTTTACCCCATTGAATACTCTGTTGAAATCATACGTCATTAGTTAATGACCGTGATTTCATGTCATTGACAATTGACATGATATTGAAAATGGTGCACTTTGAACCTCAAAAACAGACCAGAGAGAAAAAATAAATTTTTTGTCCCCCTAATTGGACATTGGAACCATTAAAGCAATCGTATGATATTGAAATTTAATATCATATGATTGTAGGCTCCAACGACCGTTATCAAATTAATTTCTTTTAGTTACATTTTATTTTTTAAATCTATTCTACTCGTCGATCGTTATTCGCGGTAAGTATAAAATAATAAGGTAAGTGTAGTACTTTTTTGTTAGGTGTACGTTTATGCTACACCTAACAGTGCGTTCAGTTTCTTAGTTAAAGCAGATAAATCCTCATTCACTAATCGTATAAAATCCATCATAATACAAAGATGTTTAACTGAAACTAATAGGTTGGTGTAGTTTAGTTGATTAACTTTTTGACGCAATTTTTAGTCGACTAAAAATTTTAATTGACTAATGGTTGACTAAATTTTTTTTAGTTGCACGCCTCTAGGCGTGCAACCATTGCAATCCTCTAGGCGTGCAACCATTGCAATCATTGAAAACGTTTGGTGCACATACAAAAATCAATAAAAAAAAATTTACCCATATGAGCTTACAGAAATTATAAGACGCCATTTTATTTAAAAACTAATGCGCTTTCCAAATATGATTGAATTTCGGATGTGTGACTTACTAATAAAATGTTATGCAGCTTCAAAGTTTGCATTTTGTTCAACGTTTTTGAAAAACGTTGAACGAAACTAAAAACTACCTTTTAGTTTTAAGTAGATCTATTCTTTAGTATTAAAAGAAATGTTCTATGATTAAAAAATGAAGTTTTATTTTCGTTGATTAATTCTACGAAGTAGTCATTATGGTTTACTAAAACTTTAGTTGCACACCTCTAACTACAGGCCACTAATTTCACTGTGCAGGTTGTTACTGTTTTGAGAGTTTCTTGAGAGTTGCATCGATTTTTGTACTATTTAAATGTCAGATGGCATTGTTATAGTAGGCTTAATGTTATTTTTCTGCAGGACATAGTTAAGGTCTACTAAAACATAATATATACACCTCTTTAAAAAGTTAAATTGTGGAACATGATAATTATGCATCCTCATTTGATGCAATTAGCATGATAATTTTTATTGCATTTTTCTCTTGCCACATTGTTTTTGATATTTTAATGGCTCCTTGAAATATATTCTAATCTAAATTGTTTTTTTTTTTCTTTTTCTTTCTCTCTTCTGTTTTTCCTTTGTGCCCTTTGGCTGTAATTACGAGCTTTATATTCAAGACAAAAGACGAAACGTGATTATTCTAGTAGAAAAAAAAAAGATTTTTTTTCTGGTTTCTTCTATATTGTCGGCTAGGAAATAAGTTCGGAAATAAGTTGAACTCATTACAAATACAACTAAAACTCTTCTTGAAATTTTTGTTTGACTTTTTTGTCTTTTCCGACATTTTTTTCGAGATTTTCTATTGTGATTTCCAGAATATTGTTATTCTGAGAAAGAAGAAGAAGAAGGGTAAGCAAGAAGACCTTGTTTCAATGTGTTTATCTTGCTACTATTTCGGCTGTCTTAAAATTTTTTTAAAGTTCAGTCTTGTTGTATCAAGATTTTTTTAAGTTCAAAAAAATAATTATGACCTGATTGAGTTTAGAGATAAAACATCTGATTGAGCAACTTTTTTTTTCTATTTTTGCAAACTTGAAACTTGTTTAGAAAGAAGAAGAAAAAAAAACAAGAAACACAAAATGTGTTCATGTTGCTGATATTATTTGGTGGCCTTCTTGTATTTAATCCTATTATAAAATGACCTAAGTCATTGTCAGTGGTTGTTACTTCAGAATCATTATATCTTTTCGTATTTATTTATTGCTGTTGTATGGAACACGAAATTTGTGTTCTGTGATGACCAATGTGCGTTTGTTTGCGTGCTGTCAACACCTCAAAGAAACCTACTAGAAATAATATACAGGGTCTTTAAAAAAGTTCTTTTTTTTCATTTTCGATGTTGCATTGTCACGAGTATCTATAAAAACACCTCAATGAAGTCCACTCTCTAAATTGGCCTAAATTTGGGACCGTGTATATTTGCACTCTGGAAATGATGACATTCTTGTTTTGCAGATTTCACTGGAAATGTATTGCATCCAACATTTAATTTGCCACTCTTCCCCTGTACTAGTTCTCTAGACCAGTGTCTTTCTTCATGGGCTCACTGAAAACAGCATACAATACTAATGCAGAAACTTACAATAAAAATGTATAACGTTTCTTAACAATTTTATAATTTACAAATTATCAGAAAATGTATTGTAATATTTATGATTAGTTTTCTACAAATTGCACATTGAAATGATGATGCGGGAAGTGTGATGTAGGAAGACAGTCAAATCAGAAGCTTAAAAGAAGGCACTGAGGAGGCCCTGAAAAATACTTTTAACTAGTGGGGTCTTATGTACCCTTGTTACGGCCCAACCGACCATGATTATTTCATTATTAGTACAAAAACGAGCAAATGTTCATGCTACATTTCTTTGCTCAGCAATAGTACCCATTATTACTCTGTGCTCATGCGTAGTCGCAGTTGCGCATTTGTTCTGTTCGAAAATTACAGAAATAAATTAAATATAGGGTCATTTTAGAATGACTCTGTATTGTGTACATGTTAACCATACAAACAACATCGTTCTTTCTGTTGGTATATACAGTGTACATAATACATAGGCGTTGACATTTGTTAATCCTTATTTGAAATACAGTTTCTCATGTGTGTGTGTGTTCTTTTTCTCTTTGTACAATATCCTTAATACCATGCTGATGATGATGATGATGATTTATAATGTAGTTTACATGGTATTACTAAAGATAGGAGTATGATTTGAGTGTGAAGGTGAGAAAAAGGCGTTGAAGATGTATATTTATTGTACATAATGCGATCTCAAACTCATCTCTCATAGGTCTTGCGCCTGCCTGCTTGCCTGTATTTCTGCCTGTCTTCTTGTTTCTCTTCTATATATGATCCTCTAGTTAATTTGCATAGGATTTAATTTGCATACATGTGTGCTTATTATAAAAGTTGAACCACAAGTAGCTTATATTTATTGTTTATACAATTTCTCTTGTTCAGAAATGACTGCCTTTTGTTTAAAATGTGTGATTGGTTCATCAGTGTCTAATATTTTAATGTGGAAAGCACAAAAAAAAGTTTGAAGTGTATCATTAAAATTCAAAAACCTTAGCGCATTTGATAAGTGCAATAAATTATTTTGCATTATGTTTGTTATAAAAACAAAATCAATGATGAAAAATGTATAATTATAATTATTAGAGCTCGGATTTTTATGCAATATAACAAGCAATTGTTTCTCAATTTGCGGCTCAACAGCCGATTTTGAAGTCACAATTCCCTGTTTACATGAACCAAAATTATGATGTTTTCAATCAAAACACCTGGTTATAGGCTAGAACTCTAGTTCCCTACTGATAGTAAATATACATCTAGCATCGAACCAGCCTTTTTTGACTAGAAAAAGCATAATTTCACTTACTCTAATGATGATGATTACTTCATAATCAGCACGTGTAACGCAAATTGAGAAACATTTGCTTGATACTGCATACAATTCCGAGCCCTAATAATAATTATTATAAGCCTGCCAGTTTGTTGTTAAGACAGTAGTTGGAGATAAGTTGACTGCCATGTTTTTGATGGAGATGATAGGTCAAAGGTGATGAGTTATACATAGTAGCCGAATATATTTAAGAATATTAGTTTTGGTGAATTTTAAGTTGAACTACTCTTAAGGGGGTAAACGTCCTTCAATCAATCAATCAAGTTGTATTGATTATGTGCAGTGAAAAAGAAGGGGTGGGTCTAAAATATGACTGTAATGAATGATGGATTTTTGGGGTCTTCTCATTTTAAATGTGTAGGTAAAGAATGACATAACAATGTTGTTGTTGGTCTTGGTGGATCTTCTTACAGAATCGATCGAATATAATCGATGAATGTTTTTCTCAAACAAAAAAAAAATTATGGATCCGGATATGATGTTTATTTACAAGTTCATCTTGTAATTAAAGCTTTAATTTGAACTTTATTTTTGCGTGTTTTTTTTTTGTCGCGTAACTTCCGATTTGGCTCGTCCACTTTTCTGTATACTTTAGAATTTCCGTTTTGTACCTTTTTTTTCTTCTTATTTACACAGTTGGTTTTGACGTCCTTCTAAAAATGGTGATGATATTTCTGACAGCTTTCAATAAGAATTTTACAGCTCCTTATTCATATTTTATTTCTTGATCTATCATTCAGTTTTCTAATATTCTCTGTACGTTATTGAATTTCCTGTTATGTGTCATATTGCAGAAAACTAAATTTTTTTTTTGCTCTTATTTGCATATACATGAAGTTAGATTTTCCTCATTATTAAAAAGAACTTGACAATTCCTTTTTTCAGAGCCTCATTTTTAGAGAATTTATTGATTTTCAATGTGAAAAATCAAAAAACTTGATTTAGTTGGTTACATAAATAATAAATGTAATGTCTTTGTTTGACTTTTGAAATGTAGCTATATAACTTAGGGTTTTGGAGGGAGGAATAGGTCTCCATATGTCTTCTTGTCACTCATATATGATGGAGAAAGATGGAAGAGAGAAAATGCCAATTAAAAGAATTAATCCACAAAAAAATCGAAAAATCTGGGGTTAGATACCATAAAATTAAATTTTTTTTGTATGCTTTTCAGATTTTCTTCTTTTGTCGTTCGAATTTACATTAGGAATACTAGAGAGAAACAGAGTGAGTGAGAGAGTAGACACACAAAACATAATGGGTTTGAAATCTGTTTAATGTTCGTAATGTTGTGTCATTGGCACACGTTTTCCACAGTAGAAGAGACCTTTCTTTATAATAAGTAATGATGGTTAATGGGGATTGAAACGACGATTTTTGAGACACTCGTTTTCATCAAGTAGATAGTTTCTATGCAAATTACAATGTTGCGTGCAAATATTTGATTTTCAGTACACTTTTTTTGTTGTTGCACCTTTTAATGGGCGGAATAGAGGCGTAGTTTTTGGCTTCGATTGGTGTCAGAAATAAAACAAAAAAGAAAAGGTGTTTTCTATCTAAAAACATTGCATTAATTAGTAACAATTAAACATCATCTGGATTTGCTTCCCTTTTTATTTTTATCTATCTACAAATTTGCAATGTTGTATTTTTATTAATTGACAGTTTAATAAAAGGGCACTTTTCTGATAATATGATAAATGTTAATAATAAAATAAAGGTCCCATCTGTTATATTCTCTCTCTTATTTGTCTCATTTGGGTACATACAACACCTAACACCTGCGAAATTTACTTAGCCCTGGGTCAAACAACCCATGAAACATATTTTATAATTCGTATTTATGAAATATTACTTCATGTTTTCAGAAATGGTTAAGTCCATCCCGTACTATTGCAATGGATTTAGCTTAATATTTGATTTTGTTACAGTCTGTGAGCTTCTCGATACTTTTCCATCTTTCTAACTGAAAAAGTGAATAGAAGATTTTTTTTTGAAGGAACACAACAGTATAGACGGGATTTTTTTATTTCTTACCTGAATTCAAAATGAGAGATCTTTCTTCTCAGATACATTTTTTTTGAGCGAATTGGAAATTTTTTTATATATATGAAACACTATAAATCCAACCCATAAAGTCCATCCGTCACGCATACGTGGGACCCCCCACCCTTCTTTTTTTTCTACACACACACTCCCTCTCTTTTCTATTCTTTATAAAAATCCAAAAAGGAAAAAAAAAAAGAAAGAACCTCCCTCCATTTTTGAAATTCAAAGCTGCCAATTGCGTTTTATGGGTTTTTGTTTCAAAAAAATTGATGCATGGATTTACTGCAACAAAAAAAAAGTTTTAGGAGCTCCAGCTGTCACACTTTCAAAACTCCTCTCGTTTCTTTTATGGGGAAACCTTATTTAGTTTCTCTGATATTTTTACTTTTGCAACAGCAGAAAACAATATTTGTGTTCTTCGACGTTTCCATTTGAATATATATATAGAACCTATATATATAAATTCTGTATTGTGGGTTTTCTAAAAGAAGATTTAAATTTCATTATTTGGAAAAGCACTTTTTCTCTAATAACAATCAATCGACAATTTTTTTTTTCTGAAAGGTTTCAAAACTCTTTTTTTAGATATACAGTTTTTACCTGTCAATATATAGAAGTTATGATGAAGCCGAAAGAACTCAATAAGAGTTTTCTGCAAATTGTGTCTAGAACTGGGAGGCAAAAATTTTTTTGTTTTATTTTATGTAACAATAGGAATTTCTAACACATTTTAGGCGTAAATGTACATTTTTAGGCGTTTCAACCAAATTTTAAATGAAACGTAAAGTTTATTTGAAAAATGAGTAAAGGGATTGTTATGATGTTTTCTTGATATTTCTTTAAAAATACAATTTTTATGGTAGTTTTACATCGTTAATTTTTTTTCATTTTTAAATTGATCAGGTAGTTGTCAAAAAGGTAAATTTTTTTTGTGGTAATTTTCATGAAAAATTGGCAGATACAATTATTTCACTTCAACATAAACACTGATTTTTTTTTAAAAAATTGCTTCAAAAAAGTTAAGTACCTCAATTCCTACACACTACAAAGATTTAAACAAGTTACATTTTCTTCTTACACTTTAGTATTTTGAGATATAGAATATTCATAAAGTAATAACTTTTTAGATTTAAAAGGTGCTTCTAGCGTTTTAAGTAGACAAATCACTCGTAGATTCTGTTTTTTTTTTACTAAAAATATGAGACAGATTTACTTTAGATCTTCGATTATAGTTCGATAAGTAACTTATCTCTGGTATAATCGAGCCCATGAGCGAGTTTCTCAATGTGTTGAACGCATAAAAAGTATTGAATTCATCACGTTTTAATTTTTATTTACAAGGTTTATTTTCGTAAATTGATCAATCTAGCTAGAATTCTGAAGTCTTTTGTATAAATAATGACGCAAGCTATCTACAATGTTTGTTTTGTTTTAGAAATAATCTCTTAGGGTATTTTTTTTTTAAAAAGTTAAAACAAACGTCTTTTGGGTTAATTTTCTTTCGTATTTTGTTCGTAAATTGGGAACGGTTGGGTGGAGTCGCTCTATTGTTCTAAAATTATCTCTTTGACTGTCCTTAGAAATGCAACTAAAGAAAAACTTTTTTTAAAAAAGAGTCTCTCTCTCTTTTCTTACTAGTTTTAAAGACCAATAAATATACGCAGTAAAATGTATGTAGTTTGATGATAATACTTGTCTGCAAGGGGTTTTTATGTAGTTACTATATAGCTATAATATTTTCGGAAGAATAGACACTTGATGATGCCAGAAAGGAGATAGAATTCCACAAACCAGCTGCCCGATTATAATTCACTAATAAATTTATGTCCAGTTTTCCTACTTACATGCATCTAATGATTATAATTAGACAATGAGAAAATTGTTTTCGCTGCATTCGTAAATGCATTAATAATAATAATCATCTAGAACTTTAACAGCAATTTGCTTTTTTTTACGTTTTTTTTTACCCTTCTTCTTCTTTTCTATTCATGCATGGGTAAGAATCATTATTTTTTTTAAAAAAAATTGTTGTCTTATGTATGCTTATGAATATGGATAGAAAGTTTGGTACAAAAATTTGTTTTCAAAGAAAAGTCGTTGATGTCATGACTTTTTTTTTCTTCTTTGAGGGGTTTGAGAAGTGTTTTTATATTTAGAGAAAGATTGTTACATATTTTTGCATAACCTTTTCCCCCTTTTATGTTGATGAACCTCATGATGTAGCCATATCACGTCACTTTTTTTTGGGAGGAGAAGGAGGAGAGAGGTTTGGAACAAAATTCGAATCCGAGCTCGAATTACACAAGTGGCCATTGTATTCAAGTATGTCGCCTTGTTGTTCAAGTTCATTTCGAGTATGGTTCTGTTTTATATATACAGTATATACACATGCGACAGATTGCATAATGTAGTACTTTTGTGCTTATATTATGTTGTGTATTACTATACTGTGGTAGAATTTCTCTAGTATAGAAAGTTACAGTGGGATATTATGTATAATGTATCCGAAGAGAGAAAGAGGATAGATTATTTCTTCCTTTTATGACACTATTGTGTTGCCAAGCATAAACTTATGCGATTTGGTGAAGCATAATACATAGAGATAGATATTGTTGAATGTTATTAATAATATAAAAAAAACCTTTGTTGTTTCCTATGTTTCTCACTCTTATTTGCTTCTAGCTTTGCAGTAAATTAGCCTTACAAGTCAGATAAGGTTATTATTACAAACAAGTCTTAGCTCTCAAATGTATATTTATCGCATCTCGAAGTGCAAAGACATTGAATTGAATTTTTTGTGTGTATTTTAGAAAGCCAATTCAATGAGGCGATTATTTTTTTTTTTTTTTGGGTCGAGAAATCTGGACATTTGACAGAAAGATTCGTTGACATTTTTTGTACGGTTTTAAGAAAATGTAGAACAATAGATAAAATGTTCTTCATTCTTCAACGTCACTAAGTAATATATTGTGATGGCAATTTCTCCTGGTAATTCCAGCTTTAGTTGTCATTTATCCTTGTATTTTAAAAAAAATTCCAATGTCAGGCTTTGTCTGTTAGTAGGGAATAATAGAACGAGATTACAAAAACATGATGCAAAGGAAGAAAACAAAATTTAACCTATTTCTTAATTGGGTACATTTAAAAAAAATAATTACAAATTTTCACTGTATATTCATTTTAAAAATTCGTTATTCGTTTAGGAAAAAAATGAAATTTCATGCAAGACACTTTGTATTTATTTTTTTATCACTGTCTTGAAAACAATGAGTATTAAGGATTTAAACAAATACTCTTTAATTCGGAATGAAAAACTTTATATCAATTTTAAAATGATGCAATAATTAAAGAAAGTCCTGAAATTATTTTTTTTACAAAAAAATAGTCTCAAAATTGTAGTGCAGAGAAAGGAGGATTTTATATGTTGTCCCATTTTTGGCACTTTTCTTGGTAATTTTTGCAACGTTATTGTTATCACACTTGACTTTGCACAGCTGGGATATTATGAACTTATATGTTGAACTAACCATGGCCATAACATTCTAAACTTCTAATATTGAAGATATAAGCA
This sequence comes from Brachycybe producta, assembly GCA_036925085.1. Taxonomy (NCBI): domain Eukaryota; kingdom Metazoa; phylum Arthropoda; class Diplopoda; order Playtdesmida; family Andrognathidae; genus Brachycybe; species Brachycybe producta. Next base: position 3,970,662 of record JAUPFP010000007.1, on the reverse strand, counting down.
GCATATACAGGAGTAATACTAGTACTTGAATGTTTTTATTTAAGTTTTGTTGCCGAGATGTGATCAATGATCATTGATTATAATCTTGATTAAGAATTATCCTTTTTACCTTATACCATTAAATAGAGGTAGTCACATATATGTTTCAAATAACAATCAAAATGACGGCAAAATATTATTCGATTTTAAAATTAAACCTGTTTGTTTCGTTTTTTGTCGAGATTATTATTGTCAAATGTCTAAAGTGGTTATTAACTGCATTTTCATGAGTGATAATTATTATTCAAAACGGTTTCCTATTTCATCTTAACCTTAATACAAGCCTGTTTCTACTAAACCCTATGTTGAGCCAGGTGATTTTTTTAATCTTTCTTCGATCCAACAAAACGTAATCTTTCAAGGGAAACTTTATTTTAATATTCTCAAGACGGGGTTGATCAATTATTTATGAGCGGGCAAAACTTCCATAAATTATAACTCTCTTCGGGGATTTTTGCAAAAAAAAAAGGGCTGCATTTGAATAACACTCCCATTTTTATATATATATATTTACATGCATGCCATTGCTTTACATATCTTCGAAGTTCGAAGGAGTTTGTCGTGAAATATTCAGTCACATTTTTTTGCTTCCTCTGAATGACTAATATTCGATGATGAATGCATGAGAATATTATATTTGAGAAGGGAAGGGAGTTCTGAGTTCGTATCAGACTTTTTTTTCTACATTATTGAACTTCACTTATACGGAAATCAGCTCAGTAATGTATTTTGTAAGGGATGAATCACACACGCTGAAAAAATCTCGCGGAATTTCACTTTATAAGACCTGTAGCGCAAAAGAATACGGAATTTTTTTTATTTCGATCTCTATTTTCTGGTGGTTTTTTCAGCGTGTGTGATTTTTTTTTTTAAATTTCTGAAGGATGGGGTAGAAGTTTCGTCAGTGTCATGGTGTATGTAAGGCCTATGTTTAAAATTTGTTTCAGGTGTTTTTTTTGGTTTATATAGAAAATATAGTTTCTTGTGTAACAGTGGTAAATTATGGTGTATATTATAAAACATGTGCCAACATTACGCTTTTTTTTTCGGAATTTTGATGACCAAGGGTTATTTTAGAGTTTTTTTTTCTCCCCCTGTGGTTATCATTTTTTTTTCTGTATTAAAAGATTTTTTTCTTAGGTAGAATCAATTCAGGTGCGGTTCTTTAGAACACCATTTTCACCTAAAAAAAAGAAACACCTGCCTTTTAAATATTGTTTTTGATAAAATATAATAATATATCTAGTCATTATCTTTGGCTGTTAGGGGTGTAAAAGGCTGTCGGTTTCATTTTTTTTATTTCGCAATATTCAGGAACGTTTATGAAATTATAATACTTATATCATGAATTGGTGATGTGTTTTTTTTAAACAATTTTTGTTGAAACATGAGGTTAACATTTCAATAAACGAGTAGAAACGAAAAAAATTTATAAAATGTGGCCATTTTCAGAGCTGGAATATAGAATGGAAAACAAAAGACAGGTTCAAGTACAAATATAAGCAATGCCCAGTGGCGTGTAGCTATGGTTAACAGTATGTTCCCTGCGCCAGTCTCCAAAAGATGGCCATTCATTTCATTTTTTTTCATTTCATTTCATTTTTTTTTTCATTTCATTTCATTTCATTTCATTTTAAATTTTAAAATTTTATTTCCAAGTTTACCAGTTAGGAATTAATAAGCCAGAAAAAATGCCCTTTCAGTAAAATAAAAAGAACTTCGTTTGAATCTTGATAAGGGCTATGCTACATTCTAGTTTTACTTCTAAATTGTAGCCTCTAACCAGGTCCTGTAACTTTAAAACTTATTTTTGCTTTTCTTATGAATAATTTCTATTTTTTTTTAAAAAAAATTTTGTATGTGCACTCGGGTTTATTGCTCCTGGTGCCAAAAACCTAGCTATACCACATACAATGCCTGACACTGGAAAAATTTATTGAATCTCATTTTTAAAGTAATACTTTGTGTGTTCTTGTGTCCTATGTAGTGGAAAAGGTAAAAACGTCGAGGGTAAGATTTGTTGGTTCACTTCATTTAATAAACATTCCTTGATTTGAATCACTCAAGGTGTTTGTTAGTATATTTTTTTTGTAGAAAATTTAAATTGGATTATTTATTTATTTCTTTGGTTGTTACTCCAAAGAAGCATTTAACTAAATTCAGATTTATTATCTTCGTTTTCCTTCTTTTTACGTTTTTATTTCAAAGAAGAAACAATTTACGATGTGCTAAGGGACAGGTGATTATGTGTCCTTTCTTGTCTGTCATCAATAAATCTACAGTCTCGTCTTTCTCACTCTCTCCCCCCTTTCGTTCTTGTAAAGTTGTTCTTTGGCAACTTTGCAATGTCCACACGCACAGTTTAGTTTTGAGAGCCTGAGGTAAACTTTGTGTACACAAGCTCTTATGATGTTAAATTTATTCAACGTGTTGATTCTTTCTTTTTTGGTATAGTTGACGAATCGATTTTTGTTAAATATATCATCTTTAAATCAATAAGTTGAATAGTTAACATGATACTAGCATTCCCCACACAGATACTTACGTAATTGTTTTTAAGTCATACCTAAAGCCAATCTCATCAACTTTTACTTGAAACTTCCAATCAAAAGTTCATGAGTTTACCACTGATTTTGACTTAAGTTGATAGCATACCTGTGTTATAAATTAAAAGTCTGGAAAGCTATGTCAGTATGTGCAATAAAATACATGCTATAAAGTGCAATATTATTGAGTCACACAAGTGCAATTGAATTGCTATTTGAAATTGGCGATACAACTTTATACAAATAAACTTGGGCTTCATTCAAGAACGTCTAAATTAGTATGAAATTATCCTTGAGGTGTTTGAAATTGACTTACGTCAAATGTGAAGTATAACTACTGTGTAAAAACTGCAAAATGGTGTGTAACAACAGTAAGCATTTGGTAGGAGTGATTAGAATTGAGCACTATTAATACTCATTGTAATTAACTCATTCATGGTTGCACGTATATATTCTGTAAATGCTGCTTTTACAGAAGCTGATACTTATACTTTTTTTTAAAAAAAAATGTTAATCTACAAGAAACGCAGGCGTTGATAAGACTTAAATGAAACTTGGCTCTATACATCTCAATTAAGAACTGTTTTCAACAGTCCAAACGAATATGATTTCAGTTGTCTTTCTATTCCGATCACGTTTGGTGAACTTTTGTCTATGTAGTCATTTTTTTAGATTTTTAAAGCAAACAGTTTAATGTTAGCACACAATTTAATATGGAAATGATGTAAATTGATGTTTGTGAATCTGCGGCATTAAATTTGCTTTATGCAAATAAATGAATATGAACCTATCTTTCGAGCTGAGTGGCAATCAAGTTAATATTATTGTATTTGGATTTACTGACAAATAGCACATTTGAATTGATTTGAATTAATAACTAAAGCGTCCTAGAGGAACCTACAAGATAGAGAGAGAACCAGCTAACAATGTGTGTTAAATATGTTGTAATTGGCTTTAAAACAATTATTGAGAGAAATTTTGTTACTATTAAATCCATTATGTGGTATTTATTCTGTGTAAACAGTGAAGAAATTTTTAGAAAGCAAATGGATGTGTTAATTCGTTAAAGCCTCCAATGGGCTAGTGTATATAGGAAAAGTGTCTTTTATTGTTCTAAATCTTTCTCTTGTGATTTTCGTTGGCTTAAGTGGGTGTTGGTGGCACTATGCCGTGGGATTTGCGGTTTTCATCTTCTTCAACATCAATATTCTTCTATTTTCTCTCTTATTTTTTTTTTTAAAAAAGAAAAGAGGAAATGGAAGAAAAAATTCGGTTGAACTTGTGATTCTACACATTTCCTCTTCTCCTCCTACTTCGAATCCACCAAAACACCCTTTTTTTGATTTGGAGTGCCATTTTGTCACTTGTTCGTACAAAGCACGTACCACAGTCTCTTTCAGTCAACTGACCAGTTAATGTAGTGTGAGACGCGACCACAATGCCTTTGCAATGGACAAAGTCACGCAAAAAAATAAGAAGAAATTGTTCTTTTTCTCTCTCTCTCTTTTTCTTCATGAAACATTCATTTTCTTATATATGTATTGCCTCCTACTGTGTGTTCATTTTTTTTGCTTGCATGTCCATCTTTGCAATTTAGTTTTGTTGATAAAAAGAAACCTAACATTGGGGGGCTATTGTGTGACAATGACCATTGGGTTCAGTTCCTTCTTCCTTAACTTTCACATGTTGAATACTAACTAAGATGTTTCCGTTCATCATCAACTTTTGATCATATATGGGATAATTTTGAGAGATCTTTTTTTTGTTGTTGTTGTTGGTGTTCATTCTCTTCTGCTACAATTCAATGGGATCAAGACTCCAGATCACCTTTTAAGACGGATTATTAACTCATTGTAAACTTGTCATTGAGTTTATTTAGTAACATGTGGAAGGGGAGGCAGCTTTTTTTGTTTTTCTTCTGTTTCTGTTTCTTATCTATTTTTTTTTTCTTTCTTCGTCTTCTTTTTACTTGTCTTTTCAGTCTTTGACTATAGAATTCAATGTAATACACTTTGACATGGATTGATGAGTTCCATTAAAATGTCTCCTGTTTTTTGTGGGCATGTTTGTTTGCAATGTGTGTGTTATGTGTGCGCGTGTTCGTCCTTCTTTTTGCAAAGTCTCTCTTGTCTTCCGTCTTTTACTATTTGCATACATGTACCAGCGTACATGTAGTTCAGTGGTTCTCAAACTTTTTTTTGTTCTTGGCACAGTATTTTTTTAGTGAAGAAATCGCGGCACACTTAGTAAAACGCAGTGAGCAGAGCCGTAACTAGCTAATTTTGTTCCCAAGACAAGAATAAAACTGGCGCGCACAAGTATTATCAGTCTAGTCACTGTACTTTGCATCACTGTTTTTGCGGCCCTAAGCTTTGCGAGTGAGGCAGGTGCCTCACTCACGACTCTGATAGTGAGCCACAGAACACCCATTCGAAACCACTAGTTTAGTATTTATGTATAATAGGAAGGTTTTGTTTATTTTGCTTTTTTCAATAGTCGAAATTTACAGGAGAATATTAATAAATTTTATTTACACATTCACAGCGATGGACTGAGAGAGAAAAAAAAAATAGTCCGGAAAATTATTTACTTCGGTTTTAAAAGCTTGGTTCCATTTTCATTTTTGTCTGTAATAAATATGTCATCTTCTGCAATTTTCCAGTAGCAAGCGTATTGAGCAAAACATGTTTAAAAAAAAGTATTATGTGACCCTGCAAAATTATATTAAGGCCTATACTATTTAAAATATTTTAATACTTTTATCTTTTCATCAACAAAAATGTCTCATTTTAGTTTTTTTATATATTCTACTGCTAAAAACATTAGTTTTCTGTTCACTTTTTGTTCCGTTTTTGAATTTTCATTGCATTTCATAATGAAATTGGTAAAATTGCAAAATCCGGCCCATCGAGAGAATGCTTGATAGGCCAGTCCGCTCCTGCACGTTCATTATAACATACAGAATTTCGTGGCACACCTAGCAAAACTCATGGCACACTAGTGTGCCATGGCACATCCTTTGGGAATCACTGACGTAGTTAAATGATGGAGAGGACTTCGGTTGGAAATGTATAGTATAATGCACACTTATAATCCAACTTAACGTTTCTTTATTGTTTTTTTCTTCCCTTTCTTATAAAAAACACATGTATATTACTTGGTACAATAAGTATAGACTTCCATATTAGAAATGCTGTTGTGGCATATGGTACCCTGTATTTTTTGTTGTTTTCAGTTGAAAGGAGGTTTGTTTCGAACTCTTTTTCGTTCTTTTCTCATTCATTCCATTATGAGTTAGAAACATGTGTCTTTATTCTTAGAATTTTTATTGTTTTGTTTTTATGAATATTCAACATTTCCATTTCTGTTTCCTTTCATTAATATGTGGTGCATAACAAGAGCAACAACATTATTACATTATCATTTTTAAATATGTTTTATAAAATTGTTGAAGAACTTTTTTTGTTGTTATTGCAAATTATATAAGATAATGGTTTTGTTCAGTGAGGAACTCATGTGAGGGGACGAGGGCCGTATGCTGAAGAGCTGAAGGAGCACAAGCGTACAGTTGAAACCGTTTAACACGAAATGGTATTGATCCGAATATTTTTTGTGTTAAACGAATTTCATGTTAAAAAATAATTTTAAAAAGTTAATTTATAAATGTATTTGTGTTGCTACAATATTGTATATATTAATTAACTTGTGGAACATCTATTTTTTTTTAAAACTAGGCCAAATTTTTAAGTTTATTTAGGAGCGAGGATTGCGATCTATACTTTAGTAATTATTTTTTTTTAAATAAAAGTTCAAAATTTCTGAATGTCATTTATATACAATAATGGTATTTTCACGAAATTATCTTAATAATTTCGTACTCATAATTTTGGAAGTACTGTAATTTAAGTAGATGCTGAAGCACACAAAAATTAATAAACTAAAGATATTCATACGATGACAATTTATTAGCAGTCTTGATACAGAAATTGAAAATAAACTTTTTATTTCGTAATTTCTACAAAACGTTTATTTTTAATTATGTTATATACTAGTGGGGTAACCCGTCATAAATGACGGGAGCAAAATTCACAGGCAATTGTGCCCAGCATTAGAATTTCTTTTCCTCCGCCCTTTTATGACGTCAGAACAAGTAACAAACGAATTAGAAATTGATGATGTTCATAAAAGGGCTCGGCAAAAGAAATTCTAATGCTGGGCACAATTGCCTGTGATAAACTGTAGCCCTCCCCTTTTTATATTTGAAAGAGAAAATGAGTTTTTCATTTTCTCTGGTGTGCGCATGCGCTTCGTTTTTTCCTCTTTTTACTCATTTCATTTCAATTTGAGTCACCCCCTCTCACTTTTTTCCCTCCCCGTTTCTCTCCCCCCCCCTTCTACACTTTCCAACCTATTCCCCTCTCCAATTTAATATCATGGGGTTCTTGGATGGGGAGTGTGCAACATAGAGTTGACCTTGAGAAAAAAAGCGGTTCATTTATTCATTTAAATTTATATAAATTCCGACGTGCTTCAAGGTTTTTGTCCTTGTTTGTACAGCGTTAATCACACACACACACAGACCTGGCTTAATATATATATATAATTATTCATAAATATTATTTAACTTTTTAATAATAAATTTTAAAATTATCTGTGGTGCAATCAATTTGCTTGTGTAGTGAAATATAATGTTACATTATTATCATTATAAATGCAAATGAAGTGTGAACTACAAATGGTTGTTCTATTTTCGATTCATAAATTTTGTTCGATAGTCTGTTACATGATGACATTCAGCGCACTTAAAATTTTTTTTGTGATTCAGAGGGAATAAAAAGCTGATCAATAATGAGTTAACTCTTCATTTTCAAGATAATAGAAAAAAATGTCTGAAACTTTAACATAATAATCTCTACAATCTTATTTCAAGTTAAAGTAGCATGGTGGTTTTTTTTTATTATTATTATTTATGACACCATTTGGCATTTGCAAAATGCAATATGTATGTGTGTGTGTGTCTTATAGGAACGGTTATTTTTTATATTCCCTTTTTCTCTGTCTGTCTGACTCTGTCTTGAGACACTTGAATCTGAGGGAGGGTGGTTCATCCATCTTTTTCTAATGTCACCATCTCACGTCTTTTGCAAAAAAAACTGATAACAAGTGATAAGTGACGATAACCCTACGTCTATACTATTCACTTGTCACCTTATGAGGGACACACATTTAAAGATATGCGCAACACAGTTAGTTGAATGTCGAGAAGAAAATTATATCTCGACGGGAGTTTTTAGTCGATTTCTCAGAAAAAGAAGAAGACTCAACGAGATTGTTGAACAAGATCGAGAAAACTGTCTTGTTTGAAAAAGAAAAAGACGACGCAAAAAAAAAAAAAAAAGATTTGAGAGAGATGGAAAAATCATCTTCTTACGCATCTTTGGATGCACTTATCTTAAAAACTGTCCTTCTCTTTCTAAAAGATTAAGTAAGACAAAATTGAATCGACTTCCAATTGAGAAGATACAAAGCCGTCATCATTTCACAGCATTTGTCTTCATTTTTGGAAGCACTTCACTTTTGGGGGTACTTGCTGAAAATTTTCCTTTTACTAAAAGATTCTTAACATTCTCTTAAAAATGGTTCAAGATGATGATGAATCTTAACTCATTAGACCGTTTTCGAAAAGGTCTTTTTTTTTCTTCTTTTTTCGAAGTATGTGCAGTTTATATAGTTAGTGTGTATAAAACTATGGGTTTCATGAGGAGTATCCGTTACCATTTATTTCATTGCCGAAAAAGATTTTCTTTCTAGTCGTTTTTGACCTCTTCTTCTTGTTTAAGATCTATTTCAATTTTAACCTAATTCAAATTTTTTTTTAAAGTTTTCTGTTTGCATTCATTACTAGTTGATGACAGATTGGTGCAGCTGTGTGCTCAAGAAAGAGAAAAGTTTTATGAGACATTTTTAAGACTTGAGTGAACCTTTTGAGTAATATGATTAAAAAAAAAACTTCAAAACTTGTAATTTCACACACAAAGAATAGAACATTTCTATGAGTAAACAGCAATTTTTGAGGTTTGAATGTAAAAACTTATTTAAGAAGCATCCTTGAGAAAAATTCATAGGTTTTTTTTAGAAACTGGATTACTAAGATGGCTAAAATGAGCCAAACTTATTTTTGATCATGTTAATATTTTTAAAAAATGTGTGCTAAATTTGCAACTAAATCTTACGTGTTTTTTTTGCATGAACATTTAATGATTAGCAATTTCTAAATAGCCAAAAGATGTTTATTTTCAAAAAATATAGTTCTTGATTAATTATTAACGTGAACAAAATTATACTTTTTCCAATCAAAAAGACTGTTCAGATTTAGAAGCGAAAATCTAGGGAAAATGTTTGTTAAGGTGGTTTTAAAAAGTAAACGTCTCTCGAAATCTGACTATTCTGTCTTTCAGGAATAAAATGAAGAGAAACGTGAATGTTTTTAGAAACTGGAAGGGTAATTCAATCACTTAAAGGTATTTTTATGTAAATATAACTTTAAGCAGATGACATTATTTTGAAAGATATCAACATGAAAATACCCTTGAGTGATTGAGCTACCTTTCTAGTTTCTCTTAATTTTGCTCCTGAAAGGCAGAATAAATCACTTGTTAATCATACTTTTAGCAATTTCGCCTACTAATCTAGTTTCTAACAGTCTTAACTGTGTTGGAGAAATTCTAGTTTCTTCATTTTATGTTTACTGAATGTGGGTTGACTGTGATAGCAAATAATTCTTTCTGAAGTAAGTATTTGAGGTGACCACCACCTGTGTGTGTGTGTTCGTGCACCTTAGGTCGTCTTCAATTATCTATGTTCCTTTAGTTGACAGTAGTAGTAAGTAGAACATCTTTTGACTCCCTGCTGAAAATGTGTGAGATTTTCTTCTTCTTTGTTTATTTATGATCACTCAGCCATTGAGTTTTGTCAGCGTCAGTGGCAATCGTCCATCTCATCAACAACGTGTCCCAGAGATATATATTTTTTATCATCTTATCTGCACTTAACGTGTTTTCCACCACCATCAGTTTGTTGATGAGCAAGAACCTCATTTCTATGGACACACACACAATCTGATGATGCACGCACGTACATACTACATATATTGTAGCCAAAATGCGAAATTATAGATTCTATACAATTACTAGACAATATAAGCCAAATTTGTAGTACGCAATTTTCACATTTAAACTTAATTCAAGTGTAAACGCCTCTCGAATTCAGGTCTGTCTTTCATAAAGAAAATTTGAAAAAAATTTGAAAGTGTTTGCAAAAAATAGAATGGTAGCTCAATTACTCGGGCGAATATTTTTCAAAATAAACTTCTTGTGGAAGTTTGAAAATGATCCAACTTTAAGAAAATGATATTTTTTTTAATTTTTGTCTATGAAAAGTTCGTTTTGAAAGATATCAACATGAAAATACTACTTAGTAATTCAGCTGCCTTTGTAGTTTCTAACATACTATCAATGTCACCTTAGTGTTGCTTCTGAAATGCAGATCGAAGAACCAGAGTTTGAAAATGACCTGTAAAACAACATGCAATGCAACAATTATGTAGAAATGGCTTGTTTTGTAGATCTAAATTGTGCATATTTGCTTTGGCTTGGTGGTTGCAACATTATCTAGTGAGTATACAGAATAACTGATTTTCTACTTTGACGATAATTGATGCACATCCAGAATATATTCGCCTACATCAATGAGGGAGGGTTGATGCCTCTAAATCGACCTGATTGAGAATTCGAGATGGAGTTTCGTAATGAAAGCGGGTTGATTACTATGATTAGTACGATCCATCACTTAGAAGACACACTCACTCACTCACATTGTATTGCACTAACTTTTATTGAACATGCAATATAATTTAGATGTGTTTTAGTGTCTGTTTTTTTTTTCTTCTTCATGCATATGTATGGAAAACATAATAAAATGGTACATGCCGTTATTTGAATGGGATGCTAATATAATTCGATTTAGCTTTTTCTCTTTCGAGCTTGAGCTTGAGTTTTCCAAGTTCGAAGTAATGTACTTTTACACTTGTGTTGGTGTTTGTTGCATCGTGTCAGATGAAATTTTCTCATTTAAAACAAAACATTCAATCCAATAAGAGATTGAAATTTACTTTGTATCTCGGCTTTTAACGAGAATATTTATCACTTTGAAGAAAGATAAGAAAAATTACATTGTTCTGAATACGAGCTCGTAACTCAATAGGTTTTTTTTTGTTTTTGTTGTTTACTTCATTTGAATTTCTCTAAATTTTTACTCAAAATACAGTCAAATTCAGTTATAGCGTCAGTCAAAGGCAAACGTGCGTTTTTTCACGTTATAAGTTATAACCAAGTGACGTTGTATCGAAGGTTACCTATTTTGGCGTCATTTAAATAGATTTTTAGTAAAAAAAAATATATTTTATTGTCAGTTTTATTTGATACACGTTAAGGTTTCCAAAAATCTTTAGTTTTGAATCAAAATTCTTCTAAATATTGCTATCCAAATTGTATGAACCGTTTTGTTCCGTAACTTATATTCACGACCAACTTCAGGTTTTTCTTGCCGTTTTCAACGAAAACAGTAAAATTCGTAGAAAATGTTGTCGTTATAGCCGAAGTAAAGGGACAATACGTTATTTATATAGAATTTTTTTTAATTGGCGTCATTTTGACCTTATAACCGAGTTGTCGTTATATCCGAGGTCGTTATAACTGAGTTTGAGTATTTCATTTAATTTGTTGAAAGGTGAACATGCGGAATTTGTAGCCAGGTACTTTTATGTTTTTCTTATCTCGAGGAATAATTTATTTTAGGTTGCTCTTGTTTGTTTGTTTATGATTCATTGAAGTTTTTTCTTTGTCTTGATGAAGTTTGGGTACATTTCTGTTGTTATCATTTGTTTGTATCTTATATGCTTAGCCTGAAGCTGAACTAATTACATTTCCCGTTTTTTTTTTCATGTCAATTTCATCTTTTGGTCAAGTAAATTTATTTTTTCTACATTTTAATATCCTTTGGCATTTTTTTATTATTACAAAAACAAAATACAGAAAAGAAATTTAAGACTTTGAAAGAATTTTTCTTTTTCTAAGCTGAAAGAAAAAAAAAGTATAGCAATAATTTTTCAAATTTAATGGTTAAGACTACCTGCAGCGAACTGTTAATTGCATTTCAACATTTTGCACATAAATAATAAAACTTCAATTTTGATACAATTCTAATAAATTTGGTTAATTGACCTCTTATGTGGCTAGCCTAAAATGAAAATATCACATGTTATTATTTTCAACCCAGATTTTAGTTAGAGATTAAGATAAAAGGTGGTGGTGGTGGTGGTGGCTGGCTAATATCTGGTGGTTAGAAATATAATAATGTGTTAACTAACTAATGAGGTTGTGGGCAATAACAAGTGCTCAGTAAAAAACTAATAGTTACTTCGAGAATTACCATGCTTTTAAAAGTGCTTTTTTTTTAAATAACTTCAGAAGTTGAATAGAAACTAGAAGGGTAAAGGATTTACATTTCATGATTTATGTTTTTCGTAATACATTTTTCGTGGCATTTTCTAAAAAAAGTACCAAATTCAAGAAGGAAACTTTGCATTTGAATTTCTACTTGAACGTTTATTATGAAGTCTTTTTATGAACAGTTGATTTTCTTTCAGAATCAACAAACAATAAGGAGACATCGAAATAGTACTAAAACTTAGAATGGTAACTGAATCACTTCATAGTATTTTCATGTTGGTATATTTCAAAGTAAACTTTTTATGTATAAAAATGGATCATTTGGACCATTTTCAAGTTGACATAAAAAGCTTATTTTAAAAGATCTCAACATCAAAATGCCTTTAAGTGGTTGAACTACCCTTCTAGTTTCTAAACCAATTTTTACATTTTTTGGTAAATTTGCTCTTCACGTTAGTTCATTTTTAAACTACAATAAAACGTTTATTTTGAAAGATATTGTCGCTCTTCTAGTTTCTGCTAAAAAAAATCAATTTTGTTGAGTTGGACAGAAATTTACAGGGCACTTTTATGAATGTCCCAGTTCTTTTTTTTAATTTTTGTTTCTTCTTTCTATGATATTAGAAATGACTGACATTTATTAATGTCTGTTCTATATTATTATTTTATACTTTTGAGGCTTTCAATTTTAATCTGTGCTCGGTTTGACTTTATATGATGGCAATTTGCCTTTCACAATATTTTCTCCCTTTTTTTCTTGAGAGAGAGAGAGAGAACTATCTACTGAATGAATTTCTACTCCTACAAAACATCCATAGCTTCTGATGCTTTTGACGTTTTTTCTTTCTAATAATATTTACTCTCTTCCATATATTCTCTCAGCTCCTTCAATATATGAGACCATATAACTGTTTGCTTCTCAACTCAATAAATTCATATTTACCTCCATCCCTCTCTCTCTGTCTCTCTCTCCCTCCCTCCTCCATTTGTCTCTCTTTTCTGTATGCATTTTCTTGCGGATGAACGCTTTAGAATTTTAGAGAGACTTTCACTTTCTTCCCTTCTCCACTGTGGCAGACACACTATATACAAAGTGTTTCAAAAATATATACACATTTTGGTTGTTAATAACTGCCGGCCATGTTTATTTTCTTAAATTTAATTTAATAATTTTATAATTGAGAGTAAATGTTACAATAAAGATTAGATATAAATGCATTGCATGTTTTATGTTTAAATGTGGCATTATCTCAAGTGTTTGTAATGTCGTCTATTACTCATCAAGGCATTGCTGAACGTCGGTAAGAAACTGATTCGTAAACATCAGTTAACCGTATCTCTTGTATTTTTGTAAATTCTTTTCATTTTCTTGTCATGTTTTTATAAACTATAAACGGTAAGAAATTAAAAAAAAAATTGTTGCACAATTGATGTTTGCAAATCAGTTTTGTGCAGCAATGCCCTGACGAGAATAAACAACATTTTGAAAACTTTGAGTTAATGCCTTATTTAAACATAAAGCATGCAATTCTGTTATATCTAATCTTTATTATAACACTTCACTCTTAGTTATAAAATAAAATTTAAGAAAATAAACATGGGCAGTTATTAACAGCCAAAATGTGTATACATTCCTTTCGTAACACTCTGTATTTATACCTCTCCCTTATGTGGACCCACACTATAATGCCACAAAGAGAGATAGAGAGAACATAGAACAAATTAGGTACACAAGTATGATTTTGACCAAACTCAAACTTGGTGTTCATGCCATTTTTCTAGATCATAATATGGAAACAAATCTAAATGATCTCTCCCTTGATAATATTTCTACTGAAAAAAGAAAATTTTACCATTATAAAGTGGAGAACAGCTTTATCTATTTATCCTTCTTTTATATTTTGTACAATCTATGCAATGACATTGACATATACTGTACACTTTCTCACTCTCAAAAAGTTGAACATGCATTTTAAGTGAGAATCCCATTAAGAGGCTAGATACATCGTTTAGTTCAAAATTTCTCCGAATGTAGGCGCTGCGATTGTTGTTGATTGAAAAACGTTTTTTCTCCCAGTTTGAAGTCACAGAATAATTAATTGAAAAATAATTTCGCGTGCTAACCTTATAAAAAGAAAACATTGTGAAGCCAGTAGATTAGTGCACGTAATAATTATTTTGTTATTGTTCTGAGTTGTTTTTAACGGGAGTTCTTCAAATGTTTGGGTGACGGTTTTTTGCTCCTATGGGACTTAACATGGAGTTAAAAAAACGTAAGATTTTAAATGTTATTTAAAAATAGAAAACCCTTTTAAAATTTAGAAAAAGGAATAACCCTGAGGACAATAAACACGTGTAAGTACGTGCTAATTTTTCTGATTGCTCTAAATCATTTTTAATCAGAGTTCTCTTAACTTTTGTTGGACGGTGTTTTAGTCCTATGGGACTTAACATGGAGTTAAAAAACGTACGATTTTAAACGTTATTAAAAAATAGAAGGACCTTTTCAAAATTTATAAAAAGGAAACATTATGAAGCCAATACATGAATGTATGTGCTAATTATTTTGTTATTGTTATAAATCAGTTTTAACGAGAGTTTTTCAAATGTTTGTGGGACGGTTTTTGATCATATGGGATTTAACATGGGGTTGAAAAAACGAACGACTTTGAACCTTGTTTAAAAACAGAAGGACCTTTTCAAAAATTATATAAATCGAGCAATTAAAGAACAATACTTTTTATTGCATTTTGCGCTTTACTGTATTTGAATTGAGCGATTGTGAGGCGATTTCTTTCAGTTTTAGTAACACTATATAAGAACACTCATTTGTCTCGTTGTCGTCTGCTCAAAACAACAAGATGGACGTGGATCTAGGCTCTTAATATTTTTTTGGCCTCGTATGAAGAAACACACATAGGCCTACGGTAGTGTGGTAGGGGGGGGACACACTGCTGCTTTTGTTTATTTATAAAGCTACTGCTCTTCAAACTTATTGGGTTACATAAAAAAAATAAATGGACTTCAAGCTTTGAAGTTTGCATCTTTCTCCTTATTACGGTTCCTCCTTCTAACCTCCTCGAAGTTTTTGAAAATATGTTCTTTTAATATTCACTTCCTTCAGAGAAATATTATTTATCTTCTTTTTTTTTTTAAACAAAAAAAAAATAAAGATTTCATAGAACTGTTTATTTTCTATGACTTCATGAGCATATTGTTCTATCTGAAATGGAGTTGTAATGATTGAGGGTTTTGTATATTTTTCTTTGAAAGTATTTTTAGAGAAATATTTTAGGAGAAAGAAAAAAAAAGGGGTAGTTTAAAATTTTATTTGGATTCTTTTTTTTTTAAATACAAGTCTTTTGGGAATGGGGGTAAAGGAAAAAAAGAAAAAAAGGGGGGATGGGGGAAACTTTACTACATCTCTTAGAAGTTTAGTACTCATCATTTGAGTCAAAACAAAGTCTTTCTTTGTACTTTCAACCCTCACTCATATCACAATATTTTTTCTCCTTTCTCTCGTGTATTTTATTTTTGCTTCTTATTTTTCAACAACTGTTGAACACATTTTTAAAGTTTGTAAAATTGTTGTTGTCTTATTTTCTTCAGTATGTTCTTGTGTTGTGTACTTGCGCTGTACTTGAACTAAAGAAAACTGATGTATACTAAAGAAAATGGTTTTTGTTTTAGCTAGAAAAGAACCAAATGCAGCAAACCCATAAACATGAAAAACTATAGCAAAAATGTGTTTCTGAAATATTCAGCAATGACATGGTTTATGAGAAGTTTAATTTTGAGTTTATAAAGCTACTCCACTTCAGTGTCTTGTTCAGGCCATAAACAAATGCAGTAGCAATGCAAGGTTAAACTAAGGTAGTGCAATGTATCATTTTCACAAAGCTTGCAAGAAATTTGCATTTTTGCACTGCGTGCTGCATACACTATATCTTTGGGTTTTGACAATGCATTTCACATGCTACAATTGAACTTTTGTCTCTCTGCTACACAGGCAATTAGAAAACGGGATAAACAGAAGTTGGCTCCGCTCTTTTTATGACAAACGCAACTTCTAATTGGTTGGTTATGTAGTCTGACGTCACATGCTCCGCCCTTTTCAACGTCGAACCACACAACAAACCAATTAGAAGTTGCCGTTCGTCATAAAAAGGGCGGAACCAACTTATGTTTATCCCGTTTTCTAATTGCCTGTCTCTGCCGTGAGTTTTTTCGACTGCTTGCAGAGTAGTTTTTAAATTCAAATACTCCTGCCAGAAATAATCTGCAGAAATTCTATAGAAAATAAGTCTGCAAGTTTTTGGTATCTTTATTTTGCAAAAAATGTTGCAGCATTTCTGCAGAAATTCACAAAAGTACTGCAAACTTCTCGTAAAATAAAGGTTTCAAAACCTAGCAGAGTATCTGCAGCTTTTTCTAGAGAATTTCTGCGCATTATTTCGAACAGGGACGTTATACAGCAAGATCTTAATATTTTGATCATATATAATAGAGAACGACCTTGCATTGCATTGCTATATTACTTCATGGTGTGAATCAGGTCGAAGATATAAAACTGGTTATATTTTTTTTTTACTTTACTGCAATCGACAATTCCGACATGTGTTATTTGTTGTTTTCTTTTAAGATGTTTTCTCTAGCGTTCTTCTTATTATACTGTATGTGTTCTCTTAGTGTCACTCTCAGTTCTCATATTTCTCCTATACACATACATGTACATCATAATCATCATCCCACCAAACAGTTTCTCCATTCTGATTGGTTCATATTTTTATATATTTATATACCTTTTACTTGTAATGCTAGAAATTACGAAACTTGATTCTTTATTTTTTTCTCTCTCATGTGTTTTTTCCTATCTTTCAAACAATCAGACGTCTATAATTGACAGATATGAAATGGTAGTCCAAAATATGTCCAAACAGTTCTCTTAAGTTAGTTTCAGAGGTTTGGGTTGGATGATATTTGCGTCAAGCCACATGATGATGATGATGGTCTTGCAATATTTTTTTTGTAAAGGATGTGTGTATTTTTTTTTTTTTATTTTGGTTGTCTGCGTATTTTCAGTGTCAAATACTGTTATGTCATTACAAAGACTCGGTTTTGTTTTCATTTGGAACTCGAGTAACAGTACAGTTATATTATGAGTTTGTTTTTTACGAGAGTTATCTGTCAACTAACTTTTGATACGCTGGTTTCATGTAACAATATTAAGAGCCCATTTGGAAAAAAAGAGAGAAAAAAACGTTTAGATTCCGAATTTGTAGCTGAGGGACCAATTTTCTGTGTCCATTAGTATCATTACATGGCTTAGAGTTTACTATTTCAAGAATACGTTTCTTTAGTGACAATTTCACATTTATAGATGTTTTTGAGAGAGTACTTAATTTTAGAATTTTTTTTTCTGACTGTCGCCGCACTTCAATTTGAAGTGTGTGACGTCTGTGGGGTTGATAAAAAAAATTTAGGTTTGTTTCATTTAGTCGTCTATCACACAATCATAGATCATATTTTTTGTCATAAATATTTCTAATGTCATAAGAGTCAAGTTAAAACAAACTCAGTGTCTTTCCCACTTACTCAAAAACGTTGCTTACAATAAAGTTTATGGAGTTTATGGCGATTTTTTAAGTTTTTAAGTTTAGCTTTGTTTAAGTTTCACTTTGTCTTAAGTAAATTTTTAGAATATGGCTATATTAGTAACATGAAAATAGTTTTAGCTATTATTTCTTTGCTTTTTTATATTCTAATATATTTTCAATTTCTTCTTAATTTTGTTTCTAAAAGCTGAAAACAAAAGAGGATGTTTGTTCTATTTATTTTGTCTTTGCTTCATGAATCATTATTCTATAAAACCAAATACATTAAAGAAACGCTTTGCTTAAAAAGCGGCCCCTGGTACTACTCTGCAATACATCTGAGGTTTTTTTTTCTCTTTGCAGAAAAACAGTGATTTTATGCCAACAGAAAAATATTTTGTGTACACGCACATATATTTATGATATTATTTTTATTCTGAAAATAACATTTTTTTTACTCAAAACTTTATAGTCGATATTGAAAAAAAAATTTACAGTTTGAGGCACACATATAACACAAATTTGGCTCTGTGGGTTAAAAAGTGCGCCCTCGAGAATTTATATATAAAAAGATACAAAAGGTGTAATTTTTTTCTCGTTCTTTTCAAAATAAATCTGTTGACTGTGCTTCTTTTTTTTACTATAGGACAGGGTTTTTTTTTGGGTGCAACACTATTATAGGGAGGGGCAAACAACACAATTTCATGTGTGTTTTCTAGTCTGTTGATGCATATACTATTGTAATATTGATCTTTTTTTAGAACCGGGCTTCTGCTTGTGGATATCAAGCTATATATATATATATACAGTATAGAGAGAGGTATAATGTATGCTTCCAAATGTGTATCCACAGTGTGGCAAAACGGTTCGATAAAAATGGTGTCTATGGGGGAAGGTGGAGGAATGGTTGGGAGCAGGTTAAAAAAAACTCTGGCAACATTTTCTCGAAAGTGTTGAACATGACTTGAAAAGTGAATGAAGAAGCAACTTGATCTCTTGTGTTCGAACAATCGTTCACTACACCGTATAGATGTTCATTTTATGAAAAAAAAAAGATAGAAATAGATAGAAAATAAATGGATTTTTAACTTGAGGTTTTTTTTTGGTATATAATATTTTCAGATCACGAATTTCGCTAGAGGGCGCTAAATGTTTTATTTTTTATGTAGGTGAAAATAAAAAGAGGGGGAAGAACTTCAAGAAACATCCATCTTTAATTCTTTCTACTCTTTTATTATTTATAACGCTTTTTTCATGAAGTGTTTCCAGTTATCCAATTTCGTGACGAAAATTGCACTACATTTTTGCAAGTGACATTTACAGTGGGACACAACAGTCAGTTGACAAATGCAAAAGGCAAAAATTCTTTTTGCATTTATTTTTGAGGCGACCATGTTGACATAAAATGAAATAAACAAAAATATAAATTAATCAATGAATAAATTTATTCAATGAGAAATAAAATAAAAGTTCGCATTGGTTAAAAGGTTTGATCATTTAATTATAGTTTTAATTGAAAACGGTTCTAGAACTTTTTATTTTGAATAAATTGAAGTAATAGATATAATCATAAACGTTAAAAAACTAGAAGAGTAAATGAATCAAGTGAACATATTTTCACGTTGATATCTTTAAAAATTAAAATATTATGACAGTTTTAAAACAAATGAATTTGAAATATATTCGGACAGTAGTATATGATTAATTTTGCATAAGCAATGTATTTTAGATTTCATGTATTATTATTAGGGCTCGGATTTTTATGCAATATCATGCAAGTATTTATCAATCTATGGCCCAAGTGTCAATTGTGAAGTAATAATCATGATCATTAGAGCAACTGCAATTATGCTTTTACTAATCAAAAAGCTCTAGCCTCTAACAAGTGTTTTTGATTGACAAAACTATAATTGTTGCTTGGTCTAAACAGGTTTGTTACTCCACAACTGGTACTTGGGCCATAGATTGAGAAACACTTGCTTGATATTGTATAAAAATGCGAACTCTTATTATTATTTCTTATCATTTCATACTGTATTTGTCGTCACATCAAAGATAAATACATAAAGAGATTTTTTTTTAGTAAAACTCATTTTTGATTTGTGAACTGTGTTTTGTGTCTCACACTGTATATACTTGTAGGTAAAATTGGTAGACCCTAAAAGTAGAATGGAAATTGTAACTGGAGAAAAATGTCTTTTTTTGTTTGATAAAGGGTGTGGGTGGATGATGGAATGAGGAGGTTTTGAGTTAGGTTAGTTGTCGTTCTTGTTGTTGATGGTTGGTGCAAGTCACTGTTGCCCGACATCCAATTTCTCGTAATGCCCTTCCTGTATGGTGCCCATTAGTTAATGGTGCATCTGTCACTGGTTACAGTCTTGGTTGCGTTGAAGGATATGGAAAAAGAGAAGAAGAAGCAAAATATAAAAGAACCTTCTTTTCTTCTTTTTTTCCCCCTTCACTCTCTCTTTTAGAAGATTATTTCAACGAGCTATATAAGAATTCCTGTTGGCTTGTCGAGAGCGCGGAAGTTAGCGTCATTTGCCTCATAACAGAGCTAAATTTAGTTGTCTTTTTTTGAAGAGAAAGAGAGAGAGAAAGGAGATTAGACAAATGTCAGTTTTCAGTTAAGCCCGAAAGAGATTCACAACAATAAGTAATCCCTCCCCTACTTCTAGTTTAAACTCTTGTCTACAAGAGCCCTCTCAGTATTTTTCTGCATCTTCAGGACACAAGAGAAAAGTTTTTTTTTGTGAAGTTCTAAAAAGACGAAAGAAAAAAAAAACCTTTTTAAAAAAAAATCTATAAACAAAAGATTGCTCCAATCTACGAGCATATGTTAAAATTGTGACCGGTGTTTGTCTCAATTTCTTCAACTCGATAATTGGCTCTCTTTCGCCAGTTTTTTTTTGGTCTCCAAATTGCCTACTTTTATTTTACACTGTTGTCTCCAAATTGACATTCTTCTTTTTTTTTGTATCTTCTAGTTTTTTTTTTGTATGTATGTTTTTTTAAATGTCTGTTAAGATTTCGGCACTTTTCTCTCGTTCTCTGTCCGTCTCTGTTCGAACTATTTACTGTCGTTAAATTGTCTCTATTTTAAAGTATTTTTTTTATGTTTTTACAACGTTGTTGACATGTTCAGAAAAGTATATATTTTTTTCTCCACTGGTATGCTCTTGTGCTTTTCTGACTTATGAGAGTGATGCATTTTAGGAATTTATTATTTTTACTTTTGTGTTCCATTTTTTTTTTTGTTTGTTCTGTTTTACTTGGAACAATTGCATTTTGGCACTTTCTTACTATTTGTTGGTGGTTGGTTACTGGTCAGTCATTTGATAATTGAGTTACCGTTTCTTTTCATGCTTTTTGAGGCTTGGACATTCCTTAATCTTATTTCCACTTGAGTATCATCATCAACATCATCATCGTCAGTGGTTTTTGTGCCACTTTTTTTAAGTACTCATTGCATGCAAGTGAATGTCATCCAGTATTCATTTTGTGTTATGTGCGACGACACTTTCCATTTGCACTAGAAAAATGAAGGCATTTTTGACCAAAGTTGTTTAGTGTGGCAACAACCATGGCTAATAAACATTTACAAGTGCCATAATAAAACGATAAAAACTGGCTTTTAATGAACACACACACATGACATTGCATTATATGAAACATTGTCATATAGTGTTGAATGAAATTCTCTCTTTATCATATCATCATCCACTTTTGAAAGTTTGCTTTGGCTTTCTTTACAACACTCTACTGAAAATCTCTCCTCTGTGCAGTTGTTTGTTGTTGGCTTTCGTTTTTGCATCGCATTTTGTGGCAGTTTCTTTTAAATATTTTTCAGACTCTGAATTTCATTTTTTAGAAATATTCTTTGCAGTGTATTATAAATTGTTTATAGGTTGATTTAGCATTGCAGCATGCATGGTGTGAATGTCACGCAATGTGTATGGCACCAAATAAAATAAAAACGCAAAGAAAACAGAATTCTGGATACTTAGAAATGTTTTAGAAACTAGAATAATATAGAATTAAATGTATTTTCTTGATGATATTTATTAAAAAAAATAAAATTTTATTTTAGTTTGGAAATGTTCATTATCGTGTTTCAAGCAAAGAGCTGTGAAAATGACAAATTTGAATTATTTTATAACTATCATAAGTAGTTTATTTTTTAAGACTTCAATGTAAAAGTAGTTTTGTGTTTTTTTTTTCTCTTCTTAAAGTTGTTTTGAAAAAAACAGAGTAGACCTCTGACTAGAGACTTTTATTGTGGTACATGTGGTCCCGAGTTACGTTCAAGTTCCGTTGTCAAGAATCGTCTTTAGTCGAATTTGTATGTAACTCGGAGCCATGGTGCACGTGCACCACCACCTTTGGATTTCGAAGTAATACACAATTTTTTGAATGATAATTACATTAATTATATTACCTATTTACTGTAGATCGACATGTCCATTTTTCCTACTGCATAATCGAAAACTAAAAACGGCATATAGACTCTTAATTAAGATATTGCATGTATATGTATTCGAAAATTTGGTTAATAAAAAATTTATTTTTAAATGCACCACCTTGCAAAATACATGTTATTCCTTGCTGTCCCCTGAGTAGGGACTGAAAAGATAATGTTTTTTATTTATCTTTTACAAGAAAAGGTTAGGTAAAATTATACAGGTTCAAAAGCCAATGAAGGCTTCAATGACACTCGAGCCGAGTTAGTTCTATTAGATTTATTCTGAATTTAGAACAAATAAATGAATACATAAAAAATGGTGTTTCACAGGATTACTTCCAAAAAATTGTGTAAAGAACTTTATCATACTTTTAATACTTATTTTATTTCAACACTTTTGTGTAAATTTCTGCATTCTCTTTGGTTCACTGGCTATGCATGCTTTACTAAATCCTGATGTCTTTCAACTAATGAATTTGGGCCCCCACTCTCCCCTAAAACTTTGTACTTTGGGTATCCCACCTCTTTGGGTATCTAGGGTTGGACCCTTACCCAACCCCTCTTCTTTGGCCACTTATTAATTATTAATAGTGAATCTTTTATTTTTCTTACTTTTTCTTTTGAATGTTTAGGGTGGTCCAGTGGATTCCTGCTTATTTCTTCCCAAGAGCTCTCTGAATCTTCTCCCCCAGATGTACTTCCTTTCAGTTCTGTTTCACTTATTCCAAGTTTCTGAACAATTTTCAATAGATTTTTCAGGTGTATTCCTATGTACTTCGGTTTCACTTAATCCAAGTTTCACAACAATTCTCGATATCTTTTCCAGAGGTATTCTTCTTTCACTTATTTCACGGCTCGGAACAATTCTCGAAATTTCTGACCACTTTTCTTCTCAAAAAAAAAACAAGAACCAACACACAAACTCCAAACTTAAAACTCTACCTCAAAAAAAAAAATCACACTCTGCTTCCCAGGTCTGACTTGCTAACTCTAAATCCGAGAGGATCTTCTCTCCTCTCCAAATTTTTGAGAATCAAAATCTTTCCTTCTCCAATTAGATTCTGGTTGAAATAAACATGGCTACCTCTTTTATTACCTACGGTTCCGGACTACGATTTCCTGTTATTGTGAATTTGTGTAGTTAATGTTTCGCTATGTATTTCCTACATTAAGCCTTTTCTCCGATGTTATCGTACCTATTTTTTGACATCAAGTTCCTTTCTTTAACTGTTATCGAACATTTTGATCGTTTTCTTTTTGTCTTCATCCTGTTTTTCTACTTTGTAACATTTTTTGCCTTTTTTAATTTAACCCTTTTTATTCCTTTTAATTTTTTATAAATTTTTTATTTTGGGACTATTTTATTATTGTTGTATTTACCTTCTATTAAATGAAATTAACAATATTTTAATTATGCAATTAATATTGTCTTTTTGTTGAGTTTATTAATTAAATAGTCGATATATAATAATTTATAACTAGATTATTATCAATAATCTGTTAAAAATTATTATTAATCCCTTTTTTAAATTTTTCTTTTCTTTCTTTTCTTTGTTTCCTGTTTGAACTATTTCCTTATACCGAGTGTGCAAAAATGTTACTTTTTTCTTTTTTAATTCTTTACACAGGATGTTTTACTTTTGTATGAAGTTTTAACTTCCTCGTTTACTACTAATTTGTTATTAATTAATTAATTTATATTTTGTTTTTCTATCTAAATCATTTAAATGTTAGGTGTTTGTGTATTGATTTTTCTACACCTAACATCCCTACCCCCTAAATTTTCCTTTTATTTTTATTTTATCCCGGTGTGCATTCTTATGAATTTTAATCTTGTTCCCATCACATTGCTTTATGTGTATTTGTAATTTGTGGTAACCATTTTCTTAGTTTACTTAGACCAATTTCTCCTTCTCATTATAAAGTCAACTCAGGTATTTGCATTAGATAAGTTCTTCTCATCTCTTTTACAAAAAAGAAGTAAACTTCCCCGATCCTTCAGGTCACTGACATTCGTCTCCCTGAATTTGATCTTCATCATTGTTGACCCATTTTTGTTTATTGGAACCTTTTTTCACTTTGTTCCAATTTTCTTTTTGTTTCTTGGTCTTTTTCTTTTTGTTTCACCTTTAACCATCTCCCATGTCTGTAAAATGTTGCTCTATATTAAATTTTCTCTAGGTGTGGCTTGTGAAGTGTACTATGAATTTCGTTTTCTTATAGTTTTTTGGGAATTCCATTTTAACTCTATATTGGCCTTTGTTATCCCCTTCTTCTAAGCTACTTCTTTACCTCTTTATCTTGTAATTCCTTCCTATTAATGTTTTTTCTACTATCTAGATTTTGGGCATTGCGGGGAATACACAACTGTATTGCATAACATTTTCCCCATATATAAAAGCAATAAGCAGCAAAATCTTAGTGTAAAAATAATACCAATAATCAATTTAACATTTACCTAAAAACTTGCAATATCATTTAACACAATAATAATCAATGAGTATTCTAATACTTAATCTATAATAGCACAATAACCATAGTATGTTTTTTAACATGAAAGAGTTCTTTTCTTTGTCTCCACCTTCTCGTTGACCGTTTCTTCACTGATTCCATCATTGAAGTATTAGTCTGATGTAGTCTTTTAGCCTTTGACCCATTTCGTCATAGTGCAAAGCCGGTGAATTTTGTCACTTTACCGAGCACGTAAGACACTTAGCATACACGAAAACATGTAACATGAACCGAATACACATATAAAAACACGATTGGACCATATAACATTGAAGTAGAAAACAATGAACTCCAGTTCCCAAAAAGGTTTGGAAATAACGATGAAACTTCAATGTCATGTCCCGATGCGAATCCTGCTCTTGATGATACCTTTTCGTCCGTACTTTGTTGAAGTATCACTTGTGGATCTTCAAAACATAAGTTGAACGGTTCACATGCAGTTCCGATTTTCGAGCGTAAACACACTTTGTCATTGACACACTTTCTGTCCAGTTTCAGTTGAATTTCTAACTGTTGAGGTGATGTTGTCAATGAAACCGATCTGGTGCTCACAGGTATGTTCTCGAATGTAACCATGACTTCTCCAGGCAAGCAAGTACTATATGCTTCTATGATGAGTAGAGCCATAAATGAACACGAATGACATCCTTGATGTTTGACAATTTTTTGTATCCTTGGGCACACTCGAATAGTGTTGATTACCACTTTATAGTTCTCAACCGTGATGAACACAACTGCTGGGCTGGATGCAACTAAAGTTGATTTTAACTGTCCACCTTCCTCAGCAAACATTTTGTTGTTCATGATTGTCATTGGTAATAAGTTCTGTTTTGTCTGCATCATGATCTCTAGATATGATTTCACCTTTTCACAATCCATTCGATCATCGTAGAACTTGCACTGCACCATTCGTTTGTCGAAGATAAATTGAGAAGGAATAGGATCTTCTGATTGGACATCTCCTATTTGTCCTCTCAATGGTCTGTGAACCTCGGCTGCTGTTTCTAAGTATGCTTCAATAATGTGGCTAAATTTGACAACCAAATGTTTTGAAATAATGTCTGTTGCTTGGTCAAATACGCCAACAATTTCGATGTAGAAATGACCTGGTTCATTTCGTAACGAAGTTATCATGTACTCTGTTTCCGTACCATTATTCTTGAACGTTGCTTTTATTTTCGGTCTGCATTTTGATCCTACTACCTTTTTTACTTCAAAGATATTTTGATAATCTGGTTTCAACCACCATCTATAATGATGACATGGCTGATAACTATTCAAAGAACAAATGCGCCCTGAATCTGCTGCGTGACAATCTGTTACTCCTGGCCAATCTAAAGACTCTTGTGTTAACATTTCAAATTTATAATCAGCATGGCAATGATCCCCCCACCCACAATATTTGTTTTGAGAACATGCTACCTGATTGATCGTAAACATTTTTGTAGGAAAGGTATAATATGAAAGTTGTGTACTCCACTCGCAATCTACACTTTCAAACTTAACTTCTAAACTAGCTACTTGATTTTCCTGGCTATCACTAAACCATAAGCAAGCAGTATACTCTAAAGCCGTTAATGTGAGTTGAATCGATGTGGCTAATGAACACTGTAGACCCATTCCGGTCTCTTGACATTCTGTTATACTTGATTTGATCATTTTATGTTCAGTGCATCGACCTCCGATGCCTGATATCAACATGAGTAATAAACCAACAATTACAATAACATAAACCACTGTTGACGATATTGTACTTGTTTGCGGTCTCACTCCTTCTTCCAATCTTTTATATCCATCTGTAATTCTATTCACTTTTGTCTTTACTTTTTTGCCACTAGCGACACCGATTACCATACTTATTTTTAAACACTTTTTAAAACAATAATAAATTTGAACAATAATAAACACAAACCAATACATAAAATTATAAACATTTTTGATAACAACTTTCAAGTAAATGATGAGTATACTTGTTAATATCATTAAGGTTACAATAATACCGTACGATAAGTAAATAGGCATACAATCAAGATTATACACAAATTCTAAACACATAATACACTTAATTCTATGACAAATATTTCTTCCCTCAATATGAAATCTTCCTTCAATCATATCACCTTGCTTTGAAATAAAGATAATATGAATGGTTCCTGATTCCATTCCAAATTCTGGATCAATTACCACTTGTTTTGCTTTTGCCACCTTTGAACTTCTTTCAACACCATCTTTTCTTATTATTAGAGTGCCCTCTGCACTCACTGTAATGACCGGATCATTAAATTTAATGAAATTTTTCTTTCCCTCAATTTTGAAATCCTCGGCCAATAATTTTCTCCCAATCGTTTTTTGTTTTGGTGATCTAGTTCTGAAGTAACATTCTCTGAAGGATATTAGTTCAAAACCATTCCATTCTCTTCCTTTATCATCTACATGCACCATCCGTGCATCCGCTTTTACTATTTTGCAATGACAATCTACTTTTTCTTTTGAACATCTCTTCACTTGCTGACAGTACTCTTCTGTACCTGAACAAGTGTTATTTTGCGCGCATGTGCATGGTAATCCAAAATTTTCACATACATACATTTCACTATTACCATTTTCAATTTCTGTTTGCATTAATTGAAATCCTGTAACCGATTTCATCTGCTTATTTGTATCTCTGATCATAGTTACCCATTTTACAATGCAACCTTTACATCCATTCTTTGGACATATTTTTTCGGAATACTGCTTCGGATCACTTATATGTTCCATCTTACATATCTTTGCACCATCTTCCCATTTGCATATCTCGACTTCGTATTCTTTAGTCGATGCCACTGTTTCCCATAACAGCATCATCATAAGGAACTTCATTAGATCCATTTTTCTCATCTGCATCTTGTTTTCACCCTGAAACAAAATAAACATCTCATCTCCCCACATTTATATCCCTAGTGGTCAGATAAACATGTCATTTGCACATTCTTTGTCACTATTTTTTCATATTCTATATGCTCTCAACTAAACTGTTCATCCTCGAACTCGCAGATCATGACTTTTATAATTAATTTCTCTTATCAAGAGACTGATGCATCCTCTCTAGCGCTATGACATTTAGTGCTCGATGAAATGTATCAAGAATCTTGTCCGCAAAATTTCCTTGTCTTTCTTGTACATCTCTTTGTTCCTCTGGAACATCTCTTTGTTCCTCTCGAACATCTCTTTGTTCCTCTCTGTTTTCTCGTGGTTCAGCCACCTTTTCATTGTCTGGGACAGAACTTCTAATTTCCTCTCTTGTTTGTCCGTAAACTCCTTTATCCATATCTTCTTGTAATCTTCTTCTCAACTGTGTCAAGATTTGATCTGTTTCATCTTCTGTTTCGCCTGGTTCAATACGTGGCGGATCTGGTAAACTTGGAATTATTTCTGTTCTCGGTTGAACTCTTCTCGTACGCTCTGGTAATGATGTAAACTGAACTGGACCTCTGCTTCGCAATCCATATCGGCTTGTACTAGGTACGGACTCTTGGTTCCGAATTATTCCTGTTGGACTTTGTGTTGTCGCCATTGGAGTGTGCGCTAGGTCATTGTCCTCATCATCATCATCATCTGGATCCGAACTTTGTGAGCTACTGTAACTCAGTTTCCGTTTTGATTGCTCTTTATCAGTGCCTACCCCCTTGGTTTTTTCATTTCCTTTGTCCCATGGATTAACACTTCTTACAAGTCTCAACCTTTCCTCATGGACAATTTGGATATCCTTGCTTTTGTACATGTGCTTGATTTCAAAATTAACTGGGGATGTCTGCCTTATTACTCGGTATGGACCTTTGTTCAACCTAGCCAATTTTTTGGTCTTTCCTTGGGCCACTTGAGGTACATATAGGTAAACTTTATCCCCTACTTCAATTCCTTTATTTTTTCTTTTTGCACCTTGATACTTGATTTGCTTGTCTGCTGAATTCTCCAGACTTTGTTTTGCCAAGTTATGAATTTTTTGCATTCTATTTGTCAAAACCTTTGAGTAATCTTCTATATTGTACACTGGTTTTGGTTCTTCACTTATTAACTCGAATGGTAGGTTCATGTCTTGACCAAACAATAGATAATAAGGAGTCTCATTTGTGCTTGAATGTACAGTGCTTCTATATGCCATCAAAACTAAAGGTAATTCCTCATCCCAATTTCTCTGAAAATTATCTACATAGTGTGAAAGCATTGTTGTCAATGTCCTATTAAACCTTTCTACTAACCCATCTGTCTGAGGATGATAAGCTGATGTGAAAATTTTATGTATCTTGAATGTTTCACACAGACTTCTCATTAATTCACTGGTGAAGTTTGCACCTCTGTCAGTGATCAACTCCTTTGGACTTCCATATCTCGAAAATATTTCTCTTGTGAGTAAACTAGCAATTGTCTCTGCCTTCTGATCTTGTACAGCAAAAGCTTCAGGGTATCTGGTCAAATAGTCACAAATCACCACAATGTATTTGTTTCCATTTGCCGTTGTTGGTAGTGGTCCTAAAACATCCATACCTATTCTTTCAAATGGTTTTGATGGTGGAGGAAACTTGTTTAAAGGACTCTTTCCCTGTGGAATTTTCTTTTGATTACATGAGACACATGCTTCGCAGTATGTTTTCACATCTTTACGTAGGGTCTCCCAAAAGAATCTGTTTTCCACCTTACTGGTTGTTTTCTCAATTCCTAGATGTCCTGAAGTTATATTGTCGTGACACATTCTCATTACATACGGTCTCTTTGAGATCGGAACAACTATTCTGGGTTTTGATTCTGAAGTTTTAACTAACCATCCTTTTCCATTCAAGTATAGTTGTAACCTCTCAACCTTTTGTCTTAATTGTCGATCAACTGGACAACCGTGTAAACACTCAATGTAAAGTTTCAATTCTGGACATTGTTCCTGATCTCTTGCTACTTCGCTATCTTCCCAACTATCATTTTCTAAGACATTAATTTCTAAGCTTTCCGTTGGGTTTCTACTTAATACATCTGCATTGGTGTTCTCTTTTCCTACCCGATAAAGAACTGTAAAATCATATTGTTGCAATTGCAATGCCCATCTTGTCAACATAGCTTTATCTTTCTTCATTGTCATTAGATACCTTAGTGGCTGATGATCAGTGATTAGAGTGAACTTTCTACCCATTAGATAGTACCTAAAGTAGTTTACTCCATATACACATGCTAAAGCTTCTTTCCAGGTTGTTGAATAATTTTGTTCTGACTTATTCAATTTCCTACTCGCATATGAGATTGGATGTAGCTGTCCATCAATTTTTTGTTCTAAAATTGCACCTATTGCTTCATTACTAGCATCTGTTGTCAGATAGAACTCTTTTTCAAAATCAGGCATGATCAAGACCGGATACGTGGTCAAACTTGTTTTTAGTTGTTCAAATGCTCTTTCACATTCCTCGGTCCACTTAAATTGTACATCTTTTGATAATAACTTTGTTAAAGGTTTTGCAACCTCTGCACAATTTGGAATAAATTTTCTGTAGAAGTTAACCAAACCAATGAAACTTTGAATTTTCTTTACATTGTGAGGTCTTGGAAAGTTCTTGACGGCATCAATCTTCTTCATGCCTGGTTGTATTTTCCCTTCTGTAAATTTATGTCCTAGGTAACTGATCTCTGTCTGCAGAAAAATACACTTTGTTGGTTTTGCCATAAGCTTTGCTTCTCGTAACTTGTTGAAGATTTGTTGAAGCCTGTCATAGTGTTCCTCTACTGTTTCACTATACACGATGATGTCATCCATGTAAACAAAGCATATTTTACCTTTTAGACCATGTAAAACATTATCCATTAACCTCTGATAAACACTAGGTGACGTTTTCAAACCCATCGGACACCTGTTAAACTCGTAATGTCCAAATGGTGTACTGAATGCTGTCTTGGCTTTGTCCCTTTCTTTTACTGGTATTTGGTGGAATCCACTAGCAAGATCCAATGTAGAAAAATATTTTGCTTTCCCTAGTTGATTGCTAACGCTTAGTAGTTCAGGTAAAGGGTATTTGTCACTAACGACCTTTTGATTCAAAGCTCGGTAATCAACAACTAACCTTTGACTGCCATCTGGTTTACCCACCAACATGCATGGTGCTGAATAAGGACTCATTGATGGTCTAATGATATTAGCATCTAGTAATTCATCAATTTTCTCTTTCATTACCTTCTCTTGTCTCTCTGGTAATTTGTAAGGTCTTATGAATACTGGAACATTGTCTAACATCGGAATGTCCTGTTCAACTAATGGTGTTGCTTTTAGATCTTTCATTGAATTTGCAAATATGTCCTCATTTTTTCTCAATAATTCTATCATTTTTGCCTGATGTTCTTTTTCTGTTTCCTGAACTCTCTCTCTCAACCATTCTTTTTCATTTTTCAACTGTAACATATTAATTAAGTCCTTTTTCTCACCCCTAATCGTCTTAATTTTCTTCCTCCCGTATATGATTTCGTCATTTAAGGGGTCGTATTTTAGTCCCAGTCCCTTTATTAGGTTAATTCCGCATATAATTTGGTATTTTTCAGGTAGATTTTTGTGACTTACATGCACTGCTATTTTTTCGGTTTTATCAGCTGTTATCCTAATAGGTATCTCATATAACCCAATTGTCGGAAAAGGCTGTCCGTTTGCTGCAGTGATTTCAACATGTCGACCTGTTTGTATGTACCTTATACACTGAGGATTTTGATCCTTTATTTTTTCGAAAGTATTTCATGAAATAACCGATATACCGGCTCCTGTGTCATATAACATCTTTATGAAATTATTTCCTGACTGAGCTAAGAAAATAGGACAAGTGTTTGTCTCAACAGTGTTTAAGATTACGCGGTTTTTATACGAACTCCCTCGATGACGCGTATTATTCCACGAAGGAGGTTCTAGTTTTCCTGAACATTTCGTCTAAAATTTTGTCTACCTCTATTCTGTGTATTGTTTCCTTGTCTACAATCTCGAGCATAATGACCTTGTCTACCACATTTGTAACACGTAACATTTGAAGTATTCGAACCTGAATTCATTCCTACCTTTTCCTGACAACCTCTTGCAAAATGACCTATCTTTCCACATCTAAAACACCTGTCTGTGTTCTGGTTTGTCCCTTGTACATTGTTAGTTTGTCCATTTCCCATTCGTGGTGTTTGTGTCCATTGCTGTGGAGTGTATGCTTGATTTGTCCCCCAACCATTTCTTGGTGTAGTGACCCTGATAGGCTGTTGTGGTACATTTCTGTTCCGGCTCCAACAGTCTTTTGCATAGTGTCCCCTTTTATGGCAGTTATAACATTCAATTTCCTTGTTACTTGGGTTTTGTGCTTTTTCCTCTTTTTCTTTTGTGACTTTCTCTAAATCTCGTTTGTATTTGTCCTCTAAAGCCGCTATCTCTTTCTTGTTTTGTGACTCGATTTTAGCTATTTTCTCTTCTACCTTCTTCAAAAGATTTGTTTCTGGATCCTCTTCATTTAGAACATTTAATCCATATCTCGTACTTACTAGCTTTTCATTTTCTTCTTCTGCTAGAATTATCTTTATAGTCTCATCTAGATCAAAAGGATTTCTTGACAAAACAAATCTTTTGATTTTAGGATGAAGACCTTTTATGATCTGATTTTGAATCATTTCGTCCCTCATTGTTATTTCATCTTCTGACGGAGTTTCGCTCGTGAATGCCCTACCTCTTGTTTTGACTCTAGAAATATACTCTATGGCCGATTCCGAACTGCTCTGTTTTTCTTCCAAGAACTTCTGCATAGAAACTAACTTTGGTTCGATTGGTTCAAATCTTTGGATGATCAATTCCTTTAGTTCTTTGATCTCCGTAATTTGTCTAACAGCGGGATGGTCTCGAAAAAATTCCGCCGCTGGACCTCGACATTTTGATTTGAACAGAACAATTTGAAATTCTTTAGACCAATTTGCCAGTCTTCCGACTGTTTCCAATTGCTCAAATATTTCTTTTGCGGAAGGACCTTTGTCATCTCCCGAAAAGAATGGAATTAAGCTTGTGTGGTTCATCTGTGAAGGTTGTCCGCCTCCAGATCCACTTGATGACCCTTCAGTAGCCATTTTGACGATTATTCCCAAATAATTTTAAACAAACTCTAAATTTTCGTTTACCACAAATCCGTGAGTAGTGCAACGATATTTTCTTGGATTTCTGCTATTTCTTACCCATTCAAAATGACAGTCTCTTGATCTAGGACACCTTTCCCTATGTCTAGTAAGTATCTCGTGAATTGGCTCTGTTTCAAATGTATCCGTTTCGAAAGCTACTATGGTTATGCTTTCTTCTCTCTGACACCTGAATAGAAACTCTGCTATAGTGTATCTACTGTTATGTGTCTCACATTCAACACAACCGTACTCCGCAAAATAAACTATTCTGCACTCAAGTATTGGGCAAGTATGTTGTACTCTTTCTGTACTCATAGCTTCTTTAATTTTCAACCCTACGTTTCTTAGTTTGATTTATACTTTCATCAGAAATGCGTTCAAGTGGTCTATTTTCCCAGGCTATCTGTAGATCCCAATCTCTTTCGGAATTCGGAAAATAAAAGTTGTTTCTTTGAACTCCCGATTCACTTGTATGTTTTGTGTGCTCCGTAGAATTTCTTGACCAATTTTGCCAAACAGGGTTTGGGTTTAAGTTGCAGTATCTACCGTTATTTCCAGGATGATTCTGAACTTGTTCCTGTTCCTGATTCTTGTCACTATTCATTATAATTATTCTATAATCTCGAAATAGTCTAACCTTTGGAATATTTCTCTTAATTTCAATAGTAGCTCATATATCGTATGCCAAGTTTCATATTCCTCCTGAGTATAATTACGTGAATGTCTATAACAAATGTATTCTGGTGACTCTCCTCCTAGTATCTCAAATATTTCGCAGTAAGGATTAATTGGACACCATGGAAACTCATATGGAATAAAACTCATCCTTCAAAATTTTAACAATTTTCCTTTACATTTGCATTATCACTAGTAACAAAGCGCATATCATTAATATTTGTGGGGCTACTTGTATTACATCAGATAGACTCAATTGAGGATCTCTGTATTCTTCACACATGACTTTCCATGCACCATTTGTCTGAAACCATACAGCTGATTTTTCAAATATGTAATCACCAATAATAACAGCTATGCTTTCCTCAAATTCAAACCTTGCTAACTGTATCACAAGTGCATAAGCTACAATTACCTTACCCAATGAAGCACTTCCTTGATAAACTTCATTTAACAAAGTAATAAGATATGTCTCCACATTAGGATCTATCTGCAATTGTCGTGCAATTGACTCAA
The DNA here is from genome assembly GCA_036925085.1 of Brachycybe producta. Classification (NCBI taxonomy): domain Eukaryota; kingdom Metazoa; phylum Arthropoda; class Diplopoda; order Playtdesmida; family Andrognathidae; genus Brachycybe; species Brachycybe producta. Next base: position 3,936,671 of record JAUPFP010000007.1, on the reverse strand, counting down.
ATGCTGGTACATCCTTGTTTCGAGCCTCCTCTGCAAGTCGATAAATTTGTCGTGATAAACTCAACGTAATGTGTTCTTCTGATTCCTTTGCTATGTGATAAACTTCTATAGCTACTTTTGTGGAAACCTTCATACTAAAAAATTCAGTTTTCTTAATTTTCTTGAGAGAATAAGGCTTCCAAGCATGATCCCAAGTCCTCTTCTATGTCAAAATCGTTTCTTTTTAATGCAATAGACTTTACACCTGTTTTACATGGGCAACCAATTACACATTTACCTGTGCAATGCCAAACATCATGTACTCGGCACTCAACTTTCTTATTTTCTTTGTGAAATCTTATTATACAGTGTGGGCCTATCGGACACTCTGGAACAACTTTTGGAATACTCATATCTTTCCTGGACCCGTTTTTGTATTTCTTCAAATTCTTTTACTCCTTGATAAAACTCCTCTGGTTGATATATATTGTGGTGAAAAACACACTTTACCTTTCCCGTACCCTTCTGAATAATGTAAATACAATGAGATCCTAAAGGACATCCACTAACACATTCACCATTACTGTTCATGTTGACTGAAATCTATTTTATTAAAAAAGTTTCTGATCTCATTAATTGGTGGTGGCAATATGAATGAATCTAGAAACCTATGCAATTCGTTATATTCCAGGCAAGCTTGTACGTTTGAAGATCCCGGTCTTCCTAATGTTATATACGGGAAACTTCGGATACTAAATTCAAAATCGTGGCTTAAACACTTCCACTGATAGGGGTTGTTTAGATCGCTAGGAGCTCTAAAACAGATACCTGTATAGGGACACACTGTCGCGATAGTTCCAGTAGTTGGGGTTAGATATGTGTCTTCGCTCATTCCTCGAGGTTCATTCGAAGTCCGTCTAGTAATTGACACAGAATCTTTATTTCTCGCAACAATTCAAGCACTTCTAGCCAGAATTTAAACTCTTCTGCTTCATAAATGTGTAAATGCGTAACACATAAAATATTGTGATCGTCTGCTCCTAAATCAATTATTTCGCAATTTGGGGTTATTGGGCACCAAGGTAAAACACAAGGCAACTGGTCCATTTATACTGAAGCTCATTTTATTTCCGGTTTTACATATTTTTCTTTTTCAAGCAACAAAAGCGATGGCTGTCAAGCATGAAAAGCAATATGGGTAACTCAATAAGTCTTGATGGGCACCCCCCTTTAAGGCAAATAAAAACAAAACCCGTCCTGCATATAAAATGGCCCGTTTAATCCCCTGACTGGATTAGCTGTTTGGGTCCTATTTTGGGATGCTTGGTGTCTCGTCTCTTGTGATTGTGGCGATGTTCTAGGTGGCCCTGTCAATGATGCTTCTCTAGACGGTCTTCCCGAGCCCGTCTGGTTTGCTCGTGGTCTGCGTGGCTGATCTTCCAATGCCCTTATAGCCCGTAAGGCATTTGCAGTTGCTCGTTGCATAACAGACTGTCTTGGAACATTCGAGGTCGCTTGTGATGGAGGATTCTCAGTTTCTCGATTTCCACTGCCCGTTTCTCGATTCCCACTGCCCGTTTCTCGATTTCCACTGCCCGTTTCTTGATTCCCACGGCCCGTTTCTCGTCTTGGAAGGGTTTCTATCGGTTCCTCTCGAACTGGTACAACTGAATGACCTGGTCGGTTATTTGTCGGTGCCACTGCCAGTTCCTCTCGAATTGGTACAACTGAATGATCTGGTCGGTTATTTGTTGGTGCCACTGCCGGTTCCGCTCGAATTTCTGATGGCTGGTGTCTAGTATTTAGGCTCACTTGAGCGACTGCCTCGGAAACGATACGAACAGTTTCCGGTTCCCGAGTGTTACTAGGCCCAGCTGCTTCTGCAATGGTCGTTTTGGGTTTGCGAAATGGTTTTACTTTTAGAACCGGAATAGACTGGTTCCGCGGTTGTAATATCTGTGGTCCAAAAACACACTTCGCCACGTGTTTTTTGAAAGTTGTTATGTCGTAGGGTGGTCTACTCTCATAACAATAGTCGCTCCAGGGGCATTTAGTCGGAAGATCCACTAATTTGATTTGCCAATAAGAAAATAAACAATTCGTCAGAAAGCATATAGAACGAAGTTTGTGACTTTTGACAGTATCTAATTATCTCTTAATTGTTGGTCCCTCCCATCATGTTCCTCTTTAGAGAAAATTTTGTGGGGTGCGTGCGTGTTTTTTGGTGCAGGTGCGCAATACTAAATTATAAACCCTTCCCACACAATACACTCCCAACCCCAAGTTTTAAAACCAAAAAAAATAATAAAAAAAATGCAACTTAAATCTATCATGCACTTAATTGGCCACTTAAACCTAGTGTCCCAGGGAATCTCTTAGGGTATATATTCTAGTAACATAAATATACCTCAACTCATCTAATTTTCTGGTTAACGATAATCTCTTCTGTTAAAAAGGGCTTCAAATGTGTTTTTTCGGGCTGGCTGCTTCTGATGTGTTAAATGTTCATGTAATTCAGACAATTCTTCAATCATTTGTTTATTTGTAGTCCCAATCCTTCCCATGTACACCCCAGGAAAATTTAATGCATTAAATGGAAATGAATGTGTAAGACACTGCCATTTATTTGAACAAATGCAAATTCGAAAGCAAGATCTCAGAAAAGGACATTGAGCATTTATTTGTTCTAATTTTTTCCTAGGTATTTCCATTAAGAAATTGACAAAATATCATGTGTTTACAAAATACTCTATTCCTAACTTAATCAAAAAAAAAAAAAAATATAACGACTCAAAAAATCATCTAACCCAACAATAAACAAAAATCCTGTCGACTGCGCCACTTGTTATTCCTTGCTGTCCCCTGAGTAGGGACTGAAAAGATAATGTTTTTTATTTATCTTTTACAAGAAAAGGTTAGGTAAAATTATACAGGTTCAAAAGCCAATGAAGGCTTCAATGACACTCGAGCCGAGTTAGTTCTATTAGATTTATTCTGAATTTAGAACAAATAAATGAATACATAAAAAATGGTGTTTCACAGTATTACTTCCAAAAAATTGTGTAAAGAACTTTATCATACTTTTAATACTTATTTTATTTCAACACTTTTGTGTAAATTTCTGCATTCTCTTTGGTTCACTGGCTATGCATGCTTTACTAAATCCTGATGTCTTTCAACTAATGAATTTGGGCCCCCACTCTCCCCTAAAACTTTGTACTTTGGGTATCCCACCTCTTTGGGTATCTAGGGTTGGACCCTTACCCAACCCCTCTTCTTTGGCCACTTATTAATTATTAATAGTGAATCTTTTATTTTTCTTACTTTTTCTTTTGAATGTTTAGGGTGGTCCAGTGGATTCCTGCTTATTTCTTCCCAAGAGCTCTCTGAATCTTCTCCCCCAGATGTACTTCCTTTCAGTTCTGTTTCACTTATTCCAAGTTTCTGAACAATTTTCAATAGATTTTTCAGGTGTATTCCTATGTACTTCGGTTTCACTTAATCCAAGTTTCACAACAATTCTCGATATCTTTTCCAGAGGTATTCTTCTTTCACTTATTTCACGGCTCGGAACAATTCTCGAAATTTCTGACCACTTTTCTTCTCAAAAAAAAACACAAGAACCAACACACAAATTCCAAACTTAAAACTCTACCTCAAAAAAAAAAAATCACACTCTGCTTCCCAGGTCTGACTTGCTAACTCTAAATCCGAGAGGATCTTCTCTCCTCTCCAAATTTTTGAGAATCAAAATCTTTCCTTCTCCAATTAGATTCTGGTTGAAATAAACATGGCTACCTCTTTTATTACCTACGGTTCCGGACTACGATTTCCTGTTATTGTGAATTTGTGTAGTTAATGTTTCGCTATGTATTTCCTACATTAAGCCTTTTCTCCGATGTTATCGTACCTATTTTTTGACATCAAGTTCCTTTCTTTAACTGTTATCGAACATTTTGATCGTTTTCTTTTTGTCTTCATCCTGTTTTTCTACTTTGTAACATTTTTTGCCTTTTTTAATTTAACCCTTTTTATTCCTTTTAATTTTTTATAAATTTTTTATTTTGGGACTATTTTATTATTGTTGTATTTACCTTCTATTAAATGAAATTAACAATATTTTAATTATGCAATTAATATTGTCTTTTTGTTGAGTTTATTAATTAAATAGTCGATATATAATAATTTATAACTAGATTATTATCAATAATCTGTTAAAAATTATTATTAATCCCTTTTTTAAATTTTTCTTTTCTTTCTTTTCTTTGTTTCCTGTTTGAACTATTTCCTTATACCGAGTGTGCAAAAATGTTACTTTTTTCTTTTTTAATTCTTTACACAGGATGTTTTACTTTTGTATGAAGTTTTAACTTCCTCGTTTACTACTAATTTGTTATTAATTAATTAATTTATATTTTGTTTTTCTATCTAAATCATTTAAATGTTAGGTGTTTGTGTATTGATTTTTCTACACCTAACATACATGTAAATGTATATTGTAGGCGTCCATGTTCGGAATCTATAAAAATAAGCTGATGGTGAAGATTGGGGCCTGAGCTGATGTTGGAGCTGATGGTGGGCGACTGCTTTGTAATGTTCCAGTTCATATTTGCAGGATGCCGTAAGACCGACGTTTGTAACCCATGGATTGTCTTTTTTGAACATAACTTACAAACAAGCATACTAAGGCTCAAATTCAAGAAGAAAAAAACACTGCAGTTCAAATTCAACTTTTGAACCCTCTGAGCAGGGTTTCAACATATATGAAAGCGTTGTTCAACTTCAAAGAGCACTCAATTAATGAGAATTTTTCAATATTTAAACTCTTTTCGGAAGTTTTAAGTTGAATTTAAAGTGTTCTTTCTTATACTGGTCTTAAAGAATTATAGTTTCTTGTTTTAAGTCGTGTTGTTCCTTTTTTTTTCCTCAAAAAAGGCTAATTAGTTGGGCAAGTAATGACCTTTATATATTTTTTGTTAAGTCTTCACTCAGTTATGAGGTTTTATGAGGCGTTTTTTGTAGTTCTTGGTAATTTCCTTTTTGTTTCCCTCTGAATCCCAGGTCTTCGTGGGGTTCGTTTTTGTTTTCCGAAATGAGGGATCTTAATTGCTTTCGAAAAAGGTGAAGAAGTATTGTTCTAAAAGTTATATGTCTTTATTTGTGCTCATCATAGTTACTCCTCCTCAACAAGTGTAAGGGTGGTACTCAGTTTTTATCACGTTGAAGTGGGAGTATATTTTTTTATATTATTGCCCCTTCTTTTCTTTATTTTTTTGGGAGGAGGAGGGGTCAAGCAAAGTTGTAACCATTTTTTTTAGTAAAGGAGCAGACAGGTCATCAAAGAACTGTTTTGGACGTGAGTTGAGTTTGAAAACATGGGTTCAAAAAGTCATAAAACACTTCAGTCATTTTTTTTTCTTCTCTCTCCTATTTTGGCAGTCTCATTTTTTTAAAACATTTTTGCTACAAAAAAAAATGGTTTCTTCTTTAATTCTGACCAAAAAGTACAAAAAAATTAAAGCTGCCTCGGATAGGGAATTTTACGGATATCCGATTTTATTTTTCTGTCGGATAACGGATATCAGTTCGGATAATAAACTTAAAATGGCGTAATGATTAACGTTTTCAAGTTAAATCAGGGTCAACGATTTTTTGGATAAAGAAATCAAATTACTTCATTCGGCATGTTGAGAAGTAAATTGCCAAATGTAATGAATTACTGAAATTAAGTAACTTTTTCAAGTAATTTAGCCATAAAAATATATAATATAATATTTTTTTTTATAAAAGTTCACGTGAAAAATTAAGTTATTTTTTATCACTTCACACCATAAAATGATTTTCAGTGTTTTTAACCGAATTTCTCATTTAATGTCTACTAAAAAAAAAAGCAATAGAATAGGATGAATTTTTTTTTAGAAAATATCTGTTCAAGGTAGTATCTTGTATCCGATCGGATATTCGAAATTTCAGATAACAGTCGGATATCCACGTCTTCACTAAAAATATATATAAAGTGGAAATCTTTTTCTCTTTTCTGAAAAAAAAAAGAAACTTGTAACCAATAAGGTTGAAGTGCATTTCGAATGATAGATTGCTTACTTCTGCAGATGGTGTCGAATCGAGGCTTTTTCTAACCGAACTCCTTCTAATATTCAATTAAGCTAGAATACAGTAGAAGAGAGGAGACAAAAACACAGGCTAAACTTTTTAAAATAGGATTGCGGAAAAAGAAAAAGAGATAGAGAAGATTAAGCGGGAATTGCAATTAATAGATCTTTGTTCTTTTTAAATTCGATTAACTTGTTAGGTTAATTATTCTGCTTGGATTATTAAAGGGGAATTGTGGCCTCTTTATTTATTTATCCTTCTTCACCACGATGTCAAGCAAATTCGTTTTTTTTTTACTTTCAGTCTTTTTTCTATTTCCAATAGTGTATTTTACACGATGATGATGATCATCATCATGTGCTCCCCTCTTGTTATATTAAATTCGATTCTTGTCCGCTTCGTTGAAGCATTTTGTTAGTTTTAAATGTAGACCTAATTTACTTTGATAGAAATCTCTTGGAATCAGTTATGTTTTAGATTTTAAAAGAAAAAAAAGGGGGTTCTGTTGTTTGTACCCAAAGGGTTACAACAGGATTGCTTTTTTTTGTCTTTTGTCTCCAAACTAATCAATGTTTGATATACACTATACAGTATAAATGCAAGTAGAGCACCTAAATTTAGAGATGAATTCTCAAAAGGTTACTTTTTTTTTCGTTTCTCTTCTTTATAGGTAGATAGGACTCTGAATAGTGATTTTTTGTGTTTTCCATTACATTTTAATTTCATTAGAATCATTCATTTAGATGGAGGCCTCTAATTTAGTTAGCTAACACACAGTAGCTTCTCTTTAGTTAATTTGCTTTTTTTTTCTTGCTCCAGCATTTTTAATAGAATGAATGCATTGATTTCGTGATAAAGTTAGGTGTACCATCCAAATAATTTATACATAAAAAAGAATAGAGCTGAAGAAGAGGTTTATTGCCTATTCTCACAATGTTAGAAAGATAATGAGCACTGATTACAGGTAGTTGTGTGTGAGTTCAATAATGTTACGCTCTATACAGACTTTTTAGGTCAGATGTACACTACTAGTGTTATATGAATAATTCTTCATAGTGTTCTTATATCATGTGTGTGATTTGATTGTCATACTGACTTGCAGAAAACGCAGATCCTCTTTTTTTTTGCAAGACATTGTTGTGCAAGATTAACAGAGACAATTGTCTTATTCTTCATCATTATTTCTGAAAAATATGGCTAGTTGATTTCTGCACGTATAATGTAAACTGGTAATCACACTAGTTGTATTTACAGCAAGCTTAAGTTTCAATATTTTTTCATGTAATAATTTGGAATTGGCAGTCTGGCAGTATGCCTGCAATATTTAGAATGAAACATGAAGTAAAATATAAAACATATAATGTAAAATAAAATATAAGCGTTTTCTGAAAGCCAATTTGCAAGTAACCGCTACATGTGTTCATCGATCACATTCGAATTGCAATACTGTATTTTCCAAGGACACATTGTTGTTAATCTTGCTGTAAATACTGTGAATGTGATGATAGCCACTGAAGATTATATCTTCATTTTTAAAGACACTGTGTAAGAATCTCCCTAAAAATTGTTTGAGTTTTCTGCATATTTTCAGTTATTTACGTGGGATAATTTTTATTTCATGTGTTAATTGGTTTTTTTTTTTTGGCAATGCGTTGTTTCTCTGCCACATACCCATCTGAGCTACTTGAAGATAAATTATTCCAGTTAAAGTTCAAATTCTTCGAATGCATCTTGTAAAACATTGTCAGTGTGATTGCTGCTTTCAGTGCTTTAGTATGGAATGTACATGTAGACTGGACAAAATAATTTTGCCCTTTTCACACTATAATACAGGCATTCGAAACAACAACGTACAAAAATAACAAACATCGTCAAAAATTTGGCGAACATTCGTCAAAAGTTTGGCGAACATTCGTCAAATATTAGGCGAACATTCGTCAAAAATTTGGTGAACATTCGTCAAAAGTTAGGCGAACATTCGTCAAAAATTAGGCGAACATTCGTCAAAATTTTGGCGAACATTCGTCAAAACTTTGGCCAACATTTGTCAAAACTTTGGCCAACATTCGTCGAAATTTGGCGAACATTCCTCAAAAATTTGGCGAACATTTGTCAAAAATTTGGCGAACATTCGTCAAAAATTAGGCGAACATTCGTCAAAAATTTGGCGAACATTCGTCAAAACTTTGGCGAACATTCGTCAAAACTTTGGCGAACATTCGTCAAAACTTTGGCCAAAATTTGGCGAATATTCGTCAAAATTTTGGCGAACATTCGTCAAAACTTTGGCCAACATTCGTCAAAACTTTGGCCAACATTCGTCAAAATTTGGCGAATATTCGTCAAAATTTTGGCGAACATTCCTCAAAATTTTGGCGAACATTCCTCAAAATTTGGCGACCATTCGTCGAAATTTGGCGAACATTCGTCAAAAATTAGGCGAACATTCGTCAAAAATTTGGCGAACATTCGTCAAAAATTTGGCGAACATTCGTCAAAAATTAGGCGAACATTCGTCAAAAATTTGGTGAACATTCGTCAAAAGTTTGGCGAACATTCGTCAAAAATTTGGCGAACATTCGTCAAAAATTTGGCGAACATTCGTCAAAAATTTGGCGAACATTCGTCAAAATTTTGGCGAACATTCGTCAAAACTTTGGCCAAAATTTAGCGAATATTCGTCAAAATTTTGGCGAACATTCGTCAAAACTTTGGCGAACATTCGTCAAAACTTTGCCCAAAATTTGGCGAATATTCGTCAAAATTTTGGCGAGCATTCGTCAAAAATTTGCCGAACATTCCTCAATACTTTGGTGAACATTCGTCAAAACTTTGGCGAACGTTCGTCAAAACTTTGGCGAACATTCGTCAAAAATTTGGCAAACATTCCTCAAAAATTTGGGGAACATTTGTCAAAAATTTGGCGAACATTCGTGGAACTGCAATTTACAAATGCTAAATGTGGGGTCTTTTTTATTACATATTGCGAAAGCATAAAGTTTGATGTGATAATTTGGTTCAATATATAATTAAAAAAAAATTAAGACTTTTGCATTGAAAACGAAATGCTTTTTTCTGCTTATCTCTTCCTATTTGTAGTTTGGATCTTATTAAGGAGGAGGGGAGATGTTTTCTCATAAAGAGACTCTCTATGGCAAAAGTGGCATCTTTAACTTCATTACAATTTTTTTTTTTTCTTGTTGATTCCTTTTCATTGGAAAATTTCATTTATTTCTTTAAAGAGATTTGATTCAATGAATCACGTATACAACAACTTTGCAAAGTCCTTTGATCTTATATTAGATAATATTAGATGCTTTTTCATGAGTGAAAAATGCTTGCAAGTTCTTTCTCTCTTTGTACTTGTGTGAATATATTTAACATAATGTAACTATACGTTGAATCTGTGTGTTTTTTTTTTCCTTTTCAAAGAATTGCATCTTTCTCTTCCCTCTTCACTCTCCTAAATTTGTAACTATGTTCAAATTTGATTTTCTCTATTTACATAAACCTTTATAGTTTTTTTTCTTCTTCTTCTCTGAATATCTTACCTATAAACATTTATATCTTTCAAAAGTGGTACTCACAAACAAAACATGGATTTTTAGTTTTCTTAGATATATTTGATTGTTATACATGTCTTACATGTAGTTTCTTACATAGGGTGTAAATGAAAACAAACAAATATTTTAAAGAGAAGTACTTTGTCTCATTGAATATATTTTTTTGTTGACGTTGTTTTGTTCAAGTATATACCTTTAGGTGGCATACTTTTTGTACCATAATGGTCCTTATTGGTTCTCAGTCCTTTTTCTTTTTCTCTCTAAATAGTTTTCTTGTTGCTTTGGGCACCGTTTATTTACGAACCATTTTCCACTGATCTCTACTGTCAATGTGTTTAGGTAAAATTCAATTGAAACTTAATTCAATTTCATTTTGAGGGTTCTTTTGAGGTTTTTTTTTCTCTTCTTGAAGTAAAAATTCTCTTCACAAACACTTTTCTGGATTTTTTTTTTCTTCTTCTTTCTCGATGATTTAAGATCAACCATCATCAAAGATAGAAGAAGTGTGTGAGAGAGGGTAGGTGGATGGGATAGGGGCAGTTTTTCTGTGTTGCCGAGAGGTTAAAAAAAAAAGATGGTGCCCCTCGACACTCTTTAGTATTCTTCTTACTTTGTGTATATATCATCATCAACATCATGGGAGGGCTCTATAGCTCAAAAAAATGGGCAACATATTTTTTTTTGAAGAAAGAGAAAATTGACGTGGTCAGTCAAGACCCCCTGAGCTAAAACATTATATCTAGTTAGAAACCAGTTATATATTTTGCGAAACGACTTTTTTTTTAAGAAACTGAAAATTATTAGAACCACTTTTCTCTTTCAAGAAGATAGACAGTTTGAGAAAAAAAAAACTTCTTACTCATTGAGGTTCTACTGTGAGTGCCACCTGTAAAACTTGTAATGCACATGTCTACAACTCTATTATTACCTCTTTTTTTTTCCTTCTTCTTCCTTAACATTTTTTGGACAATTGTTTTCACACCTATTTTTTCCTCTTCTTAAATGTTTTTATATATATATTGAATGGAGGTTGCACGAAATTGCGTAGGTTTATGCATTGTTTTTAAGAAGTTGTATTAAAAATAAGAGGGTGTTAGATATTTGTATCTGTATGGTTTTTTTTTTGGAACACTTGAGGTGGTTCACGACTTTACTGGTAAAAATTACACAGTTTGGAGACAAAAATTTGCATAATAGACGTTCAACTTTTTTTTATATGAAAAAAGCTCTTATGTTTGTTAGAAGATAGATTGATTTGAAAATGGGCTCTAAGAGTTACATAAAGCAGAAGATATTTTCAATTTTTTTTTTCAATAAATTATTTATTTTAAAAGACATTAACATGAAAATACCCTCAAGTGATTGAACTACCCTTCTAGTTTCGAAAACACTTATCTAGTTTTTCGTTATTTTACTCTACGGAAAAACAGAATAATCAGAGTTCGAAAATCAGTTGTTCAAACACCAATTTAAGAAGGTTTGTAAATTGTAAGCATATACTGAAGAAGAATTTGCAAATTTCTTTCTCAGACGAAACATTAATAATCAATTGAAAACTTTTTTTTTTGAAATTTTAAAAGTAAATCATCTTAAAAACGGTACGGTAGTATTTAAAAATAATTCTCAATTTTTCGTTTTTCGCTTCAAGTTAGGCCATAAATTGAACAAATTGTCTGATAATGTTAAACTAAAAAGTTGGCCATTTTCAAAGTGCAATATGAAATTTATTTGTAAAAATACAGTTTCTCTTCTCGTTTCCAAGCACTTTCAACTAAAATCTCAAACAAATCGCCTAAATAACCAGAGTTCTAGCAACAACGATTTGACATAAAATAGCTTGTCCATTTTTCTAGCAGGTATCGTCTTAAAAAAAAATTAAAATGGCGTTGAGCCACCATAAAAGTTATGGGGTTCTTTCTTTCATAGAAAGTTTAAAGATATTTACAAAGGAGATGGATTTGAAGTCAATGTGGCGCCAGTAAGAAATGGGGGAAGATGATGAGGGTTTACAGAGTTTTATATTTTTCTTTCCCGTTTGAATTTCTTTGCAATTTCAATGTGACTTGAGAGACCGTGACTTTTGTTTTGGGATAAGGATCGGATTCAACGTTTTGCGACGACGCGTGTCTATTTTCTATGTCGCGTCCACGCGTCTTTTTCTTTTTATATGAAAAAGGTTTTTTTTTTTTTTTGGATTGTCACCTCAAACGCGGGACGTCCCACTCATTCTCCTCTTTTTTATACTATGAGAGTATATGTTTGTGAACATTATGTCAAATGTAGTTTGGGTCGACGACCACAGAAAATGTCATGAAGGTTTTTTTTTTATTTAAAAAAAAAAAACGAGGAGGAGGGCTTGAAAGAGAGTATTTTCTTACTCTCATTACAACCACTAACATTTGGCAGTGATTAAAGATTAAAGAAATCAGTTGTGAATGCATTAAATTAGTTTAGAAGAACATTTTTTTTATCACACGTCCGTGGTGTTTCTTGAAGCCTTATTTTTTCTTTAAATAATCTTGATAAGACTTGTACAAGTTATGATTTAAGAGCATTTTGAAAAAATAAGATAGAAGGGACGAGACCAGGAGGGCTACTTTTTTTTCTGTGGCTTGCTGTGGTAACTTAAGTCACCTCCAATCTTATTAATAATGCAACATCTTTATTTTTTTTGTTTCTTAACTTGCAATATGAAAATAAATTTTCGTCTTCTAAATGTATTTTCATGACGATATCTTTAAAAAACAAACTTTTAAATCAATTTGAAAATGGAGTGAATTTCACATTTTTATGTAAGCATTCAACGTTTAATGAAAATGAATGCTTTAAAATTGCCATATAAATACTATTGGCATTTGTTTCGGCTTTTCTAGTTTCTAACTAACATTCAATTTTTTTTAAAAGTTGCTTCTAATGAATACGTTCATTTTGTAACTTTATATCTGAAGTGTGTTAGCAAATTTAACGCGTGAACCACATTAACTTCTGTGACTCTCGAGCTCTTTTTAGTTTTCATTCTCATCTTTATTGATTGATTTTATGCATTTTATTTTTTCTCATAAATATATTGGAAAAGTTGGCATCAACCATCAAGGTAAAAACTAAAAACAAAAGAAATATAGGAGGGAACGATGATGATAAAGACAGCCCTCAATTGAATCAGTCAGTGACCGGAGTATGCAATTACGTCGCTACCAATTTCTTTTATCTTCTGCCAAACTTGCCAAGAGTAGAAAAAAAAAGAGACAAGAGCCATTGTTTCGGTGTGTTTGCAATTTGTATAAAAGTTGTCATACATATTATATATATATATATATATTACCCCTGTAAGTTTTCAGTGGAATATTCTTCTATGAGGGCTAGTGGTACATTCAATTATATGAAGCCATAGAAAACAAGGGGAGATAGGAAGAGGGAAGAGGGAGAAAGACGAGCAACCAACCAACCAACATCCATAAACATAACAATGAGACTGTAGAAAAGAGTCGCTTGATGCTTTTTTTTTTTTGGGTTGCTCGACTTCAGAATATTGAGCCGAGCTACAGTTCCTCAATTTCGGCGGCGGTTTGAAGCAGCAAATGCCCGTTGATGAAATTGAAATGGCAGCAGTATGTGAGTGACAGTGAGGGAGTGCAGACGTCAGGTCAAAACACTGAGAACGGATTTTTCTCTATCTCTTATGTTATGGTGTTGTTATATATGTGTGTTGTGTTAGTGTGTTTACAATGATGATGTTGACTCGAGAAGGTGATTTTCTGAAGCTGTCAGTTTCTTAAGACAAAAAAAACAAAGTTTTGGGTGGTTTTTTTTTTATTAATTTTATTTGTTTGAATTTTTAGTTTTATTTCCATTTTTTTTTCTTTAGTTGTTGCATATTAAAATCAAAGAAGGATAATTTGTGATAATAATAACATTGTCACTTCTACTTGCAAGGCAATGTGCTGTTTATTACAAACATGTGGCTAAGTAAACGTTGTTTGTTTCGTCTTCTTCGATTAACCGTTTTATCATTTTGTTTGTTGTTGGATAATAATTTATCATCATCTGATGTTGAAGCTCAAGGAACTTCGTGTAAGTTTGTTGGCTTTTTTTTTTACATAATGCAATTCTTTTTGAGGTTTTGATATATTTTGAATATATTATTATTATTATGAAGGTGTTTTTCATGATTAGGATGATGATGATGTGGTTTTGTTATATTCGCCACTTGTGTTTTGCTTGCAAAAATGTTGTTTTCTTGTTTAGAGGTTTTTTCTAGTGTTGGATTTTTATTGGCCCCTCTTTGCACATCTTGACCACTTGAGTGACCATCATTGGATTTTATGCTAAGTTACTACTAACAAGCGTGTATTTTTTGGTCGAGTATTTTTACATATATTTTAGTCAGTAATGACCACGTTTTCGTTTTAATCTTTTTTTTCTCTTTTGCAACTTGCAGTAGTTGTGTAATTCAACTTTTTAATTCAAATCAACGCTCTACACGATGCAATCAACTCGAAAAAGACATTGTTGCATTGGAATAATTTCCAATCAATAAATAAATGAGTGTCGTTTAGACAAAATTTAGACATCTTCATCAAATTGAATTTGTCCGAAACACATTTAGAAAGAAAGAATGATCAGAAATATACATCAGTTTTAGCATTTAATATTTTCCTCTTTGCATTTAAATCTACTTTTTTTAATTCAATTCAACTGTACACGGTGCAATCAGCTCGAAAGCCATGTTGTAGTCCTTGAGCATAATTTTCAATCATAAATGATTGTCATTTAGACAAAGTTCAGACGTCATCATCATTAAATTGAATTGTTCAATTTGGGGGAAAAAATACATTTGAAAGAAAAAAAAACCCAAAATATGCATCAATCTTAGTTTTTAACAGCCATAGTCTAAAACGTTGCTTAAAACAAAGCGAAACTTAAAAACTCTTAATAGCCACAATATAGAGAGGTTTGTGTTTGTGTGTTTAAGCTTAACTTTATTTTAAGCAACTTTGTTAGTTTTGAAACTGGCTTTGAATGGCCATTTCTCAAGAAATCAAGAATAAAAAAATATATATATTTACACAAATCAATACTTCCAAATAAGGAAATGTTATTTGAGTTTTCATAAACGAAATATGTGATTAATACATAACTTATAATGATGTTCTTTTCTTCTTAGGCTGTATGTATGTATTGTGTGTATGAATTTATCGTGAAATTTTTTTTTCTTCTACTTCTTCTTCCTTTTTGTGCTTCATCTCTTTCCTTTTTCATTTCCTTTCCGAATTAGGTTATATGACTTTGTTGGAATTTCATTTAGTAAACTTTTGAGTTCCATTCATTCTTTCTCTTTTCGATCATCGCACGTCTTCGATCTTTTTATATAAAATATTATATATATAGCCACTTCTCAAACACGTACTAAGAAAGAGAAAAAAATGTCGTGATTGTGATTAGTTTTTACTCGAAACACACGATCCTCCAAAAAAAAAATCTCTTCTTACTTTTGATTGTGCTTCTCTCAACTAAAATATATATAAAAAATGATTGGATTTTTTTTTCAGCCTGTGATTTCTTGTTAGTAATTTTCATTTTTGTTTACAATTAAGGTTTTTTTTTCTTTTTCTACAGTCAAATTCGGTTATAGTGACTTCAGATATATAACGACAACTCTGGTTAAAACGTCAAGATGACTCCAATTACAAAGATTTCCAATATAAATGTTATTTTTCCTCGGATATAGAACGTCACACTACCTCGGCTATTGAGACAAAATTTCTATGCATTTTACTGTTTTCGTTGAAAACGGCAAGGAAAAAAATGTGATGTTAGTTTGTGGGTTTTAAGTTACGGAACTCAGCGGTTCATGCAATATTGGATTGCAATATTAAAAGTAGACGAGTTCTTTGAAAAGAATTGCGCCAAAATTAAACGTCTAGATTAACTGGACGTGTATAAAATAAAATTGACAATAATATATATTTTTTTTTACTAATAATTTGTATTTAAATGACGAAAAAAATAGGTATTCTTGAATACAATGATACTCGGTTATAACGTCAGAAAATACTTGGTCCCTTGCATTATAACCGAGTTTGACTGTATTTTAAAATAGGAGCCACACAAACACTCATAATATGAAAAAAAGTAGAAGGGAAAAAAATATCGTCGTGACTTCATTTTCAGTTTTTTTTTTCTCTCTCTTCATTATTTTTGCAACATTTTTTTATCGGTTGCTTTTTATAGGTTTTATATACATATAATATATTACAGGTCTACTACTACGACTACTACTACTTTTGTCTTTTGTGTTACGATAATAGTCGCCCTTAGTGATATCGAACGGTATGTGAATACTGTAATCTTATAGTACATATAGTATATGTCATTGAGCTGTGTGTATGTGACGTTTTTGTGTGTGTGTGTTGTATTTTACGGTACTTTACCTTCTACAAATGGGCCCAGTTCGTTCAGGCGGCAAGAAAAATCGATGGGACATTTTCTCCTTTCTTTTTTCTACAATGTACATGTACTGTATATGTACATATGGGCTCACTATATACAGTACAGTATATGTATGTGTAGGTTGTCAAAAAATTTAACTGCACAGTTGCTCGAAAAACTGCAATGACTTTATATTATGGTTTCATATATTTTCAGGATCCCCCCCCCAAAAAAAATACAGAAATAAGAAACTGATTTTTGCTTCATGATGCACAATTTGTTGCATTTTCATTGCACAAAGAAGTGAGCAAAAATCTGGTTTTGTATATCTATGGGATGGAAACTACAGCTTGAAATGAATGAACATTATCCACGCTTTTGCTTTTTTGCTCAATATATTTATATATCTAGGATACGTGAACAATGTATATAAAATTCTTCGAGGTTCCGAAAGAGTCGTGAATATTTACTGCGGTCGTCTATGTATTATTTATGCCCGTTTTTATTCGAGGAAAGGAAAAGGTGTGTTTGTATTGGATGTATACATGTGTATATATATATATATATATATATAGTGAGGGACGTAGGGGTGGTGGATAGGGATTCCATTTTGGATGGAGGCTTTCAGTTGTGTGTGTGTGCGTGTTATAGACGAATTGCTAGGATACTGTTTAATTATTTGCGTTCTTCTTGTTAGGGCATTACATGTTTGTCCATTTACTATATTATATCTACAATCCAGTTTGTTCTAAATAAAAATGTGGAACTTGAAGGCTTTAGAGATATTTATCACACTGAATTCATCATTTCATTATGGGTTTCCTGGTAGCATTTGATGGTAGAATCTATGTCTGAAATGATTGATTTTATTTGTAATTGCTTTGGAAGTTGTTAGGTGAGTTTGGGTGTGTGTGTTAGCTTGTTTTGTTTTTTTTGGTCTTGTTACTAAATTTCACAGTATGGGTGTGTTTGTGTGTAACATTGTGTGTCGGAAGTCGAAAATGGTTTCAGCTGTTGTCTTTATTGCAAAAATTTTTAAAAATAATTTTTTGAGTGCTATTTTTTTTCGAAGTCCGAAAATGAAATTTTGTGTTGTTTTTTTTACGAGGATGACGGTGGTGAATCTTTTTTGAAAGTTGCCATATTCTTCAGCTGTTGTTATAATGAAAGATCACCAATGTTTTCGCGGTGTTTACCGTTGAAAGTTACAAAGGCTCACACAAACACACCCAAAGTAGGCCTGTATCTTCTACTATATGAATAGAGGTAGGGGGATTTCAATTGCGCCTATACAAAAATAAATTTCGACAAAATATACATACCAAACTGATCTACCTGAAAACACTAGAGAAAAGTCCAGGAATATTCATCCTGCTTCCATGAATTTTCATTAAAAAAACTAACATACTTCATTAAAGAAAAATAATGAAGCACAGGTTGGGGTTTTTTTTTTTGCATTATATAGGCGAACCATTATGATGTCTAAACGGTGGCGCTGATCAAGCGCCAAATTGAACAAGCGCCAAATTGAA